>OU696697.1:62285117-62835616 GCA_916050605.2 Platycheirus albimanus | reverse complement strand
CCTTGAGCTTGTCATAGTCTAATATTAGTCTTAGTGAATATAAGTCAAAATTTTCTTTTTAGTATTGCATCCAGAATCAAATACACTTATAACTTTTACAGGTCAAAAACTTGAAGTTCAAGGCAAAATCAGAGTCGATGTATAGTTACAAGAGCACTTCTAGAGCTGATAGCTGTCGAAAGCTCTCAAAGTTTCCTGCCGTTAATGGCTCGAAAAGAAAGAATGTTTGGAGTTGGTCTAGGTTCGGTAAACGAAATGGAGATACATTTAGTTGATTTTATGAAATATAACTTTCCGAATGTAGTTGCGTACATTGCGGGTGGCAATGGTACAGTGGATGAATGGGTTGGTTGCTAACCTAAGAGTTGTGGGTTCGAGCCTCAGCCTGGGCAGCAACTTTTCAATATTCCCCAGCTTCAACTGGAAGCCACCCGTGGGATTTTCATGAGATAAATATCAGCTTTTTCTCAATCCATTGTACCAACAAAAAATCTTTCCTATCATCCTATTCCTTCTAACTATTGCCGTGCAGTTTGCATTCAAAATACCTTGGTCTTACAGGCATATAGTTAAAATTTATTTTTATTTTTTTACTTACGTGAAAGCCAAACGAGAATATCAAAAATTTCGAATAAGTATCGTCCTCAAGTAAAATGCTACACCTATTTTTCAAAAGGCGTATTTAGTGCCATTAAGAATAAAAGATAAAGTGGAACAGGAATTGAACCCCTCAATTAATGGTAGTACTTTGGTTCCAGTTAAGTCTAGTGCGTGGGCAAGTCCAATAGTATGTGTTCCCAAATCAAATGGAGACGAAATTGCAATGTTTTTTTTTTGCGATATTGATATGTCAGGTGCAAGTAACCAGTTGTGTGTCGCGCTGCCCAGTCAAACAGCTTTTAATGATAAATACGCACATACCTAGTCGGCATAAGTGTTTTGACGAAAGCGTTTTGTGACTATTCAAAGTAGATTTTTTATTATTGTTAAATAACGGATGCGCAAAACAAAGCTTCTAGTTTTAGCTCTATGCATGCCAAGTTTTATATTTTGTACAGTTCGCATTCTCTTTCTAATGATAAAAATGCATGCAAACAACGAATGTTTGCGTGGCATAAGTATTTTGACGGAACATTTGTCTAAATATTTTTACAGTTTTACAATTGAAAACGAAACAAATTTAGTTTTTAAATTCAATTGGTATTAATCGTCGATAAAAAAGTAAAAACTGATTAAAAAGAATTAAAAACCATATTTAAAACGGTTGATTTGAGTTCGGTTATCAGATCGTCAATGGCAGCAAAGTTTAACACTGGAAATGCATCGCAAGACATTGTAAATGACTTCAATGCGTCGCGTCAAAGCATGCACTATCAAACTAATAAGTTAAAAAAGCATAATGACATCAGAAACCTAACGAGATCAAGTGCTAAGCGCAAATCAACGCCCATTGAAGACCAAGTCCTTCTACGGGAATTGAAAAAAAATATTTGTATGAAGCCTCAATCTGATGCAGATCAATGGGATTTGAAGGCTAAGAATCCAACAACTGAGCGCACAGTCCGACGACGTTAAAAGAAAGGAGAATTCAATACATTTAAAGCTAATGATGTGTGCACATGTCAAAGACAAACAAGCTTAATACTGGTCTATGCAAAAGAACACCGGCACAAGCCAAAGGAGTTCTGGAGAAGCATTCTATGGACAGGTGGACGATCCCTTGAGTATTACTCATCAAAAACAAATTTTGTGTAAGATTGTCAAAGATAGTAAGGCAAACAAATTGGTCCGTTTGTCTAAACGTGAGCCATGGTTGAGAGTATTTCATGTTATGGGGATGTGTTGCGTAAAATGGGCTGGGTGACTTGGTTCCTATAACCGGTTCGATGAACCGAAGTCAATGTACCTATTAGTACTCAAATTGATAATGCCTTTCCTTCCGGAGATAGGCTTATTGGGGAATTATTTTATAAACAACAAGATAATGTCCCATGCCACAACGCTCAGATGATAACTAACTTTTTAGACTATGTTTGGTGTTAGTGTTACCACTTTGGATTAGCCACCTTAAAATCCAGATTTAAATATTAAAGAGAAAGTATGGTCTCTTTTGCAATGCAAAAGAATAGTTTTGTTAAATAAAACCAGAGATGAGACAAATTCTAAGGTCACTTTTTTTGGAAAGAGATATCTCCAGAGATCCTTTAAAATTTAGTGGATTCAGTAACGTGATGCCTATATTGAACCCAAAGGCGGTTTTACATTCTACTAAATTCTTCTTTATTTCTTTACTTTTGTTAAGTTTAAACTTTTTTTCCTAGTATTACATAATTGTCAAAATACGTATGCCAACACTTGAAATTATTAATTAATTAATATCTTTTAAGGTTTTTGTTAACAACATTTTTTTTTTGCTTATTTTTAAGTTTGTATAATTTATACGTTCAAATGAAAAAATTAACAAGAATTCTTTATAAAGCCATTTAAAAGTTACACTAAGAAATTTACGACTTTTATTTCATCAAAATATTTATGCCGACTAGTGTAGGTCTTTTGCAATACAAAGTTTGAATGGTGTCATTGATAGCGAATGTCTTCTCAATAAATTTAAACCGAACACTCGGAATCATCATTTGATTACCATTCCCCTCTTCTTTGTCCCTTTCCATACTGAATATGGCCAAAATGAACCAATTACTAGAATAATTCGAAAAGTAAATAATTAAAACATTTTTGACTTAAACCTATCTAAATCCTCTCTCAAACTAGCTCTCCAATATTAATTTTCCTTCTTTCCTTTTAATCCTTATCTTTTTCTTCACCTTAGCTTTAAGATTTAATTGTTATTTAGTCTTAAGATAGTATGTGCTTGTACTAAGCGAAATAAATAAATGGTTAAAGTGTTGCCGTTTGGTGTATTCATGGCACCTTCTTCATTCCAAAGCAGAATTGATTAGATTCTGAATGAAAGTGAATACAAACAGAACTGCATCAAGGTTTTTAAGAGACTAAATGAGTACAATCTGAAAATGAATTTAAAAAAGTGTCGATCTTTTGAAAATAGTTTACCATATTTGAGCCGTATCTATATTGTCAAATGGAAAAGTGTTTCCAAACCCTGAAAAAAATCGAGCCATAGTTGATGCTCCAGCACCAAGCAACTTCAATCCTACTTACGATTATTAAACTTTTATGGAGTTTTTACCAAATTTCTCAACGTATTTAAAAGAAATCTATTCTTTTCTGAAGAAAAGTATAGAGTTTGTATATTCCAAAAATTGTCAAATTGGGTTCAAAACCAGTAAGACTCCTATCACAGAGCACAATGTCTTGGAATTGTTCGATCCAAGTAAACCTGTTATAGTCGCAACTGATGCTAGCCCATATGGTGTGGCTGTGGGTGCAGTGCTTTCACAGTTAATTGACGGCGTCGAAAATCCAGCGTTGTTTGCGTCAAACTCCTTGTCCTTAGCGGAGAGAAACTACTCACAGCTTTGGCGTGAATCTCTAGAAATAATTTTTGCAATCAAAAAATTTCACATGTACGTTCTTGGTAAACCTGTTAAAATATACACTGACCACCAAACACTTAAGACACAAATGCAACATGCGGATGCTCTCTCTCGCTTGTCACTTACTGACTCCACTAAACTGCATGCGGTCGGGTTGATCAATTGGGTACACCTTGATTCTCCAAATGAAGTGGTTATTGACACCGAGCTTGTGCAAAAGGAAATTGCTCGAGAAGAGGCTTTGTCAAATTTTCATGATTGTTTAAAGACAAGGAAAAATGGTCAAAGGAAACTTCTAGTCAAATGAAAAGCTTTTTAAAGTCAGAAATAGCCTTGCTTCGGAAGATAATATGTTGTCTTATGGAAACAGATTAGTCATTCCCATGATGTTAAGGAGGGGGGGGGGGTGGGGTCATGAATTCACTTCACAGTATGAATCATGCAGGAATTGTATGAAGTCTTTGACAAGATCGTATGTCTGGTGACTTTGCATTGAAAAAAATATTGAAAGCTTTATAAAACCATGTCATTCTTGTCCACAAGGAAAATTCCAAAAGAAAAGTTCAATTCAAAATGGCATTCATGTGAATATCCATTTCAACGCATTCATATGGATTTTTCCTATTTTTAAAAATTTTAATTTTTAGTGGTCTTGGACGAATTTTGCAAATATCCAGATGTAATACCCATTCGCAGAAACACTGCGGAGAATTTGATAATGATTTTGGAAAGCTTTTTGCGATCATCGTTCTTCCAGGGGAGATTGTCACAGACAATGGCCCACCATTTGGGTCATTTAACTGTGTCAGTTTTTGTAAGAAACACAGAATTAAGGTTAGTAAGTCACCACAGTACCATCCACAAAGTAATGATTTGGCAGAGACAAACGGTGAAGAATGTTTTAAAGAAATACTAGTTTTTGAAAAATAAAAACAAAGGGTGGTCTCCAAATGTCTTTTCGACCAACATAATACTCCGATAAATAAAAGTCTTCAAACTCCGTCGGAACTGATTTTCGCTTTTAAACCTTAAATTTTATTAGACAACTTAAACAGTTAAAATGCAGTGATGAGACAATGAATACATATTATTATAATCTATATTGGAAAAATTTTAATGAAACACAAAATTTAAGTCGAGATAAACCATCTTCTCCAAGTTTGAATAAATCGTCTTCATTGTTCAAAAATAAGCCTGAATTAAGAAGCGCAGAAAGCATTAAAAAGAAACATGATAAAATGAATGTCAGCAAGAGTTTATCAAATTAGAAGGCTCGTAGAGATCAGAGCGAATAAAGAAATTGGAAAAAGACAATTATTATCGAAATTAACGACGAAGTATTTAAAGTGGGAAAGATTGTTATTTATCACATACCATCCTTATATAATACACACAATACACATATACATACATACATGCATACTATTATACAGGGTGTCACAAAAGTCAACGTCAAAACGAAAACGAGTGTTAGGGTAGGTGGTGACAGTTATCAGAAAAATAATAAAAAAAATCTTTGCCATGTATTTTGTGAGTTAGAGGCATTCGAAAAAAAATCGAAAAAAAAATCGCAAAAATGCTCACCCTCTGACGGCCTTTCAAGTGCCGTGATTACAAATCTTCATTTTTCTCAATTTTTTTTTCTGTTATGGAACCTCGAATAACCCCGCTAACAATTGCATTAAAAAATTTAAACACACCTGCATCAGTTTTGAAGAAAATGTCACTTTTTTGCCCAACTAAATACTCAAAATTTTTACATGGCCCTAATTCAATGGGCTGTAGTGTAAAAAAAATGTACTACTAAATTTTGGCAAGTTACCTTAAAAGTTGGCACGTTCAATTCTCCTTCCAAAATGGTATAAGGTTTTTTAGAATATTCCATAAATAGCGGAAAAAAAATGTTTTTCTCAAATAAACAGGTTTTAAGATAATTCTTTTTCATTCATTAAAAATAAATCTGAATGTACTCCAGGCTTTCTCGTCCAAGTTTAAGTTCGAGGAGAGTGACCGTTATTATTTAGAAGTAACTACGAGCAGGCCCAGACTTCCAAGGGCTATCAGATAGTGATTCATTTCTTGTCGTTTAGTAAAACTGATCCGGTCCTTGGAATATTTTTGTTGTCCTTGGATTTAAGTGCGTTATAATCTCACTTAATAACATCACGATGCCATCTTTGTACATTGCGCAGGAATATGCGAACCTGCACCTTATTTATGGAGAATGCAGAAGCAATGCTAGTGCTGTAGCTAGACTTTAAGATTAGAAATATCAAATGGTAAGCGTTATCCGGATCATCTGGTTTTAGTGAATTTGCACCAGTCATTCTCAGAAGGTCGATTTCCATACCAAAGAACTAGTGAAGGCAGGCCCCTCATGTCCTACGAGAACCAAGTGCTACAAGAAGTCAATCAAGACCCAAGTACCTTAGTACGTGGAATTCAAACAAGAACAGGAGTTCCCAAAAGTACAGCACATCGCATTTTGAAGAAAAATGAGCTCCATGCATACCATGTTCAACGAGTGCAAAGCCTACTACCCCGAGATTACCCTGGAAGAGTTGCATTTTGTCGAACGATACTACAACGGTACAGGGAGGATCCGCGATTCTTGGACAAAATTCTGTGGTCCGATGAATCAACATTTAAAAAGGATGGATACATGAACCTTCACAATTTGAACGAGTGGCATCGGCATGTAGAAAATCCACATTTGATACGGGAAGACAAATCGCAGTATCACTTCAAAGTTGAAAAAAGAAGAAGAAAAAGTCTACTCAAAACCAATCCAAAATTTAGCAGAGCTGCGCCAAAAAATCACGGAGGCTGTTGCAGACATCAACTCAAGAAGATTCGCTCGTCTTATAAAACGATCTTATTTAAGAAGATGTAGATCTTGCATTGCTGTTGGAGGCAAACAATTTGAACATTAGTTATTATAGTTATAACTAATCGAAATAAACTTTGATGTAATTTTTGTTGAAAATTTGAATTTTATTTCAAACTTAAACCTAAAAATAGAAATGAATCTCTATCTGATAGCCCTTGGAAGTTTGGGTCTGCTTGTATAGTTACTTCTAAATAATAACGGTCACTCTCCTCGAACTTAAACTTGGACGAGAAAGCCTGGAGTACATTCAGATTTTTTTTTTAATGAATGAAAAAGAATTATGTTAAAACGTGTTTATTTGAGAAAAACATTATTTTTCCGTTGTTTATGGAATATTCTAAAAACCTTATACCATTTTGGAAGGAGAATTGAACGCGCCAACTTTTAAGGTAACTTGCCAAAATTTAGTAGTAGTTTTTTTTAAACTTCAGCCCATTGAATTATGGTCATGTAAAAATTTTGAGTATTTAGTTGGACAAAAAAGTGACATTTTCTTCAAAACTGATGTAGGTGTGTTTAAATTTTGTTAATGCAATTGTTAGCGGGGTTATTCGAGGTTCCATAACAGAAAAAATTGAGAAAAAATTGAGATTTGTAATCACGGCACTTGAAAGGCCGTCAGAGGGTGAGCATTTTTTCGATTTTTTTTATATTAAGAATAGAATTATATTAGAATAGAAGTAGAATTCATTCGATTGTTAACCACGGACTAGATAAGTTTTTTTTTTAATAATGAATAATAAAGTGAATCAATTTCTAATTACAAGACTCTTGTTAATCAATTGTCATTAATCTAAAGTGAAGAAAACATACAACAGGTCTGTACTGCCACTGTCCTTTTAAAAAATAAAGTCCCACGACTGGGTCGTATGAACTTGCTCTAATAAGGCATTGGTCTTGGGGCTCGAAATTTTGATAAAAATTAATTTTCCAAAGCTCTTAAAATATACGCCATTTATTATTTGGATGAATTTCAATTTGTGGGAGTAAATTATCAAAATTTGTGGAGTGGTTTCTTAGAAAAAAAGTATTTTTTGAAGTTTATTTTTCAAAAAAAATAAAATGCCACAATACATAGATATTCTACATTCATCATATAACACTTACCATTTTTGGAAAAAATAAAGTGCACGACAGGGTCGTACGAACTTGCTCTAATGTGTTCAAATGTTCTTGGGGCTTGAGATTTACGGAAAAAAGCATTGAAAAAATCATATGAAATTTTATTTATCACTTAAAAATCAATAGTTAAAACGTTTTTTGGAGAAAATGAAGTAAGCCATCAGATTTCTTTTGCTTTTTCAAAATTTAAGGAATTTTTTTTTCAAAATCGTTCGACCAGTTTTTTCAAAAAACGGTTTTTTTTGAAAATCTCTTCGAAAACATATTCCAAGTTTTTTTTGAGTATGCCAACTTCTAGAACTTTGTAGTTTTTATCAGAAAAATAAAATTTAAAAAAAATTGATTAAACCGTTTTTGGAAAAAAAAAATATAAAAAAAAAATTTTAAAACTTTTTAAAAAACTCAAAAAAAACTTTATTTTGAAAAATTAAAGAAGTTTTATTATTTCGCTTATAATAGGGCTTCTACATTAAGAATTTCATCGAAATTCGTCCAGTGGTTTACGAAAAAATCGGATTTCAAAAAACCGGTCCTATGGGAGGTACCGTTATAAGACTTTTCCTGAAAATCTATTCCAAACAAAACATTAAGTTTGCACAGAAAAAATTATTCAGAAAATTTTATCAAAATCTTAGGAGAACAATTAAATTTTCACTAAAAATCGTATGCCAGGTACCGTTAGTTTTAAAGCTAGAATGCTAATTCCAAAAATCCCTCTGTAGGACGTCATAATAATACTATCTACCAAGTTTGAAGCAAATCGGTCCAGCCGTTTAGGCTGTATGTGCCGATACAGACAGACGGACAGACAGACAGACAGAATTGTCGGACCCACTTTTTTCGACTTCTCTATCATCGTAATGTTATGTTTGATTGTCAAAAAAAAAAAATTTTTTTACGAATGCATAACTTGCCTTATAGTACCTATAATCGCAAGTAAAAATGATGTGTTTTCAAAATATTAAATTATAAAGAGAAATGTTTTTGAAAAAAACAAAAAATATTTATTTGACCTATTGGTGTGCAGTAGGTATAAATCGAGCTACCTCAACCTATAAAAATGATAAATAAATTTTCGACAGAATTGTTTAGGCCGTTTTCGAGAAAGTCAAAAGCAAAAAAAAACGATCCTATGGGAGGTACCGTTTTTAGCATGGTAATTTTTTTTTTCCAGCCATTTGATAGGCCATACCTATAAAGCTTACTTACTTACTTATGCTGGGCTCCACTGGAGCGTGGTGCTGACTACCTCGAAGTTATACCTTATACCTATTAATGGTCATGTTCTGACCAAGTCGGTGTTGAGATTGGACTTTTGTTGGTGAAAGCATTTACTTCGTCTTGTCCTCATTTATTTTCAGTCCCATTTCGCTCGCAGCTGACTCCATAGAAGTGAAGGCACCGGTTACTGCTCGCTTTGTTCTTCCTATCAATGTCGTCTGCAAACCCAAGTAATTCAGTAATTCTGTCGATTTATTAAAGATGGTGCCCGATGTGTTGGCATGGGTGTTGCGTTTTGCGTATGACATATTCCTTTTTTTTTTTTTTTTTTTACACTATCAGTTCTCGAGAGTAAGAAGCTTATATCAAGCATTAACTTACAATCAGAGATTAGCCAACACATATTATGTGCTATGTGCTCACTGGCTACATGATTTAGTGCAGGTGTTAGTTGTTAGTAAGCAAAATATACAAATAGCATAACAAACAACAAGCAACCAGCACAAAAAATAAAAAATAAATAAAATAAAGTGCACGACTGGGTCGTACGAACTTGCTCTAATGTGTTACAATAGTCTTGGGTGCTTGAGATTTTGGGAAAAAAGCGTTGAAAAAATCATATGAAATTTTATAAATCACTTAAAAATCAATACCTAAACCGTTTTTTGGAGAAAATGAAGTAAGCCATCAGCTCGGCAAAAATCCTCGTTTCAAACCCTCCAAGGGGGTGCCGAGTGGTAATGATCACCACATTTGTCCTGTGCGATGTCAGGATGGGGATCAGCTTAGGTCAGATTGAATTGTTGAGTTGTTCCTTTACTCATCAATAGTTCAACACTCCTCAATGCAACTTGACCATAGATTCGAGGTTCCCTACCTTCCTCCTCCCATCCCTATCCCTTTTCCTATTTTCCTTTGTCCTTCTTTCCTCAACCTTCTCTCCCATGGGCTGGTATCAAGGTGTCAACCGAACCGTGCCGATGATCTGCCAAGCTGAGGGCCCATTTATCAAATAGCTCAGTTGCTAACGGTGTATTCTGGTTTACCGGCGAACTCCAGGATCATTCTAGCCTTATCCATGTAACGCGGGGCTCTGCGTGGATGAACCCCATTACTTCCCTAGCTACTCGTGGGATTCAAAATAGATATTTTTAATACCAACAACTCTGATGGGGGAACAGATGACTGCTCCTCTATCTGTCAGCCAATGGCTGAACTTCCTGCCTCTGCTGGATGGATAGACCGTCCAGTAGTGGCTCAATCCGACAGCGACTTCGAATCCGTCGGTGGTCAAAGCTCTGTCCAGACGGTGGAAAACTACGGAAGCTGTGAAGCTTCTGGAGGTGAATCCGAAAAGACTCTTGAGCTTGAAAAACTTAATCTCACGCGGAGACGGCTTACAACGTCTCAAAAAAAGCACTTGAGAAGACTTCTGGCAGATAATCTGCCTTACGATAAAGCAGTTGAGAAGGTTCTCTCCAGTCCATCTCAAACAGCAAACGAGACCACTGCCAAAAGGCGGAGGTCTAGTTCAAACAATATCACCCCTGAACCGAGCAAAAGGGCAAAATCCAATGCTCTGCTGTTCAATGAGGTTGCAGGGATGATAAAAGTCGGTGTCGTATCTGACGACTATCCCGTTGGACATCTAGACGAAGTACAACAAAAAGCAGTGGAAAATGCCATCATCAGCGAACTGCATAAGCTCGCAGAAGATGGCCCACAGATTCGTTTTCTGGGCTGCTCGTACAAACCAGGATGGCTAACGGTGAACTGTGCCGATTCTAACACCAAAGACTGGCTAGCGAAAACAGTCTGCGGAATTTCGCCTTGGGAGAATGCCAAACTGCGGATGGTGGAGGGAGATGATCTCCCGAAACCATGTGTAGCCACAGCTTACTTCCCTGGCTCTTCAACAAGTGTAGAAGATGTCCTAAAGCTACTGAGGCTTCAGAACAAAGTTCTTCCTACAAAAGAATGGAAAATCCTTCGGAAAGTTTCCAACCCCCAGGGTATTGCCTTAACCATTTCGATGGACGAGCGCTCAGTGTCTCTTCTTGAGGAAATGAACTGCCAACCGTTCTATAATATGAACAGAGCCCAGTTCAGGATCAAGAAGAACCCTGGCACTCCGAAATCTGTGACCTCCACGGTCAGCAAAGCCGATGCCCCGTTACCCAAAGAGACGGATAAACCATCTCCTCCGGATGACAAAGCATCTTCTCCAAGTGGAACTTCCATTCCTAATCCCTCAAAACCTGTACCAGGAGCTGGTAAGTCCGCTCCTGAGCAGGGGATGAAACACAAAATTAGGCCCAGCAAACTGGATAGACCCGGTTTCGCTCCTGCTGCGAGGTCTGATAAGACCATCGACTTTACGTCACAAAAACCTGCCAAAAACAGAGCTGGACAGTCAATGTCAAGCTCAAGCAGCGGAAAGTCGACCAACCCACAACGTCAGCTAACAAACAGGGGACGTGGTGGAAACAGAGGGGGCTCCCACTCAAAAGCTCCCTCTCAACATAAACAATAGAAACATGGAGGTTGTTCAAATCAACCTCCAACATGCTAAGGCCGCTTCGGCGGTCTTAACAAACACCATGAGACAGAAATGTCTCAACATCGCCCTCGTGCAAGAACCCTGGATCAGCACGAGCGGGAAAATACTAGGCCTAAAAACACCAACAGGTAGGCTGTTACATTCTACCTCGTCCATTAGACCTAGAACTTGTATCATATTTGATAATAACACATCTTTCTTCCCCCTGACAGAATTCATCTCTGAGGACCTGACAGCGGCGGTAGTAAGGATCGACAACTCCAAGGACATTATAGTAGCTTCGGCCTACTTCCCTGGAAACGACCAAGCACCATGTCCGCCCATTCAGGTAATGAAATTGATCGAGCATGCGCGTAACACCAAGAAAGATATTGTCCTTGGCTGTGATGCAAATGCTCATCATACCCTATGGGGTAGTACGGACATCAACAAAAGAGGTGAGTCACTTATTGATTTTATTTCAAAAGAAAATTTGAATGTTCATAATATTATTAAGAAACCCACTTTCGTTACCAAAACTAGAAAAGAGGTTCTGGACATTACACTGTCCTCTACCTTTACTAGTAACTTAATCTATAACTGGCATGTCTCCTCGGAACCATCATGCTCAGATCATAGGCACATTCGGTTTAAACTAGATGTAGAAACTCCAGTCCGTCTAACTTACCGCCCTAAGAGAAACACAGACTGGACTGCTTATAGTTCAGACCTGAATTATTCTCTTGAAGACAAAATCCCTCTCATTAACACCAAAGATAAACTCGAGTATTTTGCTGAACACGCAAAAAACTCAATTATCTCTGCTTTTGAGAACAACTGTCCCCTGAAAATTAAAACAGTCAAGAGACAAACCAGCTGGTGGAACAATGATCTAAAAAAACTAAGATCAAGAGTAAGAAAACTCTTCAATAAAGCCAAACGCAATGAAGACTGGCAAACCTACTCTAATGCTCTAACCAAATACAACTGCGAAATAAAACGAGCCAAAAAGGAATCTTTTAGGCGATTTGTGGAGGGAATATCTGACGTTCCCTCTAGCTGTCGTCTACATAAAGTCATAGCATCTGACAAACCCGCCACCATAGGTACTCTTACCAATGAGAACGGTACTCAAACAAAAAGCAAGAAGGAAACTCTAGAGCTTCTTGTAAAAACCCACTTTCCAGAATCAATTGTTCTGGACTCCCCAACCTCAAACCTACCTCCACAACAGGAACCGTCAAGGATCCCAACAACTGGAGACTGGAAAACAGCTAGACATATCTGTAACACCAATGCCATCAAATGGGCAATCTCCTCTCTGAAACCGTTTAAGGCATCAGGAGAAGACGGCATATTTCCGGCTCAGTTACAAAAGGGAACAAATGTACTAGCACCTATTCTCTCAAAATTATTTAGCTGTAGCCTCGCTTTCGGGCACTTGCCTGATAGTTGGCGTAAGGTTACAGTAATTTACCTACCAAAGGCGGGAAGGGATCTGGAACCAAGCCCTAAATCCTTCCGCCCAATCAGCCTCATGTCGTTTATTCTCAAATGCATGGAGAAAGTTATTGACAGACACATTCGTGACACCTCTCTAACGCTCTCGCCTCTATCGAAAACACAATATGCATACCAACCAGGAAAATCGACTGAAACAGCGCTGAATGATTTGGTCACAAAAATTGAATCCTCCATCCATAGTAAGGAAATCTGTGTAGTCGCTTTCCTTGACATTGAGGGAGCCTTCAATAACACCACTTTTGAGTCAACAGATCGTGCACTCAGGTACCACAACGTGACACAAGTTGTATGCAAATGGATCATGTCCATGCTTAGTTGTAGAATTATCCAGAGTAAAATCGAAGATATAGAAATTTCTGCACTCACAACCAGAGGCTGCCCACAAGGAGGAGTCCTCTCGCCACTTATATGGTCCATCGTTGTAGACAGCCTACTAAGATCACTTGAAACCCATGGCATTTATGCAGTGGGCTTTGCAGATGATCTAGCCATTGTCATACAGGGATCGTCAGAAATATCAATATCGAATAGACTTCAATCAGCCTTGGACATTGTACGGGACTGGTGCATCTGCGAAGGTCTTTCCGTTAACCCCAAAAAGACAGTTATTGTTCCTTTTACTAAGAGACGAAAAGTAGATCATCTCACACCTCCTTCTCTATATGGTGACACAATCCCATTTTCAAAAGAAGCAAAATATCTGGGGATCATTCTAGACAGCAAATTGTCATGGAACCCTCAACTAGAACGCATTTCTAACAGACACCCAAAAAAAACTTTAGTAAAATCCTTACGAAACACTTTCGTAAAATTTTTTTTCGTACATTGTACGAAATTTAGTAAATTAAACGAATATTTCGTAGTAAATATAAGATGCAAAATACCATGTGTTACGAAAGTTTCGTAAAATAAACGAAAGTGCTTTCGTAAATTTTGTTTTACGAAATTTTAGTAATATGTACGAAAAAAATTCGTTTATTCTACTTAAGTAATATGATATTTTTCTAAACGCCTAATTTCCTTTCTGTTTTGTATTACCATTACTAATATTTTCGTCAAATTACAAAAATTTTGTAAATTTACCAAAATAATTGAAAATTTTAATCTTTTCGAAATATACCTGCTGCAGGAAATGAATGTCATTATTTTTGTTTAATCAGCAATATTTTCGTAGAAATACAAATATTTTGCAATTATATCGAAAACAACCGCCATGTTAAATTTGAAAGCAAGTAAGCTAAGTCATTGTCGTTTGTATTTCAATTGTGAAAGTGTTTAAAAATAAAAAGTGTATACATAAGAAAGTTTTGTTTGTTTAAATAAATCATAAACAGTTAAATAATAATAATTCATTTGGAACAGTAGTGCGGTGTTAGTATTAATCTCGAAATTAAATAATAAATAAATAATAATAAACTGCTGGTACATTTTAATTAATTTTCTTACATTTTATATATTTTTCTGATTAAATTTTTTTAATTTAACATTGTGATATGTACACAATTCCGCGTAAATTGTTCTTTATAATTAGTAACACCTTTTTTATCAAATTTCCAAAGTATTATAAATGTATTGTGAGTGTCAAAATTGGGTGAGTTGCATATAAGGTGTGACAAAATAGTTGAGTTGAGACAAGAACAAAATCGTACGTTAGGGTGGTCTATTCCCCCTAGCCCCGTTAAACCGGGTAAGTACTAAGTTTACGAATGATTTCGTGCATTGTACAAACGATTTTGTAATTTTACTAAATAAAATACAAAATTTTTCGTACAATGTACGATTTTATTCGTACCGTGTCTACGAATCATTTCGTGCATTGTACAGAAGCATTTCGTAAATACACTAAAGCATTCGTAGTTTTTATTTGGAAAAATTAGTTCAATTACGAATGCCTATTCGTACAATATACGAAAAACATTCGTAGTTTTGCACCACGAAACTTTCGTACAATGAACGAAAGTTTTAGTAATATATACTAATTATTTTTTTGGGTGGAGCATCAAAATCTCTCTGGACATGCCGTAGTATTTGCGGAAAAAACTGGGGGCTCAAACCCAAAATGATGCATAGCCTCTACACTCTTGTAGTGAGACCCGCAATAACATATGCAGCGTTGGTATGGTGGCCAAAAACTAAAGAAAATACTGCCATAATGAAGCTATAAAAAATACAACGACTAGCAACGACATGCATAACGGGATGCATGCGGACCACACCTACATTTGCACTCAATGTAATTTTAGGACTACCTCCTATCCACTTATTCATAAGAATGGAAGCAACACTGAGCTTACATCGGCTCTTGCACCAAGAGTATGTAACCTTAAACCCAAATGCAAGGGGCCACCTATCGCTTCTCAGCAACTTGGAAAATCTCAAGGAATTTAGCATGTGTCTGGATGTCACAATTCCCACATATAACTTCACACAAAATTTCTCTATAGTCATCCCCCCCAGGGAAGACTGGGAAAACTTCAAACCACACCCTTCTAGCGAAGATCTGGTCTGGTATACGGATGGCTCAAAAATGGAAACAGGTACTGGTTCCGGTACCTGTCAGCCTTGGTCTTCATTCGTCCATATTTCAGGCAGAGGTCTTTGCTATTAACGAATGCGCGAGGATACTTTGTCACTCGAATGCAAAAAATAAAACTATATTCATCTTCTCAGACAGCCAGGCTGCCCTAAAAGCTCTGGCTACGCCTGTCATAAGATCCAAGTTAGTCCAAGAGACTGTCTTACTACTCATTGAACTTGCAAGGTTCAATTTTGTGATTCTCCATTATATCCCTGCACATAATTGATACGATGGTAATGAAAGGGCCGACACCCTGGCCAAAGAGGGCGCCTCAATGCCATTGGTTGGCCCAGAACCCTTCTGCGAGTAAATATTAATTACTTCAAAAACACTGCCAAAAACATCCTACTCATGGAATCTAATGCAGCTTGGCAATCAACTCCTGGTCAAATCTGTTCGAAACGATTTGTACCAGAATATTCACACAAAACTACAAAATTCCTACTCAACCTAGATAGGAAAACTCTGAAAACAATGACTGGAATCATAACCGGACATTGTCCTCTGAAAAAACACCTTCACAACATGAGACTAGCAACAGACTCCGTTTGCCGTCTATGCCTCGAAAGTGAAGAAACATCTCTGCATATCCTCACGGAATGCCCAGCACTCCTCCGCCTCAGAAAGCGAACACTTGGTTCCGAGATCGTTCCAATGGAAAAACTCAAAACCTTCCATCCACAGAATATCTTAAAGTTCTGGTCTCTGTCTGGAGCAACAGAGCTGCTCTAGAATCTCACATGGGTTGGCACAATAGGAATCTCCGAGATACCGCAGTGCCTGAGCTGTTAAAGCCCTCCCTAACGACAAATAATAAAACCATCAGGTTTATTTTACGTTTTTGAATTTTTACGAAAAAAATTTTCAAAATCGTTGGACCAGTTTTTTCAAAAAACAGTTTTTTTTGAAAAACTTTTCGAAAATATATTCCAAATTTTTTTTGAGTATGCCAACTTCTAGCACTTTGTAATTTTTATCAGAAAAATAAAATTAAAAAATTGTAGATTAAACCGTTTTTGGAAAAAACTAAAATTAAAAAAAAATTTTGAAACTTTTTTAAAAAACTCAAAAAAACTTTTTTTGAAAAATTTTCGAAATTATATTATTTTTTTTATAAGAGGGCTTCTAAATAAAAAGTTTCATCGAAATCCGTCAAGTGGCTTACGAGAAAATCGGATTTAAAAAAACCGGTCCTATGGGAGGTACCGTTATAAGACTTTTCCTGAAAAATCTATTCCAACCAAAACATAAGGTTTGCACAGAAAACATCATTCAGAAAGTTTTATCAAAATCGTAGGAGCCGTTTTTGAGAAAATTTAATTTTTCACAAAAAATCGTATGGCAGGTACCGTTAGTTTTGGAGCTAGGATGCTAATTCCAAAAACCCCTCTGTAGGACTTCATAATAATAATATGTACCAAGTTTGACGCAAATCGGTCCAGCCGTTAAGGCTGTAGGTAACTATACAGACAGACATACGGACAGACAGACAGACAGACAGAATTGTCGGACCCACTTTTTTCGACTTCTCTATCATCGTAATGTCATGTTTGATTGTTAGAATTTTTTTTTTTTTTTTACGAATGCATAACTTGCCTTATAGTACCTATAATCGCAAGTAAAAATACATTTACACAAAATAGATACAAAAACATTGAGAACATACAAAACATAAACTATGAGCGTGGTGCACTGGTTTTAAATGTTTTTTTTAGACAGGATTTTACTAATATTAAAATCAACAATACTTTTATTTTGAGTTAAAAAGTTTGCACATGCGGGTAAGAGGTTCATTCATGCCGTAATTAGTACGGTGTTGGGGACAATGTAATAGTTCTAATCTACGAAGATGATGAGCCCCTCCGCGATAGTTAAAACTTACACATGATAGAAGATCGGGTGAGTCCAAAGATCCCGTTAAAAGTTGGTGAATAAAAATAACATCATTGTCAATACGCCTTTGTGACAAAGTTTGAATCTGTAGAAGTTGAATCCGGTGTTCGTAAGGTGGGAGGTTGTATGGATCTGCCCAGGAGAGACCTTTTAAAGCAAATCGAATAAAATTACTCTGAACTGCCTCTATACTAGACTTATGAACTTCGTAGAAAGGAGATAATACCTGTGATACATATTCTAGATGGGGGCGAACATGACAGTTATATAAAGCTAGGGTTACGTAAGGATTTTGAAATTCCTTCGACCATCTTTTAACAAATCCCAACATGGAATTAGCTTTTTTAACAATAAAGTTGATGTGTTCCGTGAAACTCAAGTCTGGGCTAAAGTTTACTCCTAGATCTTTAAAACTAAAATTACGATGCAAAACTTGTTGTGAAATGTAATAGCCGTGTGTACTTGGTAACCGTTTCCTTGAAAATGTCACTGTCTGACATTTCGCTGGATTCAGGCTTAAACAATTCTTGCTACACCAGATAGCAAATCTGTCGATGTCGGCTTGCAATTCTACGCGGTTATTTTAGCTGAGTTAATAGATTTGAAAATTTTCATATCATCAGCGAAAACGAGGATCCGTTAGAATGAATACACGAAGTTACGTCATTAATAGCGAGTATAAACAGTAACGGACCAAAATGGCTGCCTTGTGGGACTCCTGATTTTGCTGGAAAGGGGTTAGAAAACGAATTTAACTATGTATGATCAGTTTCGGAGATATGAATATATCCAATTAACAAATCCTACAGGGAAACCTAGAGCTTTCAATTTCAAAATGATGATTTCATGAGATAGTTGGTCAAAAGCTTTTGAGAAATCTGTGTAGATACAATCCAGCTCATGTCCACTCTCTAATGCCCTTGAGCACTTGTTCATAAAGGTTAATAAGTTTGTGACAGTAGACCGCTTCTGCATGAAGCCGTGTTGTTAATGGCAGATTAAATGTTTGCAGACAAACGTTAAGCTATTACAAACTACTTGTTCGAAAAGCTTTGGAATAGAAGACAGTTAAGAAATCGGTCTGTAGTTGGTGATATCGGACTTATTACCCTTTTTGAAGACGGGAGTAATGAATGAATCTTTCCATACTTGAGGAAATTTACCGAATTTAAGGGATAGCTTGAAAAGGAATTGCAAGGGAGAAATGTCCGTGAAGTTAGCATAACAAATGTCAGCATCTCAACTTTTTTTTTGAGTTCTTGTCGCATGCACATGAGTTCTATAGTTCCTGATAGTTTTCCATAATAGTTCTGCATGATTTCACTGAAAAAAATTGATTTAAAAAAGTGAGATGCCAACTTCACGCCAGCATATCATTTCTCGAAAAATCATATATAAATATTTTTTTGGGTGTAAGAAACCCTGTCTAGGAGTTCCTCATACGTAAAAAAAATAGTTTTGTGAAATTCAGACAGAAAAAAAATAAAAACAAAAAATTAAATTACCATAAAAAAAAATTACATGTATGCCCAAAGAGCTAGGTAACCCAAATTGTGATGGTAAATTTTATTTATTTTTTGATTTAAACGACTTGCCTAGATATGTTTCCAATAAAATCCTGGATTTTTTTTACTTCTAACACTATTCTAACGGAAGTTACGATTTTTTTTTCTTATTTTTAAGGTGCTTTTTCACGACTTTTTGGTAAATGACCTTGGGATGCTGGCTTTTTTCAGGAGTTACAACTCATTTATCGATTTAAACTAATAATAATGTGTTTACAAAAAAATCCGTGAAGTTCCCGTTTCTAACGCTTTTCTAACAAAAAATATGATTTTTTTAATAATTTTTAGAGCGCTTTTTCGCGACTTTTGGTAAATGACCTTGGGACCCTGGCTTTTTTTAGGAGTTCCAGCTTATTTATTGATTCAACATATTTGTTAGAAAAGCGTTAGAAACGGGAACTTCACGGATTATTTTGTAAACACATTATATCTATATGTTGAAATCGATAAATGAGCTGGAACTCCTAAAAAAAGCCAGCATCCCAATGTCATTTACCAAAAGTCGTGAAAAAGCGCTCTAAAAATTATAAAAAAAAATCATATTTTTTGTTAGAAAAGCGTTTGAAACGGGAACTTCGCGGATTATTTTGTAAACACATTATATCTATATGTTGAAATCGATAAATGAGCTGGAACTCCTAAAAAAAGCCAGCATACCAAGGTCATTTACCAAAAGTCGTGAAAAAGCGCTCTAAAAATTATAAAAAAAATCATATTTTTTTATTAGAAAAGCGTTAGAAACGGGAACTTCACGGATTATTTCGTAAACACATTATATCTATATGTTTAAATCGATAAATGAGTTGGAACTTCTGAAAAAGCCAGCATCCCAAGGTCATTTACCAAAAAGTCGTGAAAAAAATTCGTCACTTCCGTTAGAATAGTGTTAGAAGTCAAAAAATCCAGGATTTTATTGGAAACATATCCAGGCAAATCGTTTAAATAAAAAAAAATAAAATCATGCATAGAACTATTTTGGAAAACTATCAGGAACTAATAGAACTCATGTGCATGCGACAAAAACTCCAAAAAAAGTTGAGATGCTGACATTTGTTATGCTAACTTCACGGACATAAGGGAGAAGCTAAAACGGAGGAAATTTTTTTTAAAATTATAGGAGGAATGCCATCAGGACCGGGAGAGTAATCATCTTTCAGCAATGAAAGATAATGCAAAACTTTATCATTATCAATTTGGATGTTGTTAAAAGTGGCTTGGGGGAAATCACGGGAGTAGTCAAATAAATCAAAGTCTATATTGACGGGATTTTCAATAAAGGACTTATACTGAAATGCTTTGCAAACGCATGGCATATCTCAGGTGAGCTTGTCAAAACGGAATCTTTGTAAGCAAAGTTCACTGGATAAGAAAATGGATGGAAAAAAAAAAATTTTTGCTTCCGGTAGGTAGGTACTATAAGTCAAGTTATGGATTCGTGCAATTTTTTTTTTGTTTGAGATAACAATCAAACATGACATAACGATGATGGAGATGTCGAAAAAAGTGGGTCTGGAAATTCCGTATGTCTGTCTGTCTGTCTGTCTGTTCGCACCTTTAGAGCCTGAACAGATGGGCCCTTCAAATTTTGTATTTATGTAGTAATTATTTGGAATTCCTTAGGGGAGTCTTTTTAGTTTTTGCTCTAGGTACCTGCCATACAATCGTAAACAAAAAAATTGATTATCTCAAAAACGGCTCTAACGATTTTGATAAAACTTTCAGAATGCTATTTTTTTAAGACAGTCTATCTTTTGGTTAGAAAAGTTTTTCAAAATTTGTCTTATAACGAAACATATTTTCTCGTAAGCTGTATATAAGATTTCAACAAAATTTTGGACACAGGAAGTCATTCATAATTTTATTAATATGGCATTTCAAAATTCTCAAAAACTTTTTTTGATTTTTAATAATTTTTTCAAAAAAATTTTGGTTTTTGAAATATGTTGATGTTGGTAAGGGGTATATTGATTTTTTAACATTATTTTTTCAGATGTAGACTACAAATAGCCATATACTTACACACTCAAAAAAATTTCAAAATTGTTTTGAAAAAGTTTTACAAAAAAACCATTAAAAAAAAACTAGTCGAACGATTTTCAATATTTTTTTTCCTAGATAGATATTTAGTTTTAAAATTTTATTGCATACTTAGTTTTTCCGGGAAAACTCTTCAACTAATTAAAAAATGAAAGAATTTTCGAAGTTATTTTTAGTTTTTTTTATGCGGCCACTAAGCAATTGCCTATCATAAGAGCAAGTTCGTGCGACCAAATCGTGCATTTTATTTAAATGTACATAAGAATCATGCCCTGAAATGTGAAAATGCGACCAAATCGTGCATTTTATTTAAATGTACATAAGAATCATGCCCTGAAATGTTTCCTACGAGTAACCTGTTCTTATAATATTTTGCTGTTGCTTAGTATACATACACAATGACATGTTCATTTTTTGGTGGAGGTATTTTTATTCAGGAAATTATTATGGTTCTATTTTTATCTTGGGTTCATTTCTCACAATGACATTTTGCACTTAAATAAAAAAAAAGGAAAATCAACAATTGCTGTTTTTGTTTCTAATGCAAATATCTTGGTATTGTATTGCTCTTGCTTAAACCCATTCTGCACACTCTAGCTATTTGTCACACCTTGTGCAGAACACCCTGTAGGTACAGGATGAGAATAAGCTTTACGTGAACATCTGACAATTAAGTCTTTATTTCACGGCGAGCCTACTCGCATACAGAGTCAAATTGGGCTTAGACCAGAGCCGTAAGATCTACCCCTCGATAGAATCTTAGTACTAATTTTACGGAACATGTTGAGGCATGTCCACAGACACTCCTTGGTAAGGGGCAAGGTCTATCTAACACCTCTTGCATCCAGAAATAAAATCCGTAGTTAATATTATCCGATGCCATATGCTTCCGCTTGGAGTAAATACAGCCACCACGATACTCCCACAAGGGGGCCTACCTCATAGATAGTCTCCCAGGTGACTCGGCCACCTGGGTGGGCACTATCTCCCGTGGTACCACAAAAAAAACCTCGCTACCATAAGGTCACTTCCAGATGAGCGCCATCAATACTCAAGGCCTGGCAGCCTTAGATATGCGCATTCAAACATCCAGCCTTCCTCTCTTTGCCGCATACAAGTTTTACCTTTCATACGTTACCGGTAAGGAATCAAGGGGCAGGGACATAGCTCCCTGGGACATAAGTCCATAATGGACTTATGTCCCACTCGGCTGGGATATAACTCCATAAATCGATTATGGACTTATGTCCCACCTTAATGGGACATAAATCCATAGTTTTCCCTTGAAAAGTGGGACATAAGTCTATATTTTTTTTCGAATAGAACTAAAAATTGATAAAAAAAGGAAAGAAAAACACATAATTGTTAAGCAAATTCATAACATTTTATTGTGAACAAAACACTTAATTCATAGTTGAAAACAATAAAAAAAAAAACAAACAAAAATTACTAATAAACGTAATAGACAATTATGGAATATCGAAATATGATAGTGCAAAACCGTTTTACAAAAACACGGTATTCTAAAACATTTTCAGTTACACCATATTCCAAGCGCCAAAAATATTGAACCTCCTTGTATCTCTGCCACAGTCAGAACGACATTATTTAATGGATGCAACTTATGTGTTGTCCCAACTTGTGGATGTAGGCAGTTTTTAATTATTTACATTGCCTATTCAGAACATGTAAGTACAAAAATTAATGCACAGAATTCGAGATGAAAGAAAAAAAAATTAAAAATAAAAGAAAACAAATTGCAAATTCACTTGGATTTTAAACTTAGTTTTTTTTTATTCTCCAAAAACTAAGCAAGGAATAGATGAATAATTAAAAAAAAACTTGGTCTTTCGAAAAACCAATTTTTTTTTAAATTTTAGTTTTTCGAGAGAAAAAGAAAATAAAAGTAAAAATTCGCTCGAATTTTTACTTTTATTTTCTTCTTTATTTTCTTGGTTTTTTTTTTATTTATTCATCTATTCCTTGCTTAGTTTTTCGAGAATAAAAAAAAACTTAGTTTAAAATCTGGTAGATATAATAGAGAACTATTTTTACGTTTCCCGGTCATAAACTTAAAAGAGATATCTTCAATTTATTCACTATTCATTTCACCTTTATTTTGACGCGTACGATTCAAGACAAGAAAACCAACTAAAGTTCTTTCAATGATACCGCGTGTTGCATTAAATTTAACAAGTGGTTACAGTTTTAAAGTACAGTACTTTCTTTCTAAATAAAAAATATGAAGTGGGACATAAATCCAGAACTTTTTTTTTATGGACTAATGTCTCATTAAGGTGGGACATAAGTCCATAATCGATTTATGGAGTTATGTCCCAGGGAGTTATGTCCCCGCCCCAATCAAAGGGCAGGGACATAGCTCCCTGGGACATAAGTCCATAATGGACTTATGTCCCACTCGGGTGGGATATAACTCCATAAATCGATTATGGACTTATGTCCCACCTTAATGGGACATAAATCCATAGTTTTCCCTTGAATAGTGGGACATAAGTTCATATTTTTTTTCGAATAGAACTAAAAATTGATAAAAAAAGGAAAGAAAAACACATAATTGTTAAGCAAATTCATAACATTTTATTGTAAACAAAACACTTAATTCATAGTTGAAAACAATAAAAAAAAAACAAACAAAAATTACTAATAAACGTAATAGACAATTATGGAATATCGAAATATGATAGTGCAAAACCGTTTTACAAAAACACGGTATTGGAAAACACTTTCAGTTACACCATATTCCAAGCACCAAAAATATTGAACCTCCTTGTATCTCTGCCATAGTCAGAACGACATTATTTAATGGATGCAACTTGCAGTGTTGTCCCAACTTGTGGATGTAGGCAGTTGTTAATTATTTACATTGCCTATTCAGAACATGTAAGTACAAAAATTAATGCACAGAATTCGAGATGAAAGAAAAAAAAATTAAAAATAAAAGAAAACAAATTGCAAATTCACTTGGATTTTAAACTTAGTTTTTTTTGTATTCTCGAAAAACTAAGCAAGGAATAGATGAATAATTAAAAAAAAACTTGGTCTTTCGAAAAACCAATTTTTTTTTTAATTTTAGTTTTTCGAGAGACCAAGAAAATAAAAGTAAAAATTCGAGCGAAGAAAATAAAAGTAAAAATTCGAGCGAATTTTTACTTTTATTTTCTTTTTCTCTCGAAAAACTAAAATTTAAAAAAAATTGGTTTTTCGAAAGACCAAGTTTTTTTTAAATTATTCATCTATTCCTTGCTTAGTTTTTCGAGAATTAAAAAAAAACTTAGTTTAAAATCTGGTAGATATAATAGAGAACTATTTTTACGTTTCCCGGTCATAAACTCAAAAGAGATATCTTCAATTGATTCACTATTCATTTCACCTTTATTTTGACGCGTACGATTCAAGACAAGAAAACCAACTAAAGTTCTTTCAATGATACCGCGTGTTGCATTAAATTTAACAAGTGGTTACAGTTTTAAAGTACAGTACTTTCTTTCTAAATAAAAAATATGAAGTGGGACATAAATCCAGAACTTTTTTTTATGGACTAATGTCTCATTAAGGTGGGACATAAGTCCATAATCGATTTATGGAGTTATGTCCCAACCGAGTGGGACATAAGTCCATTATGGACTTATGTCCCAGGGAGTTATGTCCCCGCCCCAGGAATCAATACTTCAAGGAAAGGAAATACAGCTGCACATACTCACTCCTATTTCATTTACAACAATTTCCCTGCTATTCATATTGTTCCCGGGTTGCCACGCGGAGGCGGAGGATAGGCACATCTATGCCCTCTCAAGTTCCAACTTCTATCTCAACCACATTCATGATTGGATAGAAGCCAGTTACAAAATATCGTCAATGTTAAGCCCGGCAGGGATCCTAAAGACGAAGAGGTGCCGCAGCCTCTACGCTCCAAGGATCTGCACGGAACAGAAGGAGTATTGCGATCTATTTTTGAAACCTTGGCTAAGCGTTCAAAATACTTAAGAGGATCATAGTTCAACCCCCTTCTGTAGTTACAGTAGACAGTAGACATTATATAAATAAAGCTTTATCACCTCCCTTGACTCACAGTAATATGCATTCCAAGCCCGAGCTAAATTAGCGCCCTGCGCATGGTTTATCATTGGCGCCCTTAATTGTGGTGATTGGTAAAAGAAGTAATTTCCTCATTACTCAAGTTGTAGACTTTGCAAAGCTTTTTTTTTTAACGAGATATCCAATAATTATGATGATGATGATGATAAGGATTTTGGAAAGAGAACAACATTTTTGGTTTTGCCTTTTGTGTATACCTATTTTCTAAAAGGACAACAAAATTTATTTGAGGTAAGTTGTGTAATGTACAGTTAGTGAATTTCCATAAGGAAAAACTTATGAAGGGTGATTCACTTAAGGTCTGATTAACAGCTACAACGAGTAGTTTGGATTGGGACAAGAAAAAATCATGTAGGAGGGGTCTTTTTCCCTCCTTTTAGTCGGGAGGGGCACTTTTCTAAAAACATGACTTAAATTGGAAAACAAAATATTAAAAAAACGCCAAGCTATACCTTTTAGTAAAGCCAGAATCCTCTGTTTTTGTTTTGTTAAAAAAAAGTTATTGTAGTGAAACTTTTTCAAAATATTAATTTTCAGACTCAAAATTTTGAAAAAAAAAGTTAGAAAAAAATGTTTAAACTATTTTTTTTTCGAAATTTTATCTTATAAAGTATTATTTTTTTTTGTAAAAATTCAATGCTTTTATTAGATTTAAGTCCAACACTGAAAACCGTATGTCTCTAGGATTTAGTGTTGCCAAGCTACCTATTTAAAAATAAAAGAACTTATTTCTGCATAAAAACACAAAAATCTAGCCTTACGAGATGGCACAAGTGATGCAATTTTTGTTTTGTTTTTTTATGAAGAAGTAGGTAGCTTGGGAAATTTTTGAATAGCTTGGCAATAAAAAGTCCTAGAGCCATACGGTTTTCAGTATCTGACTAAAAACTAATAAGAATATTGAATTCTGACAACAAAAATAATACTTAAAAACAAAAAAATTCGAAAAAAATTAGTTTCACATTTTTTGTTGTCAAAATTTTGAATTTGAAAGTCAATATTTTGAAAACGGTTCAATAAAATAACTTTATTTAAAAAAATAATAATAAAGGAAGATATTTCTGGCTTAACAAAAAAGGGCATGGCATTGTAGGAGTTACCGTTATTTTTTAATAATTTGTATTCCAATTTAAATCATGTTTTTAGAAAATTGCGCCTCCTGGTTAAACGGAGATGAATAGACCCGCGGATATTTTGTCCGCGGATATTTTGTCCGCGGATATTTTGTCGCTGATATTTTGACCCGGATACTTTGTCCGCGGATATTGAGACGTGTCACCGAATAGACCCCCTCCGATACGATTTTTTCTTGTCTCAAACCAACCTACTCGCTCTAGCTTTATAAACAACCTTATACCGATCACCCTGTAGAGATACGGTTCAACTGTTTGTTATTTTCAAATTTATTTGTCAATAATTACGTCAGAATATTACAAATATACTAATACATGTAACATCCTCCCGGCAGCATTACCTATACTAATCGCATGGGTCATGGAAGAATGTCTCGCCAATCGCACTCGTAAATAGCATCATTTTCAAACACACTTGATTCAATACAATACCTATAGAATGACATGAAGTAATACATACATATGTACATGAATGTATGTAATTGCTCTATACAGTTTGGTGGAGGAACAAGATAAATCCAGAAGTTATTTTGTTCAGTTCTATCAAAACTCATGCCTCCTTCCATATTCTTCTTACTGTAGAAATACAGACTCTATATGCACATGAACTACGTGCCGAAAAAAGGATGAAAAACATTTTCCATCACTCGCATTATGGCTTGTGACATGGAAAATTAAGGCTTTACTTCCCAACCACCAATCTTTATTTATGTAGAAACTTTCAGTTATATCTATGCTATGTCAGCATCAGCATACCCTTTTGCTCTGCACTTTGTAGCCTTAACTGTTTATTGGCCAAATTTACCCGATATGCCATATCATTGGAAGGGAGAATTTGGAAAGGAATCAATTCAATATTGTCAATAAATTTAAAAATGCATCCGTTATTCAAACATAGCTGCTCCTTATTCCCCTTTTTGAATGGTTTTGTGACGCACGTCGCGACAATGTCAAAAATAAAAGTAAAAACAAACCTGTTCGAACTGGATGTCTGTTAATTAATGGCACCATACTCAAAAGGCACATGTGCGTGCATATTACCATTGACTTAAGCGCGACCTTGCTAAAATGGCAAAACTGTTTTCATTTAATGCCATAATTTATTGTTTTCTTTTATGCTTTGGGCTATCTTTTTCTCTCGGAAATGAAAAGCGTGCAACAGAAAAAATAGTCACATAATCCAAACCCTAAAAACTTTCCAAGGATGTCACACATACTCATAACCTTCAGGTTTGTATACATACCTAACGCTATTATTTTTAAAACCATAGAGAGTTGTTACTTTGGCTTCTAATTTGTTATAGATTTGCCTTGGATTTGCGGGTCTATTTTTTTTGTGAGCCACCCCTCGTTATCGGTTGACCATCGAACAAATAGTAATGAGGAGTGGATTGACTGTGATGCGATGATGATTAAGGCATGACTACGGATTTGATTGATTGGAAAAATGATTAACTTTGGAAATAATAATTATGTTGACGAACAAAAGTTTGATGGGATAATGTTGTCAATTTGTGGTCATTGATGAAGGCTGGATTACCTCAATCTCAATGAGTAAATAAATTAAATATAAAGAGGAGAATGTTGTTTATGTTTTGATGTGCTTGAAGCGAATTCCTTGAACGTTTAAATTTATAAATATTGAAATTGTCCGCATTAATGATTTTTAAGTAATTCCATGTTGACTTTAAAAAATATGAAAATATTATTAAATGGTAAATCAAAGCCTAAAATGTGGTTGAACTATACAATATTCAACTGTCACTGTTTTAAAAGACCACTAAAACGCTTGAATCAATAAATCTGTCAAATGAAGTGCTCTGATGTAGGTAGGGGGAAGGCGGGAGACTTGAGCCACTTTTTGTTAAATCGTTCATAAAACCTTTTCTATTCATCATAGCTACATGTTGGATACATCTTTTTAAAGATACATTTATTTTTTTCAAAATTTGTATTTTAAAAACTACATACACGCAAGTGATTTTTGCCAAATGCAAAATGATTGGGAACAGATTTTTGGCTCAAGTCTCCCTCCTAGCCGGGAGACTTGACCACCCCCTTTGGGGAGACTTGGTCATACTTAAATTCTTCGACTAAAACTAACAAACAAATAATTTAATCAGTTCATTTTTTTTAGAATTCATTTTGATTATATTTGTGGTATCAGTAATACAAAAAAGAAACTATATGTAACGGTTTTTATAAAAAAAAAAACCAGAAAAATTAATAAAAACTCAAAAACATAACTTTCTTTCATACTTAGTAACTGTAAACTATAATGTATAAAAAGCAACAAAAGAACTTAAAGGTTTTTGGAACTTTCAATCATAAATAAGATGCCTATTTAGAGGCTAAGAAAAGAAAAATAAATAAATTTCAAAAACGTAACAAAAATAAATAAATAATTTAATTTCTTAGTAAAATATATTACTGAAGGATGTTATTGCTATATACAGGATGATTCACGAATGTTGTGCCAAAAAGCTAGAGCGTGTAGGTTGGGTTGAGACAAAAAATTATTTAAAAATAACGGTAACTCCTACAATGACATGCTGTACCTTTTTGTAAAGCCAAGACCTTATGTTTTTATTGTAATTTTAAGTGAAGATATTCTATTGAACCGTTTTCAAAATATTAATTTTCAAACTCAAAATTTTGAAAAAAAATTAAAAAAAATAATTTTAAAACTAATTTTCTTCAAAATTGTACGTAATTAAGTATTATTTTTGTTCTCAGAATTCAATGCTCCCATTAATTTTAAATCCAACACTGAAAACCGTATGGTTCTATGACTTTTTGTTGCCAAGCTATTGAGAAATAACCGAACCTACTTCTTCACAAAAACACAAAAAAATTGGCTAAATGATCACTTGTGCCATCCCGAAAGTCTAGATTTTCTTGTTTTTGTGAAGAACAAATTTTGTAAAATTTTGAAAAAAATTAGTTTTAAAATTATTTTTTTTAATTTTTCAAAATTTTTAGTTTGAAAATTAATATTTTGAAAACGGTTCAATAGAATAACTTTATTTAAAATTACAATAAAATAATAAGTTTTTGGCTTTACAAAAAAGTATAGCATAGCATTGTAGGAGTTACCGTTATTTTTTAATAATTTTTTTTAAATTTAAGTCATGTTTTTAGAAAATGGCCCCTCCCGGCTAAATGGAGGGGAATAGACCCCCCTCCTACACGAATTTTTTCTTGTCTCAACCCAACCTACACGCTCTGGCTTCTTGGCACAACATTCGTGAATCACCCTGTATAATAGCATCAACCTGTAATCAGTGTTGCAAGAGACGCAAAGACGCATAAATTTACACCTTCGTATGAGTATTCTCACAATTTACAAGCTACATTTTTGTCAATTTTATTTTTTATTATTAAGTGAAGCATAAGTATTACTTACTATTTTATTTCTCTTTATTCTTGATAAAGTGTTTTATCGTAAAGGTTTTGAAATGAAAGAAATAACGTAACTATCTGAACTAAAATTACCCATAATTACACTTAATTAAGTTTGGGCGGCCTAGGCTAAATAATCTTCGACTTAACATACCGAACAAAATAAGGCTTATTCTTTTTCAAATAGTAATTTTTTTTATTTAACATTATTATAATTGACATTCAAACGAAACCGTTTCCATATTTACAGTTAAAAGTGCCCTCTATTAGAAATACTGTACAACGTAAAAACAAAATCCTTATTGTTGACACAAACCACCGCATTTTAATTACCACAAATGTCGAGGAAATATCCCAAAAGGTGAAAGCTGAAATTAATTTTACTTCTTCTTACTAAATTCACCTCATTATCTAATATACATTTTGTTCTCAACTAATAATTTATTTATACTCAATCAGAGAATAATTTATTGAATTTTTTCGTTCATATAAGTTTAACTACATAACATACTAGTAATTTAACTACGTTACCGTTTTTCATTATACAAATTTGTCATTAATCGTCTTTGATCCAATTTTTACTTGCGATTATTTTATCATATCATATATCATCATGCTAATGATGTTAAAGTAAGTGTGTTTGTTTATTGTAAAGCTTTCACGCCTAAATCACTGAACCAATTTTTAAAATTATTTCACCAACAGAAAGCTTAATAATTATCTGTGAGTAACATAGGCTATGCATTTGTTTAATCTCATCAAGAGGTCCGTACGAAAATTAAAATAATGTAACCTAAGGTATCAAACAATTTTTCTTTAAACGTCAATAATTGACATGCGCTGCCATTTTTACATACGAATATACAAAGATACTAAATAAAACAAGTTATGCATTCGTCGAAAAAAAAGTTTTAACATAACAACCAAAAATGATATGACGAAGTTGGTCAAACAAATCTGTCCGTCTTTGGTCTGTCTGTCTTGTCTGTTTACCTATCCGTCTGTCTGTACAATGTATGCACAGGCATACACTACATGCCAAACGGGTGTGTCTAATTCCTTCGAGTTTTTTAGGTATTGTACAGAAGGGAAATTGAATTTGTTTTTGCATCTCAAAAACTAACGGTACCTACCTGATTTGTTAAGGTTATTTAAATGCTCAAACGGTTGTGTACAGGGGAGTATCGAGAGGAGGGTGGGGGGGGGGGGGTGTCTCACTATTTTCCGAGTCGGCATTATTATTATTTTTATAATTAAATGCTGAATTGTAAAATAATACTTTTATGACTTTTATTTCTCTAAATTTATGATTCCCTGAAATATTTATTTTTTTTTCGGAAGCAGTGGGCAATTTCTTAAAACTAATCGGCATTGCACTGAAAGTCACCCCCCCATGCCTTGGACCCTCGCTACGCCCCTGGTTGTGTCTAATTCCTTCGAGCTTTGTAGGTATTGCACAGAAGGGAAATTGAATTTTCTTGCATCTCAATAACTAACGGTAGGTACCTGCAATGTTAAAGTTATTTAAAAGCTCATTTTTCTCGAAAACTGCTCAACCGATTTTGATTAGTTTAGCTTTTTTAGGTATGACCATTCAAATGACTGGATACAAAATTGCCAACAATCGCTAAAAACGGTACCTTCCATGGGACCTTTTTTGCTTTCGGTTTTCTCGAAAATGGCTTAACCGATTCTGTCGAAAAATTACACATATATACGTACTTATATAGGTTTAGGTAGCTCAATTAATACCAACTGCATACTAATATTTTCAATGAATATTTTGTTGTTTTTTCAAAAGCATTTCTCTTAACAATTTAATATTTTGAAAACAGCTTTTTTGCTAAGAAACTACTCCATATGTTTTGATAATTTTACTCCCATAAATTGAAAAAAGCCCAACGAATAAAATGGCGTAAATTTTAGGTGTTTCAAAAAATTATTTTTTTCAAAATCTCAAGCCCCAAGGCAAATGTCTTATTAGAGCAAGTTCGTGCAACCCAGTCCTGGACTTTATTGTTTAAAATTTAAATTTCTATCCCTTAGATCCCGCGAAGCCGCGGGTAAGAGCCAGTACTGCATAACAGACAAGTTGCGGGTGGCAATGGTACAGTGGATGTAGTGCTTGGTTGCTCAACCTGAGAGCTGTGCGTTCAAACCCAGCCGAGGGCAGCAATTTTTTATTTATTTCTCAAGTTTCAACTGGATGCCACCCGTGGAATTTCCTTTCCACCATTACCACCTTTCTTTCCTATCGATCTATTCCTAATCTTTCCTCGCTCGCACATGTTAATTCATTATAAAGGTATTAATATCCCTTTGAGTGCGAGTGCATTATAAAAAAAAAAAAAAAAAAATGTTATGCATTCTTAAACAAGATAATGTTTGTTGGACAATCAAACATGATATTACAATAAAGTCAAAAAGTTGGGTCCCGCAATTCTATCTGTCCGTCTGTTTGTCTCCTGTGTTTGGTATACACAGTATTTTTAGGAGGGGCTATTAGAATGGGCATTCTGTATTCTGTAGCTTCTAAACTAACGTTACCTGCCATATGAATTCTAAAAATGAAAAAATGATTTTAATTAAACACGGCTCTTTCTGAATTTTGTTTTTATGCAAATTATATCTTTTCGTATAAATTTTGTTTAAATAAATTTTTTGGAACTTTTTCATAAATTTTCGAATATTTAAAAAATTGTGCAATAAGTATTTTAAATTTTCTTTTCCTAATAAAATCAATAAAAACATACACAAATAAATTTTGAAATATGGTTTCGGAAAGTTTTTCTAAAAGAAAGGTAGGTTCTTCGGAAATAAATCATTTCCAAAAGAATGTGTTAGATAGGTAGGTCTAGGTACGTAAGTTTGAGTTCATACTACACTGCAAATTAGAAAAATACACTGGATCCTAAATATTATAACAGTTATACATATTATTATATTTCCTTGCAAATAATCTCTGACTATCAAAGATTAACTAAATTTGTCTTAGTTGTTAGGTCCTGCAAGTAAAATATTGTTGATACATATTAAATATTAAATTAAATTTTGGAAGGACAAGTGTTAACACACGGCATATTGTAGATATGTATATCAAAACCTGGTTTTGATGTAAAATTGTACCTGAACTTACACCCCTGGGTTCTAGGTAGTCGTTATCTTGGTTATGGTTACCGTGTGAGACGACAATCGTTCATTAAGTTCGCCTCGATTGTCATACACTTTGTCACAACAATCCTACTTCTTGTCCTTAAAATTCTAACTTCCATTTCTGGATTGAAAATTCGTTATTTAATTATTTACTTTTGCTTTGATAAAATATGCGTCCATCAACATTTGTAAATTGTTCAGTTAACATCCCTTATGTTAGCTATGATAAAAAAAACTCACTATTGTGAGGAGGCGGATGCATAGGTGTACGTATGTATTGGAGCACCCTTAGTAAAAATAAATGCATTTATAAAGCCATTTACAGCGACAAGTAGTGACAATAATTTCAGTTGAACACTTGAAATATGATATGAAATGTGCTTATGCTTCAACTTACAGTGCAACATGCACTCGGCAAGGACTTTCATTGAATTTTCATTTTTCAACACTTTCGAACTGGATGCGAATTACTGGAGTTTCGTAATCTTATGCTCGTTGTCGTCTTTGATTTGAAAGGACAGAAGCGATTGCATAAGTATAATGAAGCAGCATTGCATCTATTTTCTTTTGTTTCTTATTAATACTGTGCTCGTATACATTGTGTAGGTATCCATTTCTACTTTTAACATCTTTGAAAAAAAATTATTTTAATTAAACCGCATGCTTCATCCTTGCGTATCGTCAATTGTATAATATGGTTCTGGTTCCAAGTGAGGGGCTTAAGTGGACGTTGGTAATTGGATAATATATTATAATGGAAGAAGAGAAATGCACTTTAGCTGTCTTGAACATTATATCTATACCAAGGCAGAGCGTAGTGGTAGGTTAAGGATGTCATAATAACCTGATTTGATCTAGCGATATTAATATGGCTCGAATCTCGAATGTACATACATATGTAAATAACAATGTAGCATTATCTATATATAAAAGAAAATCGTGTTAGTTACACCATTCATAACTCAAGAACTGCTGAACCGAGTTGGCTGAAAATTGGTATAGAGGTAGCTTAGAACCAGGTGAAGTACGTAGGATACTTTTTATCCAGTTTTCGGAAAACGTATGAGTGTGTTATGCGTGCGAAAAAAATACACTAAAAGCTTACTCAGTAAATCTGAAAAGTCAATTATTTGAAATGTAAATCAGTCATGATTTTATATATACACTAGCTGACCCGGCGAACTTCGTTCCGCCTTAAATTGATTAAATGTCCTTTCGAAAGTCGAGCCTCTCTTTGGAATAAAATAAACAATTGATATTAAATTGATTAAAATTACTTTTATTTAAACAAAAATGATTAGGTCACTGCAACGCTTTGTGATAAACAACGTTGTTTGTTTTGTTGTCCGGTGCATAAGCAAACAATGTAGATGGCTTTCCGACACGCGAACACGCCACGTACAGTTGTCCATGTGAAAAGCAAGGGAATTCAAGATTAAGGCCACACACTTGCAACGATTGGCCTTGCAATTTGTTAATTGTCATGGCGAATGCGGGTCGAACGGGGAACTGAATCCGCTTAAACCCGAACGGCAAGTCGTTCTGTAGCATAGGAATTCTTGGAATGAGAACTTCTTCGCCTTTGAACTTCCCTTTGATTATTGTTGCTTGGATGACGTTGTTCATGAGTTTCTTCACTGTCAACCTAGTTCCATTGCATAATGTTGGTTGTTTCAGATTTCGCAGCATTATGATGACAGAGCCAACTTTGAGTTGCAAATTGTGCGGTGGTAGACCGGGAATATCCAACGAATTCAAAAATTCAATTGGATAGTTTGTTGCTTCATCATTATTTGTTACGCGATCCACCGATTTAAACGAATGAAGTGGAGCTGCGATTTTTTGAATGATGAAATTCAAATCATCGACGTCCTTATTTTTCGCAGCTAATATCGCGCGTTCACTGAGCCAATCGTGGTTCAAATAATTGTGACCGATGTAAGGGAACACTTTGCTGATGAGCTCTTCCTTCTATGATGTGAATTCACAATTCAGCGGGAACGAAATCAGGCCAGTTGCGTAATCAACGGCAATTTGACTATTTCCAGTTGCCAATTGTTTTTTTGCAAAATCAGCGGCTGATGTATCGTTCTGCAACGCAACTCGCATGTTCGTCGTCAACTGCAGCTTCTTTACTTATTACAGAAATACGATAATTTTAGGCAAGCGTTGAGTTCATCTGCAGGCGTTAACCGCGGGATTACTGGTAAAATTTGACGGAAATCACCGGCTAGCAATATCATTGCTCCTCCAAAGCGTCTCACATTGTTCCGTAAATCTTTCATTGTTCGATCAAGATCCTCCAATGCTCGCTTGTGTGCCATTGTGCATTCATTCCAGATGATAATTTCGAAAGTTTTTAACACTTGTGCCATAGCAGAATTTCTTGAAATATTGCATGTTGGTTCGTTATTGAACTGCAGATTCAGTGGCAATTTTAACGCTGAATGTGCTGTGCAACCAGCTTCCAACAACGTGGCCGCTATTCGAGAAGAGGCAACCGCAAACGCGATTACGGATCTTGACCGAATTGAAGCCAAAATCAACGAAAGGAGAAACGTTTTGCCAGTTCCACCAGGTGCATCCAGGAAGAATATGCCATCGTTACCGTCGTCAACCGCCTTCATCAATGAGTCGTCCACGTTCTTTTGCTCGGGATTGAACAGTGGGACAATGCGAACTGTTTCTATCAAAGCGTCTCGATCGAATTCTCGCTCAACAGGTTGCTGCACATGAGCATACACATGTCTTCGATCAATATCAGTGCCTCGTTGCGGATCTCATCGTTCAGTTAAAGTTCGGGATTTGATGTTGTTCTTCGAACTCAATGCAAAATATCGTCAGCCATGTTGTCCTTGTATTTGTCCCACAATATGAGGGGGTTCGATGGAAAACATGTCGAGATGATGATGGCAAGAAAATTCATCCACTGACAGGCTTCTCTAAATGTGGCACACAGCACACCATCAACAGCCCGTAGGTTCTCGTACGGTAAGATTTGACGGAAATCACCGGCTAGCAATATCATTGCTCCTCCAAAGCGTCTCATATTGTTCCGTAGATCTTTCATTGTTCAATAAAGAGCCTCCAATGCTCTCTTCTGTGCCATTGTGCATTCATCCCAGATGATAATTTTGAAAGTTTTCAACACTTGTGCCATAGCAGAATTTCTTGACTAAATGTCCCTTTCGAAAGTCGAGCTTTCCGACACGCGAACACGCCACGTACAGTTGTCCATGTGAAAAGCAAGGAAATTCAAGATTAAGGCCACACACTTGCAACGATTGGCCTTGCAATTTGTTAATTGTCATGGCGAATGCGGGTTGAACGGGAAACTGAATCCGCTTAAACTCGAATGGCAAGTCGGTTGGTATCAAAGGAATTCTTGGAATCAGAACTTCTTCGCCTTTGAACTTGTCTTTGATTATTGTCGCTTGGATGACGTTGTTCATGAGTTTCTTTACTGTCAACTTAGTTCCATTGCATAGTTTTGGTTGGTTCAGATTGCAATGTCATTGCTCCTCAAAAGCGTCTCATTTTATTCCGTAGATATTTCATTGTTCGATCAAGAGCATTCATCCCAGATGATAATTTTGAAAGTTCTCAACACTCTTGTGCCATAGCAGAATTTCTTGAAATATTGCATGTTGGTTCGTCATTCAACTGCAGATTCAGTGGCAATTTTAACGCTGAATGTGCTGTGCAACCACCTTCCAACAACGTGGCAGCTATTCGAGAAGAGGCAATCGCAAGCGCTATGTCGGATCTTGACCGAATTGAAGTAAAAATCAACGAAAGGAGAAACGTTTTGTGAGAAAGTGTTGCGTCCCAATGATTTTTGTTGGCTAACAAATTCATCCGCTGACAGGCTTCTCTAAATGTGGCACACAGCACACCATCAACAGTCCGCAGGTTCTCGTACGAAGTTTGACCAGGCACATTGACCAAAAGCAATCGCAGATAGAAGCAGTCCTCATTTTTTGGATGAACAGCATAGATACGACCAAGCGCATCAGTTTAATACACATCCGCATATCCGGCAATAGCTTGCCCTTGTTTTCGACGTTGAAATTTTTTGTACGGCGCATTCCAAATATAATAGCGAGGCATTTCCGAGTAGAGCAGCTCTGGCGAACGGGTCACTTGCACAGGTGGAGAAGAAACTCGTTTGTTTTTGCAATTGAAAAAAAAACCGGCTCCGTTGTGTGTTTACCTGGTTGAAAACCAATGCAACAAAAAAATCCTCATGCAAATCGGATAATATTTAGCCAAGTTATGCTTGTACAAAGAACAAATTCATAATCTGTCGATATAATCCGGTCGAAATAGACAAAAAAATAGTGCTAGGTTTGCAAAAATTCGCATAAAGCTGAAAATTGGTACAGACGTTGGGAACACCATTTCAAATAAACTAAGCAACATCCCCATCGATCCGACTGGTGCGTTAGAAGTTATTCAAGGTCAAAAGGTCAAATAAACGGTTTTTACAATTTTTCTTGTAAACGGTAGGTTTTATCATAAAAATACAGGAGACAATGTTGTAGACCATGAAATTATCTACAAAACTTGTTAAAATGATTTTTTTTGTTAGAATAACCATTTCGGAGATATCGTGATTTTAAAACTTGAAGGAGTCACGTTCTATATGATATGCACATATGTGCCACATGCATACATTTAGTCCAGTCGACAGGTTGGAAAAAGTGGGTGAAAGGTGGAAAAAGGATGGAAGCTAATGAAACTATCAGATATTGTTGAAGGATAGCTAATAAATATTTTACGAAGTTTTGAACCTCGAGGGCAGTATGGAAAAAGAGAAGGGGGAGGTTGAAGGGGTAACTGCAAAATTTTCGACCTTGCAACGGTTTTTCCTCAGTAACATTTTTTTCTTACGTTCTATAGCAAAAGCATTTCCATTTTGAAGTAGTACATCAAATTTCCTACAATTTTGTTAATACCAAAGTTGTTCTATGTTAATTCTTTACCGAGATAAAGCTCTTTGAAAAACAGGTAATTTTTCAGAATTTGCTAAAAAAATTCCAAAAAATTCAGATTATTTCTTCTAATAGACGAAAACTAGTGCAAGGTTTTTGTATGACGAGATTTTCAAACGACATTTCTTAGAAACTATTAAACAGCACAAATCGTAGTAAGAAAATCTCGTCACACAAAAACCTCGCGCTAGTTTTCGTCTATTAGAAGAAATAAGCAGAATTTTTTGGAATTTTTTTTTAGCAAATTCTGAAAAATTACCTGTTTTTCAAAGAGCTATATCTCGGTAAAGAATTAACATACAACAATTTTGGTACCAACAAAATTGTAGGAAATTTGACGTTCTACTACAAAATGGAAATGCTTTTGCTATGGAACGTAAGAAAAAAATGTTCCTGAGGAAAAACCGTTGCAAGGTCGAAAATTTTGCAGTTACCCCTTCAACCTCCCCCTTCTCTTTTTCCATACTGCCCTCGAGGTCCAAAACTTCGTAAAATATTTATTAACTATCCTTCAACAATATCTGATAGTTTCATTAGCTTCCATCCTTTTTCCACCTTTCACCCAATTTTTCCAACCTGCCGACTGGACTAAATGTATGCATGTGGCATATATGTGCTTGTGCATATCATATAGAACGTGACTCCTTTAAGTTTTAAAATCACGATATCTCCGAAATGGTTATTCTAACAAAAAAATAATATTTACAAATTTTGTAGATAATTTTATGGTCTACAACATTTTCTCATGTATTTTTATGATAAAAGCTACCGTTTACAAGAAAAATTGTAAAAACCGTTTATTTGACCTTTTGACCTTGAATAACTTCTAACGCACAAGTCGGATCGATGGGGATGTTGCTTAGTTTATTTGAAATGGTGTTCCCAACGTCTGTACCAATTTTCAGCTTTATGCGAATTTTTGCAAACCGAAATGTCTATTTTGACCGGACTAATATTTGTTCCGCAATTTTGTGTTTTGACGATTTTTAAAAATTACCGTTCAAAATTTGAAAAATTCGCTTTTCGTTTACCTGGTTTAATAAAAACCCAACAAAAAAATCCGCATGCAAATCAGATGATATTCAGCCGAGTTAGGCGCGTACAAACAGACACCAATTCATTTTTATATATATAGATAATATATTAATTTTTTGATTTGAAGTCAAATAAACGTTAAATACAAAAACAAAGTATATGTGTATATGTCAATATTGTTTTATCGTTTAGTATTTTAAATTTATGAGCACTATAGATTTCATTTATATGAAGTACTAGCCTTTACCCGCGGCTTCGCTCGCGTTTCAGCTGATCAAGAAGTAGACTGTAGCTTGAGGAGTCGTCTATCGTAATCTAGCTTCTTCTTCTTTTATAGCTTTATAATTCCATACCTACATTTAAACGTGATAAAAAGGAACCTACATACACATGTGCTATACCAGATTATAATCTAGCTCTGTTCCAAATTTCATCCAGAACCGTTCAGCCATTCTGGCTTGATTTAAAAAATTAAAACAAATTTATCCCACCGGAAACATACATTTTACCGGGATACAAAGTAGCCAATATGCTATTCCAGACTATAATCTATCTCTGTGCAAAATTTCATTCAGATGAGTTCAGACATTCTGGTGTTATTTCAAAAATTAAAACAAATCTATCCCACGGGAACCATACATTTTACAGTGATAAAAAGTAGCTAATATGCTGTTCCAGACTATAAAATATCTCTGTGCTAAATTTCATTCAGACGAGTTCAGCCATTGGTGTCGATCAAGTACTCGTCGTGTGCGGTCGCGTTGCTTCTGTGCGCGTGTGTCACCCAAAAATAATCAAAAAAAAAAAAATCAAAAAAAAAATAAACCAAAACCGAATTCATATACCACATACAATACAAAGTGCAATTAAATTAAAATGAGAAATTAAATTCAGCCCTTTACGTTACCCAAAACAAGAAAAAAAAAAAAAAAGAAATAGAATAATCCAGTGAAAAAGAAAAAGAAAAAAAATATACACCAAACTCCAAACCTCGCTCGCATTCACAGCACAGCATCCAACAATACCCATCCTCTCGACCCACGCCACCCATAACTGTTGCTTTCTATGCAATGCAAGCCTCTTGTGAGGCTTATCGCAAGAGGTTTTGCATTGGATGGTGAGCAGCATTTGATGTATATTTCTTTCGTGTTTTTTGTCTATATTGATTCCCGTTTGCAAATTGTTTTATGGGCATAACACCTAGGACAGTTTGTTTATAATTGGAATTAATATGGGCCTATACTGCACGGCTGAAATTAGTTTCGTCAAAGTTGAATCTTTTGTGTTTAGTTTTTCAAAATGGTAAGTGATTTTTGTGTTGTATATGCAAATGTTCGTGGGCTAAGAAAGAATTTCTTTTCTGTGTACGCCCATACTGTGCAATACAGGCCAGCTGTTTTGGCATTAAGTGAAACCCAGGTTGGACAGAATACTGATTTATCAGAATTTTGTTTGTTTGGATATAACTTAGTGCCATTACTTTTTTCCCACCATGGTCTTGTCGTTTATGTTAGGAATGATATTGCTTGCCAGAGCCTTCCCCAATATGGGCATTGTTCTAATACGAACTTTAATTTCCTGTGGCTCAAATTCACTGTCCGCAAGCATATCATTCATTACTGTTTTCTTTACAGGAGTCCGAATCTTGACAGCATGTCTACTTGTGATGAGTTAGATGTTTTGTCAGATTCAATTTCCCGAATTGTTTCCCATTGTCCTCACACTGAAGTCGTGATTACGGGCGACTTCAATGTACACAATTCAAGTTGGCTCCGTTATTCTGGCCAGACAACACTCGAAGGAAGGTATACCGAGATCTTTGCTGAGTATAACCATCTTACCCAGCTTGTCGATGAGCCTACTCGTATACCGGATGTTGATGGGCATTCCGCCCATACTCTTGACTTGTTCCTTACTTCCCATCCTGATAAATATACTATTAAAGTAACTTCTCCATTTGGCACCTCGGACCATTGTGTCATTTCAGCTAATTTCTCGATCTCCAACCATCCAGTTAAAGAAAAAATTCCCACTAGGACCGTTTGGCAATACGAGAAAGCCAACTGGGACGGTCTGAATAATTTCTTTTGCAACTTTAACTGGTCATTATGCTTCCTCGATAATGACATTGATGCCAGTGCTGAAATGATTACAGAAGTGATTTTTCTTGGAATGAGAACTTTTGTCCCTCACAGAACAAAATGTATCAAACCAAAAGAAAAGTCTTGGTTTTCCGAAGAGTGTAAAGAAGCTATCAGGTTGAAAGAAGTAAGCTTCCGATCCTACAAAGCCAACCCAACTGAGGAAAATCGGAAGAAACACAAACAAGTTAGGAACTCGTGCAACTCCGTTATACACAAAACGAAATTTTTACATGACCAGAAGTTACGGCAAAAAATTCTGCAATGTCCCAAAGGCAGTAAAAACTTCTGGTCATTTGTAAAAAACGTCAAGAACTCAACGTCATCATCAGTTCCAACGCTCATCGTCGACGATAAACCTATTGTCAGCTCTTCAGAGAAGGCGGATGTGCTCGCAGCTCATTTTGCTGCAAGTTCTACGTTGCCTGCAAGCAACAATGCCCCTCCTGTACTTGAGAACGTTAATTTTTCTATGGGACATATATTTTTCCGCACTCGTACAGTAGCAAGAGTACTTCAAGATCTTGATATACACAAATCCGCTGGCCCGGATGGTATACCCCCTATTCTTCTGAAGAAGTGTTCTTCATCGCTGGCAAAACCACTGCGTAAGCTTTTTCATCGCTCCTATCGTTCAGGAATCTTTCCTAGTAGATGGAAAACAGCATTTGTCCAGCCCGTCCCAAAAAAAGGTGACTCCTCCTCCCCCTCCTCCTACTGACCAATTGCACTTACGTCCCTTCTTTCCAAGGTCATGGAAACGCTGATAAATCGTCAGCTGAAGAAATATCTCGAAGATCGGGAGCTTTTAAATGACCGGCAATACGGCTTTCGCAGCAATCGTTCCACTGGTGATCTGATGGCATATCTCACCGAACAGTGGAACAAATCTGTGCATCGCTTTGGCGAAAGCAAGATTATTGCGCTTGATATTTCAAAGGCATTTGATAGAGTTTGGCATGAAGCTCTTTTATCGAAAATGCGTGCATTTGGTATCGATGATACTCTTATTCGTTGGATTAGAAGCTATCTTCTGGACCGATCAATACAAGTTGTATTAGACGGTTTCAAGTCTGATCTCCACAAAATAAATGCTGGTGTGCCCCAGGGCTCCGTTCTGTCTCCGACTCTCTTTCTCATTTTTATAAATGATCTCTTGTCTGTGACTTCTAATCCATTAAATTGTTTTGCTGACGACTCAACCCTCAGCTTTTGATATACGTTTGATAATTCACGGCCTTCGCCTTCGGACGTGTTATTACAACGAAATCGTATGATAAGCTCGTTAAACTCCGATTTAAACAGCATTGTGAATTGGGGTACTAGAAATCGTGTGGAGTTTAATGCGTCGAAAACTCAATGCTGTCTTTTGTCGTTGAAGCTAAACATACCCCCTATGCCATTATCCATGAATGGTACTTGCATCGAGGAGGCCGAAAAGCTATCAGTACTCGGTATGTGTATCAGTGACAATCTTCGTTGGAATGATCATATACTTGAGATTGCCAAGAATGCTGCAAGATGCTTAGGCTTTCTTAATAGATGCAAGAAGTTTTTCACCCCTTCTGATCTGGCTACAATTTACAAAGCGTTTATACGCCCTAAACTCGAGTATAACTCCCATCTCTGGGCAGGTGCTTCTCAAACTTTTCTTCACCTGCTCGACAGAGTTCAGAAAAAAGCGTTAAAATTGATAGGAGAGAGAAGCATTATGGAAACATTTCCGTCACTCGAACATCGTCGAAATGTCTCATGTCTTTCCTTATTTTACAGATTCTTTTACAAAAAATGCTCACTCGAGGTAGCCAGCTGCGTTCCACCCCTTAAACATTTCCCCCGTAATACTCGTCTTGCTAGGAACGCTCATCAGTTTACACTAGAGCCCAATTTCGGACGTACCGTGAAATATAGAGATTCTTTCTTTAGCCGTACAACACGAATGTGGAATGGATTGCCTGGCACAATTTTTCCTTGCCATTTTGATCTTCAAACATTCAAGATCAATGTTCATCGACACCTCCTTTCCCTTCCTTCCTAACTTCCTATCACTCGCGCTGTGACTTATCATTAAAAGGGCTATAACAAACCCCTTGAGCGCGTGTGCATTATAAAAAAAAAAAAAAAAAAAAAAAAAAAAAAAAAAAAAAAAAAAATTCTGGTGTAATTTCAAAAATTAAATCAAATCCATCTAACAGGAACCATTCATTTTACCGGGATAAAAAGTAGCCAATATGCTATTCCAGACTATAATCTATCTTTGTGCTAAATTTCATTCAGATCCGTTCAGCCATTCTGGTGTGATTTCAAAAATTAAAACGAACCTATCCCACGGGAACCATACATTTTACCGGGATACAAAGTAGCCAATATGGTATTCCAGACTATAGTCTATCTCAGTGCTAAATTTTATTCAGATGAGTTAATCCATTCTGGTGTGATCTCAAAAATTAAAACAAATCTATCTCACGGGAACCATACATTTTAACGGGATACAAGGTAGCCAATATTCTATTCCAGACCATAATCTATCTCTGTGCTAAATTTTATTCAGATGAGTTCAGCCATTCTGGTGTGGTTTCAGAAATTAATACAAATCTATCCCAAGGGAAACATACATTTGACCGGAATAAAAAGGAGCCAATATGCTATTCCAGACTATAATCTGTCCTTGTGCTAAATTTCATTCAGATCCGTTCAGCCATTCTGGTGTTATTTCAAAAATTAAAACAAATCTATCCCACGGGAACCATACATTTTACAGTGATAAAAAGTAGCTAATATGCTGTTCCAGACTATAATCTATCTCTGTGCTAAATATCATTCAGATGAGTTCAGCCATTCTGGTGTAATTTCAAAAATTAAATCAAATCCATCCCACAGGAACCATTCATTTTACCGGGATAAAAAGTAGCCAATATGCTATTCCAGACTATAATCTATCTTTGTGCTAAATTTCATTCAGATCCGTTCAGCCATTCTGGTGTGATTTCAAAAATTAAAACGAATCTATCCCACGGGAACCATACATTTTACCGGGATACAAAGTAGCCAATATGGTATTCCGGACTATAGTCTATCTCAGTGCAAAATTTTATTCAGATGAGTTCATCCATTCTGGTGTGATTTCAAAAATTAAAACAGCTCTATCCCACGGGAACCATACATTTTAACGGGATAAGAAATAGCCTATATGCTATTCCAGACTATAATCTATCTCCGTGCTAAATTTCATTCAGATCCGTTCAGCCATTCTGGTGTGATTTCAAAAATTAAAACAAATCTATCCCACGGGAACCATACATTTTACCGGGATACAAGGTAGCCAATATTCTATTCCAGACCATTATCTATCTCTGTGCTAAATTTTATTCAGATGAGTTCAGCCATTCTGGTGTGGTTTCAGAAATTAATACAAATCTATCCCACGGGAAACATACATTTTACCGGAATAAAAAGGAGCCAATATGCTATTCCAGACTATAATCTATCCTTGTGCTAAATTTCATTCAGATCCGTTCAGCCATTCTGGTGTGATTTCAAAAATTAAAACAAATCCATCCCACGGGAACCATTCATTTTACCGGGATAAAGAGTAGCCTATATGCTATTCCAGGCTATAATCTATCTCCGTGCTAAATTTCATTCAGATCCGTTCAGCCATTCTGGTGTGATTTCAAAAATTAAAACAAATCTATCCCACGGGAACCATATATTTTACCGGGATACAAAGCAGCCAATATTCTATTCCAGACCATAATCTATCTCTGTGCTAAATTTTATTCAGATGAGTTCAGCCATTCTGGTGTGATTTCAGAAATTAATACAAATCTATCCCACGGGAAACATACATTTTCCCGGGATAAAAAATAGCCTTTATGCTATTCCAGACTATAAGCTATCTCTGTGCCAAATGTTATCCAGATCCGTTGAGCCGTTCTGGCGTTAGTCAGCAACAAACATCCAAACATACAAACATCGTAACTTTCACATTTATAATATTAGTAGGACTACATAATGTACGTACATACGTATATGTAGGTACTTATTCCAAAAATATTTACTTCGAAAAGCTTTTCCAAAGAAACACTTTTTGATAGGAGAAGATGGTAGGAGATGGTAGATGGAAGATGACAGGAGATGGTAGATGATAGAAGGTGGTATATGGTGAATGGTAGAAGATGGTAGATGTTAGATGTCAGATTGCAGAATATGGTAGATGATAGGAGATGGTAAATGGTAGAAGATTCTAGATGGTAGAAGATTCAAGATGTTAGAAGATGGTTGATGGAAGTAGGTGGTAAATGGTAGAAGATGGTAGATGATAGAAGATTGTAGAAGACGGTAGAAGATAGTTGGCTTCGAAACATAAACCAACCAAAATTGTGCAACGGTACGCGTTTGGTGGTAAATAAATTGATGAGCAATGTGACTTACGTGACGATACTCAAAGGAAAATTCGAAGGTGAGAAAGTTCTAATTCCAAAGATCCCGATGATCCCAACCGATATGCCGTTTGAGTTTAAAAGACTTCAATTTCCGATCCGTCTTGCATTTGCTATGACCATTAAATCACAAGGCCAATCCTTGAAAGTTTGTGGTCTGCATCTGGAAAATACATGTTTTCCCCATGGTCAACTATATGTTTCATGTTCGCGGGTCGGAAGATCATCTGCGTTGTTTGTTTTTGCGCCTGATAATAAACCAAAAATGTCGTGTATCACAAGGTGCTTGACTGAAGAGTGCAACCTATGAAATGAAATACATGAACAATAAAGAATCATTAAAATACTTGATTTTTTTTTTGTATTTCTAAACAAAAAAATTGAACTTAATAAAATCCAAAATATGTTCATTTATTTCCTCTAAGGCGGAACAAAGTTTGCCGGGTCAGCTAGTAATATATAGATCGCATAGGTACCTCTTATCTATATATATAAAAACGAATTGCTGTTCGTTTGAAGCGCTAAAACTCGAGAATGGCTGGACCAATTTTGAAAATTTTGATCTTGAAATATTTGTGGAAGTTCAGGGAAGGTGTAAACGGTGAGAAATATGAATTATAAGTAAAAAAAAAATTACGACGACCTACCTTGCGTGCAAAAATAAAAAAAATAAGGAGTATAAAATGTCAATTATTTGAAATATTTATCAGTCAGAATTTGATATAATTAGTGTATTGTTTTTTGTTTTGAATTTACAAAATATAGTTAAATACACAAACAAAATATGTGTTATATTTTTGAACGCTACATACACATATGTATATATGTAGAGAAGGTAGAAGATGCTAAATGGTAGAAGATGGTAGATGAAAAAAGATGTTAGAAGGGAAAAAATGGTAGATGGGAGAAAATGGAAGATGGTAGATGGTAGCAGATGGTAGAAGAAAGTTGATAGTAGAACGTGGTAGATGGTAGATGGAAGAAGATGGTATATGGCAGATGGCTGGAGATGGTAGACGATAGAAGATGGTTATGGTAGGAGATGGTAAATGGTAGAGATGGTAATGGTAGGAGATGGTATATGGTAGAAGATGGTAGATGTTAGAAGACAGTATATGGCTGATGTGAAGAGATGGTAGATGCTAGAAGATGGTAAATGGTAGATAGAACAAGATGGTAGATTGGAGAAGATTCTAGATGGAAGAAGGTAAAATGGGTGCTAGATGGTAGAAGATGGTTGATCTTAGAAGATGGTAGTTGGTAGAAGATGGCAGAAGATAGTTGATAGTAGAAAAAAGTTGATAGAAGAAGATGGTAGAAGACAGTAGATTGTAGAAAATGATTAATGGTTAAAGATGGTTGAGGGAAAAAGATGGTCGATGGTAGAAAATGGTAGATAAAAGAAGGTCATAGACGGTAGAAGGTGGTAGATGGTAGCAGATGGTAGAAGATAGTTGATAGTAAAATCAGACTGGTTTCACACTTGCACAGGAGTTAGACAAGGATGTACGCTAAGCCCTTCGTTGTTTGCTCTCTTTATCGAAGATCTCGTCCAATGCCTACCTTGTGGTATAGAGTACGCCGGAAAAGCTATCAAAGCATTGATGTTCGCCGACGATATTGTTATTCTCGCATACTCGCCAGAATCTCTACAATTAATGATAAACCGCTTGAGTGACTATTGCAAAATATGGAACTTGACTGTGAATTTAGAGAAATCAAAAGTCATGATATTCAGGAAAGGGGGCGGGCGTAACCGTAACAGTGAGAAATGGTGGTATAATGGAGAGACGATCGAAGTTGTCAACGAATACAAGTAGCTAGAGATACTTATGACTAAGAACCTGGATATGGAGAACCACCTTAAGGATATACTTGCAAAGGCTAAGACGGCAATCGCTGCCACGTGGAACAGCTGTTTTTCGAACAAAAATATTAGACACAGTGCCAAATTTCAAGTCTTTGAAGCAGTTTCAGAAGCCATCATGTTATATTCGGCTCAGGTATGGGCTACAAACAGTATGAAACGGTGGAAAAATTGCTGAGGTATTATATTAAAAGAATCTTTCATATTCCGTCCAACGCCCCGAATTATATGGTCATGCTGGAAACTGGACTTTCACCTCTGTTTATACGGACCTTTAAGCTACATGTAGATTATATTCTTAAGGCAATTAACATGTCTAATGAGAGACTTCCAAAGATAGTAGCGCTTCATGTAATAAGGAGAAATACAGGCTGGATGGAAGAATGGGAGGAACTAAGTCAATGGTGCGGGATGCAACTTAACTTCAATTGCGATGACTTAAGCGAATGGAAACCAAAGCTTTACGAACTAATAGCAAATGTGGATCGTAAATGTAGAGAAGTATATGTGATGGAAGCAACAAGTTCAGTTCATAGAACCCTATACAGCAGTTTGAACCATAATCTCAATGAAAGGAATTATTTTCGAGATGAATATAGTGTTGACGAAATATCCATGATGGGAAGATTAAGAGGTGAACTCCTTTGCCTCAACTACATGCCACATAGAGACGATCTGCCCATAATTTGTGATCTATGTAACATGCAAGAGAGAGAGGATACTATACATTTCATAGGCCGGTGTGCGGTCTTAGCTGAAACTAGAAGATTTTACCTAGGTGCCAATATCTTATCGATTATCCAGATAATAGATCTCCTCAATGAGATGAACGTCTCAAAATTATTTATGTACTGCAAAACTGCGTTAAGGTATCGACAAAGAATATTAGATGAAGAATTTTAATCTTTGCGTCAAGTTAGTCATGTTTATTACAAGTTATTCTGTTTTTTAATTAATTATTCAAAGGAAATAAGAAATTTAATACATGTTAATTTTGTTTTTGTCAATCGGCTGACGGCAATGCCATGCTCAATGATTTTGTATTTATTATGTAAACTACATGTTTGTAATAAAAAATCTATCTATCTATCTAAAGAGCACGACTGGGTCAGACAAACTTGCTCTAATGTGAGACAGTGTTCTTGGGGTTTGAGATTTTGGAAAAAAAAACAGGGAAAAACCTAAATGTATGAAATTTTATTTATCACTTAAAAATCAATAGTTAAAACGTTTTTTTTTTTTGAAAAAATGAAATAAGCCATATCAAAAAACAGTCTTTTTTTGAAAAACTTTCCCAAAATATATTCCAAATTTTTTTTGAGTATGCCAACTTCTAGCACTTTGTAGTTATTATCAGAAAAATAAAACTTTAAAAAATAGCTTGAACCGTTTTTTGAAAAAAAAAACAAAAAATAAAAAAAAAATTTAAATGTTTTTTAAAAAACAAAAAAACTTTTTTTCAAAAACTTAAAAATTAATATTCTTTTGTCTTTAAAAAGGCTTCACATTAAAAATTTCATCGAAATCCGTCAAGTGGCTTACGAGAAAATCTGATTTTAAAAAACCGGTCCTATGGGAGGTACCGTTATAAGACTTTTCCTGAAAAATCTATTAAAACCAAAACATAAAGTTTGCACAGGAAACACTATTCAGAAAGTTTTATCAAAACCGTAGATGCCGTTTTTGAGAAAAATTAGTTTTTCACTAAAAAACGTATGGCAGGTACCGTTAGTTTCAGAGCTGGAATGCTAATTCCAAAAACTTTCTGTAGGACGTCATAATAATACTATGTACCAAGTTTGAAGCAAATCGGTAGGTAATTATGCAGACAGACAGACACACGGACAGACAGACATACAGACAGACAGACAGACAGACAGACGGACAGACAGACAGACAGACAGAATTGACGGACCCACTTTTTTCGAATTCTCTATCATTGTAATGTCATGTTTGATTGTTAGAATTTTTTTTTGACGTGATAACGTCTAATAAATCGGTTTGGAATATATGGGCAGCACGCACGGAAAAATGTCACAGTCACCGTCACAGTCACGTTACTTAGCTGCTTTCATAGCCTAGAAAGTCGATAAAGTGGGAGGGGAGGGTGTTGGGTGGTTGGTTGGTTGTGGTGGGAGTGTGTGTGGAGTGTGTAGTGTCGGGAAGAGGAACAATTGTCAAAAATGGTGGGTGGTTGTAAAATCACTTGTGCCATCCCGTAAGGCTAGGTTTTCTTGTTTTTGTGAAGAAGTAGGTTCGGTTATTTTTGAATACCTTGGCAAGAAAAAGTCGTAGATCCATACGGTTTTCAGTGTTGGATTAAAGATTAATGGAAGCGTTGAATTCTGAAAACAAAAATTATACTTAATTACGTAAAATTTTGAAAAAAAATAGTTTTAAAATTATTTTTTCAAAATTTTGAGTTTGAAAATTTATTTTTCTTAAACTATTCGTTAAAACAATTTAATTTAAAAACAAAATAAAAGGAGAAGTTTTTGGCTTTCCAAAAAGGTATAACACGGTGTTGTAAACGAACCCGTTGATTTTAAATATTTTTTTTTACAAAACAAGTCAATTTTTCAGAAAATTGCCCCTCCCGGCTAAACGGAGGGGAATAGACCCCCCCCTCCTATACGATTTTTTTCTTGTCTCAACTTAACCTACACGCTCTAGCTTTTTGGCACAACGCTGGTGAATCACCCTGTAGGTACTAAGGCAAGTTATGCATTCGTAAAAAAAAATTTTTTTTTTGAACAATCAAACATAACATTACGATGATAGAGAAGTCGAAAAAAGTAGGTCCGACAATTCTGTCTGTCTGTCTGTCTGTCTGTCTGTCTGTCTGTCCGTCTGTCTGTATCGGCACCTACAGCCTAAACGGCTGGACCGATTTGCTTCAAACTTGGTAGATAGTATTATTATGACGTCCTACAGAGGGGTTTTTGGAATTAGTATTCTAGCTTTAAAACTAACGGTACCTGCCATACGATTTTTAGTGAAAAATTAATTTTTCTCGAAAACGGCTCCTACGATTTTGATAAAACTTTCTGAATAATGTTTTCTGTGCAAACTTTATGTTTTGGTTGGAATAGATTTTTCAGGAAAAGTCTTATAACGGTACCTCCCATAGGACCGGTTTTTTGAAATCCGATTTTCTCGTAAGCCACTCGCCGAATTTCGATGAAATTTTTAATGTGGAAGCCCTTTTATAAACGAAATAATAGAAAATTTTTAATTTTTCAAAAAATGTTTTTTTGAATTTTTTAAAAAAGTTTAAAATTTTTTTTTTATTTTTTGTTTTTTCCAAAAACGGTCTAATCAATTTTTTTTTCAATTTAATTTTTCCGATAAAAACTACAAAATTCTAGAAGTTGGCATACTCAAAAAAAATTTGGAATATGTTTTCGAAAAGTTTTTCAAAAAAAACCGTTTTTTGAAAAAACTGGTCGAACGATTTTGAATAAAAATTTCCTTAAAATTTAAAAGAACAAAGGAAATCTGATGGCTTACTTCATTTTCTCCAAAAAACGTTCTAACTATTGATTTTTAAGTGATTAGTAAAATTTCATATGATTCTTACAATGCCTTTTTCCGAAAATCTCAATCCCCAAGACCATTTTAGCACATTAGAGCAAGTTCGTACGACCCAGTCGTGCACTTTATTTTATTGCGCCAGCACTAATTGAACATCACACCGCATAAAATTAATGTTATTGAATTTTTTTCTGTCTGCTAAAGAAGAATTTTGTTTCTGAAACATCGGCTGTTTGCGGGAGGCAGACGCATGCACATACAAAAATATGGGGAATAGGGTATCCAACAGTTCGTTGCAAACGTACTGTAGCTCTCGCTTAAGTTTTTTATTATGATTTTATTCTGTGTATTAGAAAAGACATGGTTAATATATCTCAAAACTATTTCGATACCTAAGGGCATGTTCGCAAAAGCTAAAAATTAATTTCCATCCATATTTTCCATTTAAAATATCTTTGGTTTCTTTTTAAAGTAAAGTCTTCTCAACTCTTGCAGAATTGGGCATACTGCTAAGGAGTGGTAAACATTTTCATTTTCATTTCTATTGCATAAGTTACAAATTGATGAGATTTCTTGCCTGTGTGGTTTAAAATTGAGTCCCAAGATTTCTACTCTAGCTTTAAATATCATACTTATTTGGTATTTAGAGAGATGATTACTGAAGTAATTGCTACTGCCTAAGAAGTGGTTCAGTTCTCTGTAAATCAGTCGACTTGAAGAGGATTGTGCGCTATGAATGCATTGAAGATAAAAAGATTCATCTACTTTTGCGATACAGTTATAAAATACCTCGCGCCAGCATTCAACCGACTGATTAGATAAACTGAGATCCACTCCATAGATACCAGCAATATTGTACCATTCCTTAAATGGAGTAAGCCTGCACCTGAACGCATTTTTCATTATTTTACTGTGTAGGTTAGAATCGGGCCTTAACATTACTTTGACTATGTAGTCAGCATTTGCTTTCAAGTTTTTAACGAAAATTTGTGGAATGCCCGATTCAACGTGTAAAGCATATGTTGGCGTTGTCGATGGTAGCCTGAAGATGCGCTTAAAAAACAATCGTTGTACGGCTTCGAATTCTTCAACAAACTTGTACCCAAAAACTTGATTAGCGTAACAAAGACAGGCATTTATCGTGGAATCTAGCACTTTAAATTTGGAACATGAATCTACTTTTTTATTGCAAAAGAACCTACTCCACATAACATTAATTGCAGTTCTGGCAGCTAAACATTTTTCTTTTATATGAGGACGGAAATCCAAGTTACTCGATATCAACAAACCAAGATATTTGTACTGTTTCACAACTTCTATAGAATCGGAGCCAAGGTACCACCTGTCTCGGGGTAATACTCTTCTGTTTATAGATTCAAAAATCATTATCTTCGATTTGGTGGTGTTTATTTGTAGGTCTTATAAGTCGCAGTAGTTTTGAGGACGGTTAATAACGAGCTGTAATGAGGAAGGGGTTTCTGCTAGTAAGACCAGATCATCTGCATAAAATAACATTCTAATTTCTTCATCACCCACCCTAATACCGCTGCTTAAAATTTTTGTTACATCATCAATAAATAGGGCAAATAAGATCGCACTCAAAACACATCCTTGTGGAACACCTGCCTTAGTTTCAAAAAACTCAGATTTATTGATACCATTCCAAATTGAAGACGAAGTGTTGGTTATTAATTGATTGTATAATATAAGAAACTTGGCAGGACAAGCCAATGTTCGGTTTGTAAAGAAGAGAGTTTCTGTTTATGGTATCAAACGCGGCTTTAAAATCTACAAAAAAACGCGTAGAGCTATTTTTTGTTTTCAACATATCGCTTTGCAATGCTTGTGAGAGCAAATATTTGATCAACCGTAGACAGTCCAGCGCGAAAACCAGCTTGGTAGGAGCTAAGGATATTATTTGTTTCTACCCAGTTTGAAAGTCTATGGTATAGGATATTAGTAAATATTTTTCTCAAAACCGGTAATATAGAGATTCCTCTGTAATTTTCGGGAAGAGTACTGTCTCCCTTTTTAAAGATTGGACATATGAGCGATTTCAAAAAAGATTGTGGGATTACCTCCTCGTTTAAAAGTTTATAAAAAAACTTCAGAAGAATTCTCAAAAAGGAAGGCGCCGTTGAGTACTTAAAGAACTCAATAGGAATGCCATCAACACCTGCCGCCTTATTATTTTTCATATTATGAAGGCTTTGTTGTAATTGAAGCATCGATATCTCATCATCAGCAATAAAAACATCAGGTAATGCATAGTAGAAAACTGTGGGAGTGGTAACCGGGCTAAGAAGATTTTTGAAATAAGTTGCAAGGGTGTGCACACTCATTGTTGACATAGAAAATGGTTTACTACCACCCACTACACGGACCTTACGCCAGAATGATTTTAAATCTCTGCAAGACTCCAGACTTAATGCGACATCACTTAAATAATTTTTTTGCTTGGATTTGCAAGTTTTTTGTATTCTTTATTAGCGGAAAGGTACAGAGATTTAAAGAAATCACTGTTAGTTCTTCTAAACAACTTAAGAAACCGAAAAGATTTTTTTCTGAGTTGTTGACATTCTCAATCATACCATTTTTCTTTAAAAGAATCTTTTCTACGGGAGTTATTCGAGATTGAGGCTTTCAAGATAGATGCTCCAAATCTGTTTCATTGGTAACACTATCAAGATTGAATTCGTATTGATTATTTTTACTTTCTACCCACTTAAGCAGGTCAATGGAATTATCTATTGGTCTTTGTTGCAAGTCTTGAAACTTAAGTGAAGTAACTGTCGGCAGATGTGAAAAATAATTATCACAAGAAACCTCAAAATCATCAATTACATTTAACCAGTCACCTTTAACAACACAGTAATCGATATAAATCAGTCATAATTTTATATTATATATTAATTTAATTTTTTGATTTTTGATTTGAAGTCAAATAAACGTTACATTTGTGAACGCTATAGATTTCATTTATATGAAGTACTAGCCTTTAGCCGCGGCTCCGCTCGCGTTTCAGCTGATCAAGAAGTAGACTGTATAGCTTGAGGAGTCGTCTATCGTAATCTAGCTTCTTCTTCTTTTATATGTAGCTTTATAATTCCATACCTATGTACATATGTATGTACATATACATATGTATATGTACATACATATGTATGTATGTACATTAAACCGTGATAAAAAGAAACCTACATACATATGTATGTATGTATGTATGTGCTATACCAGATTATAATCTAGCTCTGTGCCAAATTTCATCCAGATCCGTTCAGCCATTCTTTTTTTTTTATAATTTACGCGCACTCAAGGGGTTATTAATACCCTTAACGTGAATTAACACAGTGCGAGTGGTTAGGAAAGTAGGATAGGAGATAAAAGGAGATATCGATGCACATTGGTTTTGAATGTCTGTATATCACAATGGGAGGGAAAAATCGATCCGGGTAATGCATTCCACATTCTTGTTGTGCGGCTAAAAAAAGAGGCTCTATACTTAACAGTACGTCCGAAGTTAGGCTCGAGGGTACATTGATGGGCGTTCCTAGCGATGCGAGTGTTACGGAGAAATTGTTTAAGGGGAGGAATGCATCTGGCTGTTTCGCTGGAGCACTGTTTGTGGAAGTAGCGATAAATCAAGGATAGACAAGAAACATTACGGCGATGTTCAAGTGAAACAAATGTTTTGGCAATGGTTCTTTCTCCTATCCAGGAGACGCACATGAGTGACAGGAGCACCTGCCCAGATATGAGAATTATACTCAAGCTTCGGGCGAATGTATGCCTTGTAGATTGTAGCCAGATCAGAAGGGGAAAAATATTTCTTACATCGATTTAGAAAACCTAAGCATTTTGCGGCATTTTTGACGACGTCAAATATGTGATCGTTCCACAAGAGGTGGTTCGTAATACACATACCTAGAACGGAAAGCTGTTCGGTTTCCTCAATGCAAGTGCCACTCATGGATAGTGGCATAGGGGGTAAATTATGCTTTAACGACAGAAGACAGCATTGAGTTTTTGAAGCATTAAATTCCACACGGTTGAGGATTCCCCATTGGACAATGCTGTCCAGATCGGAATTCAATGAGCTTATGATACGCTGCCGTTGCACTTCCACATCCGAAGAACATGGACGTGAATCTGGAAACGAATATGAGAAGCTGAGATTACTCTCGTCAGCAAAACAATTTAGTGGATTAGAAGTATTAGACAAGAGATCATTAATAAAAATAAGAAAGAGTGTCGGAGACAGAACAGAGCTTTGGGGCACACCAGCATTTATTTTGTGGGTAGCAGACTGAAAACCGTCCAAAACAACGCGAATTGAACGGTCCGAAAGGTTATTTCTAATCCATCGAAGAAGGGGTTCATCGATGCCGAATGCACGCATTTTCGATAAGAGAGCCTGGTGCCAGACTCAATCAAATGCTTTTGAAATATTGAGCGCAATAATCTTACTTTCTCCAAAACGATGTAAAGATTGGTTCCACTGTTCAGTGAGATATACCATCATATCACCAGTGGACCTATTCCTGTGAAAACCGTACTGCCGGTCATTAAGAAGTTTTCGCTTCTCAAGATATTTCTTGATCTGAAAATTTATCAGGGTTTCCATGACCTCGGAAAGAAGGGAAGTAAGTGCAATTGGTCGGTAGTTTGAGGGAGATGAAGATACGCCTTTTTTTTGGAACGGGCTGGACAAATGCAGTTTTCCATCCACTCGGAAAGAGACCTGTAGAGTAGGACAGATGGAAAAGCTTACGCAGTGGTTTTGCCAGCGTGGAAGCACACCTCTTTAGAACTCTTAGGGAGATACTATCCGAGCCAGTGGATTTGTGTATATCGAGATCTTTAAGAACTCTTGCAACTGAACGAATGCGAAAGGGGATTTGTCCCATAAAACCATTTACGCTCTCAAGAACATGAGGAGTCATGTCACTCTGTGCTAGTGTCGAATTGGCAGCGAACTTTGCTGCAAATAAGTCAGCCTGTGCTTGAGAGCTTACCACAGGAGTGTCGTTATCGACAAGCGTCGGAACCAAAGACGAAGTGGAGTTTTGTACGTTTTTTACAAACGACCAAAAATTTTTACTACCCTTGGGACATTGTAGTATTTTTTGCCTTAATTTTTGTTCATGTAAAAATTTGGTTCTTTGAATATGGGCATTGCAGGTCTTTCTTGCTTGTTTGAACTTATTCCGGTTTTCCTCAGAAGGGTTGGCTTTGTAACATCGGAAACTTACTTCTCTCACCTTGATAGCTTCTTTACAGCTCAAGTCGAACCATGAATTCTCTTTTGGTTTGATACTTTTTGTCCTAGGTAGGTAGGGAGAGAAGGCGGTTCTAATTTGAGTTGAAAAACTCCTTAAAAGAACCCAATTAGCGCTGGTGTGCGCCGTTTTGTTACCATTAACCAACAACTTAACGAAGGCTTAGACGGATGTGATGGTATGTGTTCCACGGAGAAGGACTGGAAGAACTAGTTTTCTCTAGGAAAGGTGACTCAATCTACCAGACCAAACCATAGGACAGTTCCATGTAACCCAACTCCAGATTTTATGCCACCTAGGCAGGTTGCTGGTTGGTAAAGGTACACTGGTTCTGTCCAGGATTAGTCAAGTACGCGGGCTTGGCGTAGAAGCCCCCCAAGAAACACGAAACCGCCACCTAGGCGAGATGTATGGTTCTCAAGAGGGTTTCCCCGTCAAGAAAAACCTGATTGATTAGAGGGATTGTGAGAAAAGGGCTACGAGAGGGAAGGGGAGACAATTATAAGCCGCCCAGTCACCCTTAAGTCGGCTTCAAGCAACCAAACTCGAGACTATATGCCACCTAGGCAGGGTGCTGGTTGGTAAGGTCATATTGAATCCGTCCAAAAGGGCTGGCCGAGTAGGGGGGAGGTAATATAATTATAAGCTGCCAGGACACTCCCTGGTCGACTTCAAGCAGCCAGACTCCAGACTATATGCCACCTAGGCAGGGTGCTGGTTGGTAAGGGAACATTGAAATCGTGCAGGGAGTTGTCCTTGTAAAAGGGTCCAGCATAGGAACCACCCAGATCATACCCCACCACCTAGGTGAGATGTATGATCCTCAGATGGGTCCCATGCAGATCCCCTGATTGCTTGATTAGGGGGACTAGAAAGATTTTAAGAAGAGAGATGGGATGAACTAGTTGAGGATGTGATTGTCGGGATAGACAATTTACTTATAGCCATTTTTTCGCATTCAGGAAATCTTTGATTTTTTTATTTTACAATTCCCCAAGATCTTCGTAAAAATATTCACCCAGGGTTCGCATCCTGATGCGAGATAAAGCTGGGTATTTGCACAGTAAGTTGAAAACAGTTTCCTTTTCTGCCTCGTCTCTACAGGATCGGCAGTAGTCGTTGAAAGGAATACCAATCCTTGCAGCATGCACCCCCACTGGCCAGTGGCCCGTGCTTATTGCTACCACCCTGGCTATATCTGACCGGTCTTTGCATAGCAATGCGTTTGTTCGTGATTTATTGTAGGCAGGCCACATCTTCCTGGATATGATGCAATTGGTCAAATTGCTCCACCTTTGATTAGATACGGATGTAAAGTGTGATAAGACAATGCCCTTCACAGCCCCCAGCGGAATGTTGACGGCTTCGGCGAGTGAGCTGTGAAGGGCTGATCCTTGCCTGGCAAGCTCATCTGCTTTTTCGTTTCCCTGAAAACCACTGTGCCCTGGAACCCAGAGCAGAGTGACTTTCAGGTTTGAGCCAAGATCATCTAGTTCTTCCTGGCATTGCCTGACTAATTTGGAGGAAGTGGATGTCGAATTCAATGTCTTGATAGCTGCCTGACTATCGATTAGTATAGCGACATTTCGGTTTAGATGCGAGTATTGTTGCAGTAATTTGCAAGCCTCCCTGATTGCAAGAACTTCTGCCTGGAAGACGCTAGCAAAGTCAGGGAGTCGAAAGGACTTGGATACATTGAGCATTTCTGAAAAAACGCCCGCACCTACTCCACACTCCATCTTGGAACCGTCAGTGAAGATCGTTATGTCAAAGTCTCCTATAATATCTTCGTTTTCCCATTCTGTTCTAGAAGGGAAACCTGGTTTGAAACTTTTATGGAGGCTAAGAGATGGTTTGCAGTAGTCAGTGGGGTACAGGGTTAAATCGGCAGGTAAAAGAGTTGTCCTCTTTTACTCTTGCTCTTTTTGTCCTATTTGGAACAAAATTTCTCATTCCGCAGAGAATAATGTTTGTAATCATTTTAGCGCTGGAGTCTACGTCACTATCGAGGAAACATAGTGACCAGTTAAAGTACCTAAAGGAATTATTGAGACCGTCCCAGGTGGCTTTCTCGTATTGCCATACGGTTCTCCTTGGGATTTTTTCTTTGACTGGACTGTTGGAGTACGAGAAAATAGCCGAAATGATACAATGGTCCGACGTGCCTAGAGGCGATAGTATATCAATAATGTATTCATCGGGATGAGATGTCAGAAACAAGTCAAGGGTGTTTGGCTTGTGACCTGCAATGTCAGGGACTCTTGTTGGCTTGTGAGCTCACTGAGTTAAGTTGTTGACCTCAGCGAAGATCTCGGCATACCTTCCTTCGGGTGTTGTCTGGCCAGAATATTGAAGCCACGTAGAAGCGTGATTGGAAAAATTAAAACAAATCTATCCCACAGGAACCATACATTACACCGGGATAAAAAGTAGCCAATATTCAATTCCAGACTATAATCTATCTCTGTGCCAAATTTCATTCAGATCCGTTCAGCAATTCTGGTGTGCTTTCAAAAATTAAAACATATCTATCCCACGAGAATCATACATTTTACCGGGATAAAAAGTAGCTAATATGCTATTCCAGACTATAACCTATCTCTGTGCTTAATTTCATTCAGATGAGTTCAGACATTCTGGTGTGATTTCAAAAATTAAAATGAATCTATCCCACGGGAACCACACATTTTACCGGGATAAATAGTATCTAATATGCTAATATATCGATAATGACAACGAAAGCTTTCAAGGATGACAACATTTCAGATGACACCAAATCACTCATTTTAAGGCGAGAGCAACTAAGGAATAAAGAAGAAGTCACAGTTCAAGAACAAAACGAATTAAAGTATCTGGGAAAAACTATAAAGGAAAACACAAAAAAAGACATTCAATTTTTTAATGAGAAATCTATAAAGGAAATACTATGTAAGATCAAATCAAATAAAAAGACTAAGACTTTTTTAAGCAAAGGAAAAGACTGGATTATATCCATGAAAGACAAAAATAAAGACATAGCGGATAGAAAAGACATCAATGAAATCGTTACTTTATTTTTCGAACAACTTTTTAAATCAACAAGACAGGATTCTGATGAACCAACAGCTATGACTTCGACGCATAATTTTAATTTAAATAACCCACTTCTCACGAAAAGTTATATAGAACAATCTATTGATGACTTAAGAAAAACAAATGCACAGGAAATGATGGTATTGCAGCTGAGATGATAATATATGAAAAGAAATCATTATCTTCAACATTAACTTCGTTGTTTAACAATATCTTGACCACACAAAAAATACCAAAACAATGGAAACAGACTACAATAACTCTTATTCACAAAAAAGGACAAAAAGAAGACATAAATAACGACAGACCAATTAGTAATATTTCGTCAATCTACAAACTTTTTTCGAAAGTAATGTATAGATTAATTAAAGAGACGCTAAATAAAAATCAACCCAGAGAACAAGCAGGATTTCGAGAAGGATATTCAACAACAGACCACCTACAAACTATGAATCAGCTGATAGAAAAATTTAACGAATTCAAAAAACCCCTGTACTTTTTATTTATTGACTTCAGTAAGGCTTTTGATTCTGTGGAACATGACGTAATATGGACAACTCTTAAAAATCAAGGTATACATCCCATCTTTATCGAGACATTTAAAAACATCTATGAAGACAGCTCAGCTAAAATCAGAACTGAAAAACTTGGTCGAGAATTTAAAGTAAAAAGGGGAGTAAGACAAGGAGACCCAATGTCACCACCATTGTTCTCTGCTGTACTAGAGGATATATTTAGAAAGCTTAATTGGAAGGACCGATATGGAATAAACATTTGGGGACAAAATTTAAACAACTTGCGATTCGCCGACGACATTGTTCTTATTTCGACAAAAGCAAAACATCTAGAATTTATGCTTAAAGATTTGACTTCCATTTGCAAATTATATGGACTCTCCATCAACACATCAAAAACAAAAGCCATGACAAACCATACACAAATAGACATAATGTTTGAAAACGAAAAAATTGATTATGTTGAAGATTATATTTACTTAGGACAGCTAAAATCATTCAAGGATCAGGAGAAAAAAGAAGTCGATAGGCGTATCACTAACAGTTGGAAGCAATTCTGGAACATGAAGCAAATACTGCAAGCAAATATAAATAACGACACCCGAAAATATATTCTTGACTCTGTAATTTTACCCGTGATGACTTATGGACTTCAAACACTCGGATTGACTTCTTACCTGTCTGCAAAGTTAAGGACGTGCCAAACAAAAATGGAAAGAAAACTTCTTAAGATTAGAACAAGCCAAAGGATAAGAAACGAAGATATAAGACAGCAAACAGGAATAACTGACGTGTTAAAAAGAGCTAAAGGACTAAAATGGAGCTGGGCAGGTCAAATTTCCAGAATACAAGATTAAAAATGGACAAAAATAATAACCAAATGGACTCCAGAAGATCCAAGACCAGTCGGACGAGCAAAAAAAAAATGGGCTGATGATTTGACAAAGCAAAGACGAAACTGGTATAATGAAGCAAAAGACAGAGCGCTATGGACTGTGTTGGGGGAGACTTATGCCAGATAACAAAAAGTTCAGACATAATATTTAAATGCAATCAAAATTTAAATTTCGAAAAAAAACATATGTATATACCTATCAATAATTCAAATTAATTATTTAAACATTTTTGTTTCTATTAATTAATATGTATACTATTGTAATATTTATGTTAATACATTTGTAAAAATGTTTTAAATGTTTGATGATTGTAAGACAATGTATAAAATCAAAAGTTAAAAAAAAGCTTGTAATAATAATAATAATAATATGCTATTCCAGACTATAATCTATCTCTGTGCTAAATTTCATTCAGATGAGTTCAGCCATTCTGGTGTAATTTCAAAAAATTAAATCAAATCTATCCCACGGGAACCATACATTTTACCGGGATAAAAAGTAGCCAATATGCTATTCCAGACAATAATCTTTCTCTGTGCTAAATTTCATTCAGATCCGTTCAGCCATTCTGGTGTGATTTCAAAAATGAAAACAAATCTATCCCACGGGAATCATACATTTTACCGGGATACAAAGTAGCCAATATGCTATTCCAGACTATAATCTATCTCTGTGCTAAATTTCATTCAGATGAGTTCAGCCATTCTGGTGTGATTTCAAAAATTAAAACAAATCTATCCCACACGAACCATACATTTTACCTTGATAAAAAGTAGCCAATATGCTATTCCAGACTATAATCTATCTCTGTGCTAAATTTCATTCAGATCCGTTCATCCGTTCAGGTGAGTTTTCAAAAACTAAAACAAATCTATCCCACGGGAACCATACATTTTACCGCTTTGATAAAATATATAGTATATGCCAGTGTTGGATAGTTACGCGTAACTTTGAAATTTTAATTAGTTACACGTAACTAATGTAACTTATGTAACTAATGTAACTAATGTAACTTATTGTAACTAAATGTAACTAACTATAACTAATAGAATTTTTCAAATACAAAAACTCACATTTTATGTTAAATTGAAATTTAGAAGTTCCGTTCGCAAACCCGATCGAATGACGATTGACTACACTGTTTTAGGGCAAATCTGGGCCAGCTGCCAGCTGTGGCAACGCCAACCTAGCAAGGAACACATTTTTAAATTACTCACGGAAAGAATTTTTAGATCAGATCAAGAAAAATGAGCTGCAAATCACGGAAATCTTATGCAGTTTCTCACCCTAGCTCGGGGTTTTGTAAATTACGACTACTTGTTCGCAATTTTCAAAATTGAACGAAATGAAGATATTGACACTCAAAAATAGCAAATTATCACTTTTTTGGGTCAATAATTCGATCCTGAGAAATAAAACATTGCCATCGCGAATCGAAAATTGATCCAAATTTGTATCAATTTTATATTTACTCGATTGTAAATTGCAAAAAGCGAGCCGTAGATTTCCTTTTTTTGTTTTGAATCAAAAATATGTTTTTGAAAAAATGAGTGGTAAAGTCGTAAATTGCAACCCCATTTTACTCAATTTGTTAACAAATTATATCGCTTTGAGAGAAGCAATGTTTTGTATTTATTGAAAAGCATTTATTATTATTTATTGAAAAATGTAACTTTTACTCACTTGGCTGATTCAAGGCATCGAACTCGAGACCCTTTGCATATCAATCTAGCACACATCTACTAGGCCATGGTGATGTATCCAAGTCGGATATCAAAATTAATAATAAGAAGCAACCTGAATATGAGTTACATTTTAGGGGTGTTCTGAATTAAAATTATGTTTTATTGGCGAGAAAAATATAGTCGTCTTATTTTGGACGTCTAACCTCTAATGTACAATTTTTTGTGATGATCATTTAAATAAAGGTAAGAAATTGTATATAATGTGTAGTTGAAATTCAACCTTGCACTCCCTATGTAGGTACATAATAGAACTAAAAAAGGCATTATTAGAGACACAAGCGGGGCCCGGGCCTAATTACTTACATTCTGAACGATTCGTGTATGTGCGTTGATATTCTGGTGGAATATCATTTCCCGCTGAATACGAATGATCCACTTTTAATATAAACCAGATTTATTTTGCATTTTCCAAAAGAGACAGTACCAAAAAAAAAGGAAGATAATTATTAGTTGGAGACAAGGATCGAACTCCGGACCTTCGACGTAGCCGTCAGACACACTTGAGTTGATTTTAACACTCAGTGGATGTAAATCACGAAAAAATCTTAGCAAATTCAGATTGAAGTAGTAAATTGCGACAAAAACGTTGTAATTTACTTTGAAGGGCACAAGCTTGAATTATGACTTTTAATTGTAGATCTCAACTTAGAAATTGTTGTATTTTGAGATGAATTGAAAGTAAAATTGCCAATTTTTCAATCAGTTTCGATAAAAAGCGCCGTGAATTACAAAAAAAACATGTTTTGTATATTGCAACTGAATATTTCGCAATTGGTGATTTTTCAATTCTTTCCGTGTATATTTCTGCAAAAAAAAATTTCAAAATAATAAAACAAAATAGATCTGGTTTGAGCTAAATCTGAAATTTGAGACCAAATCTGGGATTAAATCTGAATTTACCATACAATAATAAATCACAATAAATAAAGAAATGTCCAGGAGTCCCAAGAAAGAAGGGAAAACTTCAAATGTAAGTAAAAATCTATTGTATGCTCCAAGAATATAATATTTTATTAGATTTCCTTTTCATCAGGAACATAGTAATTTCAATATGTATTCCTTGCCAGGTTGCCGTTGAACTTGCTTATAAAAGAATTTTGTCAATAGTCGATTGGGATTCAGGATGAAATGTGATTTTTTTATTTTTTATTATTAAGTTAGAGTTAGTTTTATTTAGTTACAGTTAGTTACATTTAGTTACATTAGTTACATTAGTTACGCCAAATATTGGGCGTAACTAATTCATATTAGTTACGCGTAACTAAACGAGTAACTTACTTCGTGTAACTTACTTGCCAACACTGGTATATGCTATTCCAAACTATAAGCTTTCTCTGTGCCAAATTTTATTAAGATCTGTTTAGCCGTTCTGGCATTAGTTAGCAACAAGCATCCAAACATCGTAACTTTCACATTTATAATATTAGTAGGAAAGTAGGATAGGACTACATACGTACTCGTATAGATACATACGTATATGTAGGTATTCCAAAAATATTTACTTCGAAAAGCTTTTCCAAAGAAACACTTTTTGATAGGAGAAGATGGTAGATGGTGGAAGATGGAACATGGTCGATGGTAGAAGATGGTAGACGGTAGAAGATATTAGATGAAAGATGACAGGAGATGGTAGATGATAGAAGGTGATATATGGTGACTGGTAGAAGATGGTAGATGTTAGGGGATGGTATATGATAGAAGATGGTAAATGGTAGAAGATTCTAGGTGGTAGAAGATTCAAGATGTTAGAAGTCTATATATATAAAAGAAAGTCGTGTTAGTTACACCATTCATAATTCAAGAACGGCTGAACTGACTTGGCTGAAAATTGGTATAGAGGTAGCTTAGAACCAGGTGACGGACATAGGCTATTTATCCAGTTTTCGGAAAACGTATGAGTGGAGTGTGTTATGCGTGCGAAAAAAATACACTAAAAGCTCACTTAGTAAATCTGAAAAGTCATTTATTTAAAATATGAATCAGTCATAATTGTATATAATATGTTAATTTTTTGAGTGTTGATTTCAAGTCAAATAAACGTTAAATTTGTGAACGCTATAGATTTCATTTATACGAAGTACTACATACGTACATACGTATGTATATGTAGGTATTCCAAAAATATTTACTTCGAAAAACTTTTCCAAAGAAACACTTTTTGATAGGAGACGATGGTAGATGGTGGAAGATGGAACATGGTAGATGGTAGAAGATGGTAGACGGTAGAAGATGGTAGATGGAAGATGACAGGAGATGGTAGATGATAGAAGGTGGTATATGGTGAATGGTAGAAGATGCTAGATGCCAGATTGCAGGAGATGGTAGATGATAGAAGATGATAAATGGTAGAAGATTCTAGATGGTAGAAGATTCAAGATGTTAGAAGATGGTTGATGGAAGTAAATGGTTGATGGAAGAAAGTGGTAAATGGTAGAAGATGGTAGATAGTAGAAGACGGTAGATGGCAGATGGTAGAATATGGTAGATGATAGAAGATGGTTAATTGTAAATGATGGTAAATGGGAATAAATGGTAGAAGACAGTAGATGGTAGATGGTGAAAGATGGTAGATGGTAGATGGTGAAAGATGGTAGAAGACAGTTAGTAGTATAAGATGGTAGTTTTTAGAAGATGGTAGATGGTGAGATGGTAGAAGATGGTAGAAGATAGTTAGCAGTAGAAGATGGTAGTTGGTAGAAGATGGTAGTTGATAGAAGATGGTAGAAGGTGGCAAATGGTAGAAGATGGTAGAAGACAATAGACGGTAGATTGTAGAAGATGGTGGATGGTAGAAGACGGTTGATGGTAGAAAATGTAAGATGGTTCATTGTAAATGATGGTAGATGTGAAAATTTGGTATAAGACGGTAGATGGTAGAAGATGGTAGATGTTGAAAGATGGTAGGTGATAGAAGATGGTAGATGGTAGAAGATAGTAAGTTTTAAAATATGGTAGTTGGTAGAAGATAGTAGATGGTAAAAGATGGTAGAAGATAGTTAGCAAAAACGGCTGAACCGACTTGGCTGAAAATTGGTAAGCAAGTAGCTTAGAACCAGGTAACGGACAAAGGATACTTTTTATCCAATTTTCGGAAAACGTATGAGTATGTTATGTGTGCGTGAAAATACACCAAAAGCTCACTTAGTAAAACTTAAAAATAAATAAATTGATGAACAATGTGATTTACGCGACGATACTCAAAGGAAAATTCGAAGGTGAGGAAATTCTTATTCCAAGGATCCCGAAGATCCCAACCGATATGCTGTTTGAGTTTAAAAGACTTCAATTTCCGATCCGTCTTTCATTTGCTATGACCATTAACAAATCACAAGGCCTTATTTGGTTTGTGGATTGAATAAATTTAAGATCATAGCAGGAATTCAATGTACTAACATCGAATTAACAAATCACATTTTAAAAATTGCAGCTATACACCATATTTCCATCATAAATGTCTGTTCTTTCCATCTGCTGCCTAATGCATTGTCTAAAACAAGTGTAACTAGGAAAAGGAATATACGGATATTATTGATGCACGGATACACGTACGCACAGATTCATGGGTGCACGGTAATCTGTGTTTCAAAAATTCAAATCCGGATCTTTTAAGTACATGTGTATCCGCGTTCTTAAGAATCCGTATGATAGGGAGCTCTTGAAAGCCTTACAACCAAACACACTTACTTTTACATTTAGTATTAGTATGATGATGATAATTTCTCTTTGGCTTAATTATTTACAGTTATATTTAGGTACATAGTTGAATGTTATTTGTCAGAGAGATATTTACACCCTAAATTTTCTAACAAAAAAAAAAAAACAAAAAATGGCAGCGCACGTCAAATTATTATTATTATTATTATTATTATTATTATTATTATTATTGTAAGCTTTATTCATCCAATAAGTATAAGTTATTTGGCGCACCCTATATTAGTATGAGTATAAGTATAAGTATGTACATACATAATATGTTTGTTTTAAAAGAATTATTATTTCTATTATTAATTTTTTTTTTTTGATACTGTAAGGGTCTTCTAGATCACTTTGAAAAAAAACAATTAGATTTAGTTATCGTTATAAAAATACTTCTTTATTATTAAATCACAATGAACCTTTCGCCTCGACCGTTCTCTTACAACTGCACTCGCTTTGGTTCAGTCGTTGGCTTTATCTTAATACATAAAATACATAATGCAATAGTTTCGTCAAATACTAATACTTAGACATAAACGTTTATTTAAGTAATATGGTTACAATACAAAAGTTTACAAAATTAAGAATTTACGTTTGGATATAAGTCTCCCCCAATGACTTCCATGTTATCTTGTCTTTCGCGATTCTCTCCCATCTATTACTGCTGTGAACTAGGTCATCTCTCCAGCGTTTAAGCTGCCTTCTCTCCTACTCTCCTTGTGCCATCTCTAGAAATCCATTGGGTGCACCTCCAGGTCCAGCGGTTATCGGTAAGCTGGGCAACATGATCCGACCAGTTCCATTTTTGTCGCTTTGCAACGCCGTCTGGATAACGTCATCGAAATCTGTCATACGTCGTTTCACTTCATTCCGTATTCTTTGCCGTTTAGATCTTTGCTATATATTTACATAGTACAACTCAGAAGCGGAACGTGAGAGGCGCCATCTACTACACTCCGCCATAACTATGCCAGTGGAGAGCTCTCCAAACGCCTAATATTTGCAGACTGACAGCTGCGATGAACGAGAAGAATGTATGCAAATTCCTTAGGGGTTCGAGGGAATCAACCCAAGATAACTTTTGCTAAGAATGCTATGGGAAGCAAAGATAAAATGAATTTAAATTTAAGTGGGGGATGAGAATGTGTGTAAATGTACAGGAGGAAAAAGTTAATAAATAAAGTATAATGAAAGAAAATGTGTGAATGTATTGGATATAGGTTACAAGACGGTATATTTTCTTTGCAAATTTCAGCGAGGTTGCCACCTTGCAAAATGTTTTCAACCAAAATTTTTTTTTTCTAATAGATAACTGCCTAGGTGGGTGTTTGAGCGAGACAATATGTATATTATCTATTTCAAACATCATTCGCTGAAATTCAAATTGAAAATTACGCATTATTCTGCTGTGCTTTAAAGTGACCAACGGTTTTTTAAAGATTGCAAAATAATTTTAAATTGGCTGCCCATCTTTTTATCGAATTTTAAAAATACTTTTTAATTTTTCTTCCCTTATATCGTTTTATTAATATAAATTTATTTATATATAAATACTTCTTAAATATAAGCATTACCTGCATTGAATATATTTACCTACCTATTTTTAATATTATTCGGTTCGCGATAAGCTCAATTTAGGAAAATAAATTAAAATTTTTTAGTTCCGCTGGTTGTGAGTTTTGTGAAGTTATTGTGTTAAAAAAAAGAAAATAATCTGTGCAATACATATATGTTATTGAAAAAAATAATAAAAAGCTTTTTTCAAGTGCTCATATACCTAGGTATATATTGTGCAAATAAAAAGGATTTTACAAGGATCGACAAATTTTTAATAAAAGGAAGTGAGTTAGTTGATTAGGTAATTAGTTTTAATTGATTTTTAATTAATTATTTATATTGAAAATGTATTTAACAATTATTATTTATTTATTTGATATTTTATCTTCTATTTTTAACATTTAAAATATTTAAATTATTTATATTGACCATATTAATAACATTTTTTAAATATAATAAATACATATCTTGAAAATTTAATAAAAAAATTAATATTCCGTTTTTTTACATAAAACATATTTTTAAATTTAATAAATACATACCTAGGTATTTCTTAAATTTAATAAAAACTTTTAATATTCCGTTTTCTTACATTAAAAAATATAATGGTTATCTGCTGCTACGCAAACTGCGGTGAGCAGAAAAGAGACCTAGGTTTCATTTCTTTTTTCCAGTTGCCAACAGATCATAGAAGATCGATTTGGATAAAGCATGGAAGTGCTTCTCACATTGCAGATTTGCCACATAAATCCTACATGTGTGACAAGCACTTCCATGACAAAGACATTTTGCTCAGATCTACGACTAAACGTCTTTCCCGAAGTGCACTGCCTATAGTAGTTGATAACTCTATATGCAGTTGCACCAAAAATGTTGTTGACAACTTATGTCATCAGCAAATGCAGTCATGGAAATCTAGGGATCAACCCACCACCTCGACTGCATCTAATGTTCATGTCCCTCTTGGTCCAGGTCATCATCAGTTCTTAGCTCCGCGTCCACGCCCACTTCCTCCTCTACCTCAATCCACACGTGCTTCTTCCCAATATTCAGCTATTCGCCAACATCCACCATCACTTATTCCTGTTCCATGTCTGAAAAGATTTCACCCACCAAGTTCGTCATCATCTTCTCCCATGTCTTTTAACCCAAATTCTCCTTTAAAAAATTTGGCACCAAGTGCCACAAAAACATATATCAGAGATTATTCTCTGAAAGGTGTACCTTCATCTGGTGATATTTCACAGGTACAGTTTCCTTCCCCTCGTTTTTATTCATATAAAGCAAATCCAATTGTTAAAACACCTGGCAGCCCAGTTGATGAGTCCATATATGAAACCCCTAAGAGAGTGAAGAAAGACCTGGACTATAGTCTAAGGAAATCCTTAGACAGAAAAATGGATACTGAAAAATTTTCAGAAGAGTTACGCACTTTTGTACTAGCGCAACTCTTCCACAAGAAAAATTCAGTTTATAAACAGGAGGAAAAGAGCATATTCTTAAAATTTTATTTCAAGTCTCCGGCATGTTACAATAACATGCTGAGTGCAGGCTTTAAATTGCCAGTGGTCAGTACCATTTACAAATGGCATTCTGAAATAAGGTTACCAACCGGATTCGACAACAAAGTTACCAATTTGCTGACACAAAAAGCCAAAGGCATGACAGCCATGGAAAAAAAATGTGTACTCCTGTTCGACGAGATGGCAATACAGAAGGAACTGGAGTATAACAGCAAAGACGATTTCATTTATGGTTTCACGGATTTCGGCGAATTCGGAAGGAACACAACGATAGCCTCTAAGTTTATGGTATTTACACTTAGAGGCTTGAATAGAAACTGGAAGCAGAGCATAGTATACTATGTCGGCTCCCCACAGGGAAAGATCCTTGCTGACATGATAGAATCTATAATTACGGGAGTATTTAATTGTGGCCTTACAGTTGTTGCAACAAGCTGCGACCAAGGACCTCCCAACGTTGGAGCCTACCATCTGTTGCAACCAGAACTAAAGACTAAACCATATGTGGAAATAAAAGGTCACAGAGTTTTTCTGTTCCATGACTACCCACATCTTTTCAAGAGCGTAAGAAATATCTTGCTGACTCATACAATTTCAATTGGAGATGATGTCGTCGACTGGAAAGTACTGGAGAAGTTGTACGAAGAAGACGAAAAAGGGATGAATTTCCAAGTTTGTTATAAACTTACTAAATCCCACATCGATCCAAGCAGTCATGATAAAATGTCTGTAAAACTTGCTACCCAGGTGTTCAGCGCTAAAGTGTACTCGGGAATTAGGTACGCATTGGAAGCTGGCATCTATAAGACGGAAGAAGAAAAAAAAATGCTGTGTCAATAGCAGAATTTATTCGAAGGATGAACGCCTTATTCGACCATTTGAACACTTCCCAGTCTTATTCACGCAACCCTGACCAGCAACCAATATCGGATCACTCTGAAACCATGGATGCTTTGATCAACGCAAGGAGTTGGATTTCAACGTGGAAATCTTCGAGTTCCCAGTCAACCCCACCTTGTTTCAGGGGACTCAAGCAAACACTCCTGGCAATCGAAATGATGTGGGAGTACATCAAAAGCGACGAGCAAAGGTATTTGTTAACAGCACATTTGAATACAGATGTTGCTGAAAACCTGTTCTCTATGTTACGTACAAATAGAGGTTCGTACGATTCTAACCCTTCGGCTTTGAGATTAATCCGTAATCTGAAGCTATTCATCTTCCAACATTTTAGTGTATCCCAATATTCTGGATACCAAGATGCTGGGGCAGAACCTGTATCGAATCGCATGAGTCCTGGCAACTCTGCATTCGATGGTCACATAAGTATAAGAAGATACAAATAAAACTTAACATAAGAACTTAACGAAAGAGTGCTTGTTCTGCGAACAAGCACGAGTGAGTGTGAGAGTTAGTCTTAAGCAGGATTTTGAACAGAGAAGGAATACAAAATGTGCTTAGTGGTTTTTTTTATAATATTTTTTCCACTCTAAACTATTGTGTTTTGTTTCATTTCACATATCAATTGATCTCGATTATACAGTCCACTTGAGCTATGATACAGAACCTCTACTGCAAGATTTAAACGAAGATGAGGACACTGTGGTTAAGGAGTTTAAATTTGCAGTGCCTATCGAGGACAATATTATTCAAAATAAAGTCGTGTGTATTGAGGACGAGGACTTGCCTAGCCAAGACGAAGCAAATTCAATTTTAGACCCTGAAGCAAAGGCTGATTGCTCCGAGCAACTCCAGAAAGCGGCTGCAGCATATTACGCTGGATTTGCAGCAGGAAAGCTCAAGAGCAAACTGAAATGCACAGCCTGCACTCAATTTATGATCGATGATATTAACAAAGTTAGGGAAGAAACTTTGTTAATACAACTGAGAGCCTACAAAACGACATCAACACCTTCAGAGTTCGGAAAACTCATAGTTCCTTCAATACCATTCGAAAGAAGCGTTCGAAATTTCCAAGCCACATTCGAAGAAGGTTTTCCAGCAAATAAATCAAAGCTGAAGTTGGTAGAATCGTGGTTGGCTGATATCTTGAAGGACGATCCACACATATTAGCTGGATTAAATTGCAAGCTTGAACACCACCAGACAATTGCAAAATTTTTACTCATCGGATTGATAATCCTCACAATTAGGAAAAAAAAAAAAACATAAAACAACCACCGCCAAAACCAAGAAAAGTTTATTAGTTAGTTTTATTTTTATTTATTTTACTTTTAGATAATATACCTATGTATGTATATAATAATATATTTATAAAAATTTAACTGATAGTTTTTAATGCAGTAATAGAATGAGGAATAGGCCTACAGGGGAAACCTCATAAAAAAAACGCATTTAGTATTCTACCCCACTGGGTGATGTGGAAAAGAATACAGCCTATGAAAAAGACTAAGAATCATGTAAGTATTTGTCAGTAAGTATACCTATAATCTTATAACATTCATCTTTTATCAAACCACCTAAATAGCATGATTTAAATGTTGTTCTATAAAGACAAAGTAAATCAGATTTAAAAGAACTTTTGATGGTTCATAGTTTATCACTGATGTCTTTACAATTTGACTGGGAACTTTGCCTATCTGTAATCTTTATTCATCTGCTTATCTTTTCACTGTAAGACAACTAAAAATAGCTGAAAAAGTGAAATTAAACATCGCAATTTGCGAAATTACAATTATATAAAACTTTTTATAAAATTCACGTAAATATTTAAAGAAGACCTGCAACGATTAAAACTAAAAATGATTTTTAATTTTCTTGCTTTTATGCACTTTAAGCATGGCTCGCAAACATCACTTGAAAGTTCGGGTGAGTTTTTGTTTTTCTTGAAACGCAAAGAATTCCTTTTAATTGAGTTTTTTTTCATAATCTTAGGATCTTTCGATATCAAAGACTGCAAGTCTTAAAGAGTCCAATTGATTTTTGCGGTCAGAAAACTGTAGCTGATTGTGGTGGCTTCTGTAATCGCCGTATGTCATGAAATGATTTTATCATGTAACAAACATTCTCGTCAGACACAGTGCCCAAAATTCTTTGTACGGAAAGTTGGACTTTGCTCGCAAAGAAATGGACAACTATTTGCAGCAACAAGGAAAAGCTGCATTCTTATTCTCCTTGAAGCAAAACAAAAGAACCCGTCCATATTAAGGATGATGTGCACGCTCTCTCAAATTCCTTAATGGTTTGACATCGCTTTTGGGAGCGCTTTTAATCGAAGATCTAAATGCTAGACATCAGCAAGACTTCTCGGACATACACACGCACTCTCGAAAATCACATCCAAAGAGCTAAAGACCAAAAGTGTACTTTTTACTATGCCGCGGTGGAATTAAAAAAGAAAATAATTGTCTTATTTCAAAATAAAGTTTTTTTTTATTTTTCATAGAATCTCAATTTAAAAAGGATACTTGCGTATGTTGAACTTAGTGTGGGTCTTAGTAATGAGTAATGCAGTTGAATGAGCGGTACAAAATCCGAAGACAGATTTCCTAAGCGGGCTACAGCTACATTACACTTTTCAGACAAGCCGAATCAGTTGTGCATATTCAAATTTACATTATCTAAAACATTTTATTTACATCTGATAAATTATAGCTAATATCACTTTCCATTGTAGGAAAAGAAGCGGAGAAAGACATTCGCCAAACGCTTGCAAGTTAGAGAGTTGGCGCATCGCCGTAGACTGTGACGATATCGATGACAAAAATTTACAACATTTATCACTTTATTTGCACAAAAAACTGTTTTTCTCTTTTTATTTAACTCTGGTAGGTCAATGAAAGCTTTGAATAAAGAAAACATTTTACAAAGAATAATCGGTCAACTTTTTGTTTATACATTGTACAATTAATTGATTTCATTTGAAAGTATGTATTCTTCTAATAACACTACACTACGTCAGACTTGTTTTTATCACATTGTTTTCTAACTTCTTTTCATCTGCATTTTTACTTGCGATTATTGGTACTATAAGGCAAGTTATGCATTCGTAAAAAAAAAAAAATTCTAACAATCAAACATGACATTACGATGATAGAGAAGTCGAAAAAAGTGGGTCCGACGGCTGGACCGATTTGCTTCAAACTTGGTACATAATATTATTATGACGTCCTACAGAGGGGTTTTTGGAATTAGCATTCTAGCTCTAAAACTAACGGTACCTGCCATACGATTTTTTGTGAAAAATTAATTTTTCTCAAAAATGGCTCCTACGATTTTGATAAAACTTTCTGAATTGTGTTTTCTGTGCAAACTTTATGTTTTGGTTGGAATAGATTTTTCGGGAAAAGTCTTATAACGGTACCTCCCATAGGAGGTTTTTTGAAATCCGATTTTCTCGTAAGCCACTTGACGAATTTCGATGAAACTTTTAATGTAGAAGCCCTCTTATAAAAGAAATAATATAATTTCAAAAAAATTTCAAAAAAAGTTTTTTTGAGTTTTTTAAAAAAGTTTCAAAATTTTTTTTAATTTTAGTTTTTTCCAAAAACGGTTTAATCCATAATTTTTTAATTTTATTTTTCTGATAAAAACTACAAAGTGCTAGAAGTTGGCATACTCAAAAAAAATTTGGAATATATTTTCGAAAAGTTTTTCAAAAAAAACTGTTTTTTGAAAAAACTGGTCCAACGATTTTGAAATTTTTTTTCGTAAAAATTCAAAAACGTAAAAGATACCTGATGGCTTACTTCATTTTCTCCAAAAAACGGTTAAGGTATTGATTTTTAAGTGATTTATATAATTTAATATGATTTTTTCAACGCTTTTTTCCCAAAATCTCAAGCACCCAAGACCATTTTAACACATTAGAGCAAGTTCGTACGACCCAGTCGTGCACTTTATTTCTTCTTCTTATGATGTTCCTTCTTATGTGAAATATTATGTCCTGACGTCCGAGTTCGCGTGTGGCGCTCTAAGTCAATGGCCTTGAAATGTCTTTCCACATTCACTACAATTGTGTCCAGTTTGACTTATTTGTTAAACCGATCTCGATACAGATTTCTTGTTTTTCGAAGGCACAGTACACTTATTGTTAATAATAATATGTGAACTGTGTTTCGAAGGAACTTCGGTGACAGATTACACTCAGGACTCTCGGCAACAGCAATTATTGCTGAGTAATGGTTTTACATGAGTTTCCTCGATAATTTCAAACAGATCAGCTTATTCGTCTGTAGGCTGTGATTTCGGGCATGGATGAGAATATGCATTTTACAAGTGTGCCTAAGTCTTAAAGCGTTCGTTCATCACTGCATGATATTATTTGACGAGACAACAAGGATGAACTTTGCTTGGCATATTTCGCAGATGTTTTCTCAGCCGCGCGAATTTTGAGATGTAGATTGAGGGAACTTTGGGTCGTGTACGATCTGGAAGAATATTCTATAGAATCATTCATATTAAAAAAAAAAAAACATTAACAGTTACCTAAAACAAATTCCACATTTAAAAGGTTTCTCCCCTGAGTGTGTTGCTTCGGAGGTGGGATAGCTCTAGCATTTTTAAACCACGCACAGAACACTGATAATTTCTTTTGGAATTCTCTTCGGCTTCTTTTGATTAAAAAAAATGAACTTATTAAATCGAATTCTTCATATATCTCGTGATGTTTGTGGGAAAACAAACCAGCTTTGGAAATGAAGACTTTCGAACAGATAGGACAAATGTACGGTATTTCTAAGGCACTTATTGATGAAAACACTTATTAAATTCGTCTGCTGCACACTCATGAAAAATGGGACGTTGCCGAATAAAAAACTGACTTATACATTCAAGAATTCCTATAAAAATGATTTTCTTGCACAGCCACAAACACACAATTTTCTGGTATCTTTAATTCTTATTCTCATTTATGACATTTCACAAACAGCTGGATAGTCTGCCTCCCTCGTTCCCTTTATTGCTATAAGAAATTTTAAAATACAACGCGCTCTTTCTTCATCCCCACCACTTTTATCTCTCCACTGCCAAATCCAAGCAACTTACAGCGCCACAGTACGTCCTCCGCCAGAAACTAAAGAGCCAGTCTCATTGACTTACTATGTAAATATATAGCAAAGGTTTAGATACTTGCAACATAGATCTCTCCATTGCTCTTTGAGTCGTAGCAAGTTTTTGCGTAGATCTAGCTGTCATGTTCCAGGTTTGGGAGCCATAAGTCATGACTGGCAAGATAGTCGACTCGAATAGATATTTCCTAGACTTCTGAGTAAGATTTGCGTCAAACACATCATTATGTTTCCAAAATTGTTTCCAACTCTTTGTGATTCTCCTGTCAATTCCTTTTTCTTCCTTGTTTTCCAATGAAATTAATTGCCCTAAGTAGATGTTGTCGTCGACATATTCGATTTTACTTCCGTCAACCATTATGTCCCTTTTTTCGGCTTTTGGTCATCAACTTTGTTTTTTCGGCATTCATTAGAGGTCCCGCCGTTTTGCAACCTGCTTCCAATTCCCTTATCATTTTGCCTAGTTCTACACTTGATGTTGCAATCAGAATAATATCGTCAGCAGTATCGTAAGTTGGTAAGATATTCTCCATCAGTTTTTAGCCCTTTGGAGTCCCAATCCATTGATCGAAAATTTTCCTCAAGAACTACAGAAAAGAAAGCTGGTGAGAGCAGGTCTCCTTGTCTAACTCCTCTGTTTATATTGAACTCCCGTCCTTTTGTTTCTAAAGAAACACAAGCGGTAGCGTTCGTATACAAGTTCCTGATATTCGGATAATTTTGCTGTTCACTCTCGTCTTTTTAGAGATTTCCAGATTATTGCTTGTTCCACCGTGTCAAATGCTTTTGTAACATCTATGAAAGCCAGGTGCAGATCCATTTGATATTCGTTACTCTTTTCAATAATTTGATTTACGGAAACCAGCTTGTTCTCTTGGTTGTTGTTCTAAATTACCACGAATCCTTCTAAAAAGACATTTTGCAAATAGTTTGTAAACGATGGATATAAGACTTATAGGCCTGTACTTGTTTAAATTTGTTGTGTCTCCTTTTTTATGAAGTAAAATGATTGTTGAGTATCCAGTTGAAGATGTTTTTTCGTTTAATCCGTTTCTATGAGCTACTTGGATGACGAGGAAAGAGCACTTACATATTTATGGCAACCTCATAAATTCGCGCGAATTTTTGTTTTTTCACACCTCGAACTGATTCTATGTTGGGCAAAATTTTTTGCGCTCGCTAGAAAGCATGCTGCATTTTCTTTTTTGTTCAAGCTCATCGTATAAAATTATTTGATTTGAAATATTTTGGTTTGATAAATAAAAAATGTATAGCTTAAGATTTTGTTGTTGCGTTCCTAAAAATGTTAAATCTAGTGCGATGACTTTCTGATGCAGTGACATTTGGCCAAGCAGACATTTCTGTTAGCGTTGAACCTTGCCTTGAAAGCTAGCGAAGGATTGAGTTTCTTTCTATTGCCTAGCACTCTATTTTTACTGTTATGAGTATGACAGCAAAAACCATATGAAACTAAAAACTGTCCAATAATTTTTTTTCTGAAAAAAATTACCAGGTGGGCCAGAAGTCCCGAATTTAGATTTCGGGACTTATAACCCATCATGGTGGGTCAAAAGTCCCAAATTAAGATTAGGGACTTATGACTCACCATAATGGGTCATTAGTCCCGAAAGTCAAATTCGGGAGTTTTGACTTCGGGACCAGTTTCCCTGCGCCAGCAAAGATACCTAATATAACAAAAAATACTTGTTGTATTATTTTTGGTGTGAGGTTGTTTAAAGAGCTAGAGCGAGTAGGTTGAGTTGAGACAAGAAAAAAATCGTATGAAAGGGGGGTCTATTGATCTCCGTTTAGCCAGGAGGTGCAATTTTCTAAAAACATGACTTAAATTGGAACAAAAATAATTAAAAATAAACGGTAACTCCTACAATGCCATGTCATATCTGTAAAGCCAGAAATCTCCACCTTTTTAGTGTTTTTAAATAAAGCTATTTTAGTGATCAGTTTTCAAAATATTAAGTTTCAAACTCAAAATTATGGCAACTAAAAAATAGAAAATCATTTTCAAACTAATTTTTTTCACAATTTGATCTGAAAACCGTATGGCTCTATGACTTTTTGTTGCCAAGCTATTCAAAAATATCCGAACCTTGTTCATAAAAACACACAAAAATTTGCATTACTTGTGCCATCTCGCAAGGCTAGATTTTCGTGTTTTTATGCAGAAATAGGTTCTTTTATTTTTGAATAGCTTGGCAACAAGAAATCCTAGAGACATACGGTTTTTAATGTTGGACTTGAATCAAATAAGAGCATTGAATTTTGGCAAAAAATACTAAATAAGGTAAAATTTTGAAATAAAATTAGTTTGAAAATTTGATTTTAACTTTTTTTTTTTAAATTTTGAGTTTGAAAATTAATATTATGAAAAAATTTCACTAAAATAAATATTTTTGGCCTTAAAAAATGGCATAGCATGGCGTTGTAGAAGTTATTTTGTTATTTTTTAATAATTTTTGTTTCCAATTTAAGTCATGTTTTAAGAAAATTGCCCCTCTCAGCTAAACGGAAGGGAATAGACCCCCTCCCACATGAGTTTTTCTTGTCCCAGCCCAATCTACTCGCTCTAGCAGTTTGGCATATTTGTTGACTTAAATTAACAATTATTTTTGTATACTTCAGTTACTATTATTACTCTTTAAAAAAACGCATTGCAAGGTCTACCCCTTGGGTAATGATGACTTCTTCCAAAAATCACGGCAATTCAGGGCGCCAATTATAAAGCTTGCACAGGGCGCTAGTTTAGCTCGGGCCGGCCCTGCTGTCACCTCTTTCGTTTCTCTCACCATATCCGTGATTTCCCACAATCAAGTCTTCATTGTCTTTTTTTAAACCTATTTTTGCATTGAAGTCTCCCATTACACACATAAATTCCGCTTTAAAATCTTTATACTTCAAGTCAACATCTTTGTAGAATTTGTCTATCGTTTTCGGTGAAGCAGATTCCGTAGGCGCATAGACTTGAATGATGGATAGTTTTGAGTTTGATACCTTTATTTGCAACGCGGCTATTCTTTCGTTATAAAAACTAATTTTTTCAATGCGTTTTTTACATTTGCCTTTAATTAAAAATCCTACTCCATTTAGCCCTTTCGTCTCTCCTTCCAGGCCAAACAAGTTTCCTTCTTGTTTTTCAAGTAGTTTTTCTCCAAATAATCTGGGATGACAATCACTTTAGCCAGATGAAATTTGTTGATTGTGACTATCACTTATCACAAATCCACCTTAGCCGATTCCACCCCTGGTTTCTGATAGTCCGATAATATCCCATTTAATTTGGTCGAGGGCATTTTGTAGTTCAAGTTGTCGTTCTTCATCTACGAGTACGAACATTTAAGGTACTGATATGAACATCATTTATTTCGCTATCCTTGTTGTTGTTATTTTTGGTGGTTGTGATTGGATTCATACTCGTATTTGAATTTGAGTTTAAATTTGTAATTTGTATTTGTATTTGAATTTGAGTTTGGATTCGAATTTGGGGGGATTTGATCTACTCTCCTCACGGTGATCAACCGGCTTGAGGAGGATTTTTTTTGTATTACTTTGTTGCTTAGTCTTTTGTTAATGTATTCAATATTATTGTGTGAGTCTTGTATTATAGCTGGGTTATTGCTATTTTTGTGTCTCGACTTGACTACCTCGATCTTTTGATTGAGTTATTTGTCGAGTTAATTGTTTTGTTTAGCAGATCTTGATTTACATTTTGTTGCATAAGAAACTTTTTAATTTGATTGATTGGTTGCTTTGATTTCAGAGTCATGTTTGTGGAACCAATGATCGTTGTTTTGGATTTGTTTTTATTTTTGTCTTCTCCATTGTATGATGATATTGTTGGGGAGTTTTCTACCGAACCTACTCTTTTTCTTGAATTATAGGATTTGTTTTCAACCTTTTCGTCGCAGACTACCATCAACTAGATAGATAGATAGATAGATAGATAGATAGATATTTATTTCCATGTTTATAGATACAAGGGTTACAATTATTGTTAAGTGTTTTGGCGTTGGCATTGCCGTCTGCCAGATTGACTTACGAGTACATTCAGAAATCAAAGGGTTAAATTTAAGTTTTAAATTATGAAATACTATACAAAAGTTTTAAAGATAAACCAAAAAATTGTATTATAAGATATTGAAATTAACAACGAGTAATATAGACTTTGAGTTAAGCTTAAACAGAATTTCTTATTTACAAATTACAAAGATAAAACTTTTCTTTATTTGAAAGAATAAAGCATTGAATGGCTTTTAGTTTAGCTAAAACAAAATGGAAAAACAGTCTACCAAAGACTTAGATCCTTGATAAGAGAATTTTAGTTTAGTTTAGACAAAAAATAACAAACAAACAAAAAACGTAAAAACATGACATAGTTACTCATATTAAGAGGCGTGATTTTTAATTAAATTCGGACATAATCATGTTTCTATAAGCGGAAGCTCTATCGAGATATTTAAATAGATTTGACCAATTTTCACCATTTAAAATATTAATAGTTTGCTCCATAGTTAAAGTTAAATTTCCAAAAAATTGAAATCTTAGTTCCTTGTAGATTGGACAGATTGAAATAAAATGAAAGTTATCTTCTTTGGAATTCATGTTACAAAGGGTGCAGTGAGTTATGTGTGAGCTTTTGTAAGGTGAACCTTTAAATCTAGTGATTCCGTTCTTGCTCTACAGATAAGGGATATGGCCCGTATGCTATATTCATCGCTAAAGTAGTTATTTGATAGATTATGGTTTAATTCAGGATATATAACTCTATAAATTGAGGATGTCATTTTTTGCAGAATTGTAGTCCACTGGAAAGTGTCAATAGCCTGTAATAACCCATAAAGTTGTTCTTTAAGCAATATTAAGTTATCGTATTGGATGTCTAGATCACTACCACACTTCCTAGCCCAAATTTCCCATTCATTTATCCACTCCACTTTGTTATCAAAAACATACCTAGCGATTGTTCTCTGTATTCTATTTGGAGTGTATGCAAGAACCTTTAAGATATAATCAAAGTGGAGTTTAAGAGTATGCATAAAAAGTGGTGGCAGCCCTGTTTCCAGTAACAACGCATAATTGAGTGTATTTGAGGGTAAATAAAAAAGTCTTTTGGGAAAGAAGCGTTGAAGTTTTTCAATCTCTTCATATGGACGGTAGCCCCAGGTTTGGCAGCTGTAACACATTACGGAACGCATCACGGAATCGAAGATTTTATATTTCGCCGAAGTTGGTAAATCTTTTTTGCTGATAATGTCTTTCCATGATACATTGATCATGGTTTTTGCTGCAACCAGTTTTTTTTTCAAGATGAGGTGTCATGTTCATACTATGCCTTAGGGTTACTCCAAGATATTTGTACTCCGAAACTATTTCTATTATTTCATCTTCAAAATACCATTTTTCGTTTCTTTTCAGTTTGGCTTGAAAGTTTCTAACGATCATTACTTTAGACTTTTCAAGATTCACTGTTAGATTCCAGGTTTTACAAAAATCTGTAAGTCTATTTATCATCAACTGTAAGCTTTGAGGGGATTCTGCCAGGAGTAAAATTTCATCTGCGTACATAAGCACTTTTATGCAAAGGTTAGCAAATCTAATACCTGCTGGTAAGACACAAGATATGTCGTCCAGAAAAAAGCAAAGAGAACTGCACTTAATAGACAACCCTGCTTAACTCCGGAACTTGTTTCAAACCATTCCGACAAATTTGTTCCATCCCAGAGAAGCTCGAGTGTTTTTGTACATATTTTTCAGGACTGTTATCAGTTTCGTCGACATTTCTTTTTGAGACAGCTTGTAAAATAGAGCTTGTCGGTCTATCGAGTCAAAAGCAGCTTTAAAATCGACGAAAAATATGTACAAACTCCTCTTTTGCCTCAGGAAATATGAAGATATTGAGGTTATAGTAAATATGTTGTCAACTGTGGAGTACCCTTTACGAAAACCTGCTTGAAATTCACTCAACACCTCACAGCTTTGTAGCCATACATTCAGTCGCCTAAGTAGGATAGATGCAAATAATTTTGCTATAGAATTCATAAATGAGATTCCTCTATAATTAGCAGGTACATTTACATCACCTTTTTTAAAAATGGGATAGATCAAAGAGTCCTGAAAAGCCTGAGGAATGTTCCCAGACTCAAAAATGTTGTTAAAATAAAGAAGCAATTAATGTAAAAAATCTAAGGGGGCGTTTTTGTAAAATTCGTTGCTAATTCTGTCCGGACCTGGGGCCTTTTTATTTGCCGCATTGAATAGTGAAGTTCTTAGTTCAGATAGTGTGATATGGCAATCGAGTGTCTGATTAGTAATAAAAGGCTCTGCAAAAGAAAAAGTATTTATGGTCGGTGTAGGATTTAGTAAACTTTTAAAAAACTCGGCTAGATTGGATGCATTCAGACTACTTCTGCATACTAACTGGGATCCTTTGAGTTTTTTAATATTGCTCCAAAAGCTTTTACTATCTCTCATATTCGACAGGTCAAGCGCTACAGATCTTAAATATTCTTGACGCTTGGACTTACACAATTCTTTGTAACTTTTGTTTGCTGAAAGATATTGACATGTAAGCGTTTCATTCAAACTCGTTTGACTTTTAACCTGCTTCAGCAAAGCAAAGGATATTTGTCTTGCCTTAAGACAGTCATGGTCAAACCATTTCTGTTTGAAATTATATAATTTCATGCGAGGGCTAATCCCGGCGGCAGCCTTTATACATTTATTAAAGAAATCTAGCTCTGCATTTGCATCAAAGATTAGGGAATTATCGTTTGCGTTGAGAAGTTCTAATGAAAGTTTAGTTTGATAACTTTCTTTTTTATGATCTTTCCACAGGATTTTGGGTAGTAGTGCTAATTCTGAATACTTTCGTTCTGTAGAACTATTGAACGTCAGCTGAACTACCAGAGGCATGTGATCTGAGAAAATCTGGGTTTCAACTTTAAAAGTTGATATCAGATTCAACCAAACTGGAGACACAGCGCATAAGTCAATAACTGATTTTCCTGCTCTTCCTACAAATGTATATTCCCCATTCGGGTCATGTTTGCTGGATCCGTTAAGGATAAAAAGGTCATGCGTTTGGCACATTTCTACAAAAAGTTGACCCTTTTTGTTTATAAGCTTATCTTTCGATGATCTGATATCGAGTACTTCTGAGGAGTTTGGTTTGAATAAAATATTAGATGGAGTTATTTAGTGTATTCCTGTTCTAGCATTGACATCCCCGATCAGTAGAATATTTTCTAAAATAGGCGAATCTAAAGCACATTGCAATTCTTCAGAATCATTTTTCCAATTATTACAGTTTAAGTACGTCGGCACTATGAAATAAACTTTGTTATTTACTTCTAACTTTACACATTGTAGGTTGTTGACTTCTATAAAAACAGCATTAATTTGTTCGTCTTTAAATCCGTACAAAAGTCCCCCACTGGCTCTTCCGAAGTTCGCAGAGCGTACTGCTGATACCCATTTTAGCTAAAGTCCGGGAAAGTATTTTATGTAATTTTTAAATAGTGCGCTAGTTAGAAATGTTTCAAAGAGAAAAAATATGTCATGTTCTTTTACAAAGTTGAAAAAATCTATAAATAATAATTTGTTTCCTATTCCTGCTACATTATAAGCTAGTAAATTAATAGTTTTAAATTCTTTTTTAACAGTACTATATACAACACTACATTCTATGGTACTACTTGCTTTTTGACAGACGGCAACACTTTTTCATTGCTGATTTGTATGTTGGCTGCCAGTTGGCAGAACTGATGACATCCCCGGAGTGACAGCTGTTGCTGATGACAAGAAGCTTGTTGTTGTTATTGATACTGGATGATATTTATTAGCAGTATGATTTTCTTTGTATTGATCCAGATGCAGATCGCCAAACAATTCGTGAAGAATCTCCATCCCATCTCGGTTATCACATATGAGTTTCCCATCATTTGCTGTGTAAAAAATTTTGTTATTTATGTGAAGTTTTAGCCCTCGGACAAGTGGTTTTGTTGATGGATGTTTCGTTTTAATTGCGTGTCTTAATTATTGAAGAACTTGACGTTTTTGCTGCTCTTCTTTAGTGTAGTCGGGATTCACATAAACGCCCGTCCCCTTCAACTTTCCCGCATTTCTAAATATTTGTGACGTGATTTTGTTGCTGCCTGTCCTTAACAGCACCCGCTTTTGAGTACATTTTGATGGAAGTTCTGTGAATTCTTCGAAGTTTACATCTTGACGGTCCAAAACTTGATTGCAGAATCCATTTATGGATTCGTTTATGTTTCTAGACAAGTTGTTTGGAATTGTGAAAATTATATTGCTCATTTTGTATTGTCTTTCCATGTGATCGATTTTTTTTCCAAAATTAAATTTTTGTCTCGTATAGTCATAACTTCTTTGTTGAGGTATTCATTTTGTGTTTGCAGATGTTGAATTTGATGGAACATATGCTCGAAATCTTTTGTTTTTGGTAGGTCTGATAGTTTTTTGTCTAGCAGAGCATTCATCATTGCTTCTAGTGCAGGCACAGTCATTTCAGCTACCGACATGCTTTTATAATGAACTTTTTTTGTTGAATTTAAATGTTCTGGTGACGTATCCAATAAATTTTTTTACTACTATTGTTAGAGCTCGACATCAGCACTTGGTATTTTTTTGTTTTTTGAATATTTATTTTGAATTAATGTTATTCACTTGTTGCACACAAATTTAAAGTTTATCTTTATTTATAAATTATTAAAAAAAAAAAAAAAAAAGATCAAAGTGTAGTATCTGTTCTTATCAGCTTTACCATCAACTATGAGCTCATCCAATCTGAAAAATGCTTTTTTCCCTTGCTTTTTCAGTTCCTTTAGCTTTGGCACAAGTGGTTTTCTCGCTTCTGCAATTGCTTTGGGGAGGTCTTACTGATTTCATTAAGTGTTTTTTTCTACAGCAGAATTTTCTGTTTTTTCTCAAAGCTATTAAGGGCTAATCGAATTGTTCGGGTTTTGCCTTCGGCTTTTGGTCCTAAGCGATAACAGCTGGAAAGGTTATTACTCTTGATAGCTTAAATTCGTTGTTGCTCTTGTTTAAAACATTTAAGACCAATGTTTTCAGTTCATCTGTGCCCTTTTCGATTTCTTTAAGTCTAAAAATTATGACATTATTCCGTTGATTTACTATTTCGAATTGAGAAAATCGTTTTTTCCCCTTGTTTTTCGATAATTGTTCCTTGGGTTTCTCCGATCTGTTCAAGTGTAACAACCTTCTCTGATAGAATTCCTACTTTCTCATCTGTATTTTTGATTACTTTATCCGTTGCTTCTGCTGTATTTCTTGCAATCTCTTCTTTTTGTACTTTAAGAAGATTTTTAAGTATGTCGAGAGTAATATCCATACTACAACTTCTATTAATCGATTTCGTTTAACGTCCCTGGTAACTTTTTATTTTATTTTTAGTTTGAGTGTCCGCCAACAGGTGGCAAGTTGGTGGTTTTCAGAAAATATTTGGTACCTTGCGTTACATTATTGTGGCGGGCAAAATCGCATGGTCACCTCCAAGCGGTGCCTGCTGGATAGCCGAAAGGTGAACTAATGGTTGTAGATACCTGAGTTCTCTTCTCAGGAACTAGGAGCAGGAAGAAAGATACACTCTGAAGATCCAAGCACCACCAAGATCTATATGTCATGCACAGGATTCACAAGCAGGTCTTGAAAGGAAAATTTTATTGTGATGAAAACCGCAAAAAATGCCTCGGATGAACGAACCAAAAATGTTGAAGCCCCTCCCCCCGCAAACGAAAACCGGACAACGATATAACAGCCCTGCAGGAGATGCGATGGGATGGATCGGGCCTGAGAATTACAGAGGACTGTAATTTCTATGATAGGAAATGCCAAAAGGTCTTGAGCTATCGCGAAATCAGCGAGAGAGTGACAACGATCCGCATTAAGGCCAAATTCCACCACATAAGCCTAACAAGCGTCCATGCCCCTACAGAAGAGAAAGAAAATGTCGTCTCTTAAGGATGAAATTCTTAAAATCGCTAAGAACCTCGAGGTTTTGTCCAAAGATTTTAATTCAATTGCAGCTAAATTAAATTATCCCACGCCACTTCCCCCCCCCCCCCCAGATCCCGCCCGCGCTGGGGTCCATAAACACCGACCACGACAGCAAAATACGGTTGCAGGTCGTATCGGCACTTAATTAAAAAGAAAGAACGTAGGTTAAAATGTAAGATAAATACAAGAAAAGCAAAAAAATTAAAAAATCGAAAATATAAACATTCGTGCAGATAGCAGATGTCAAAATTTAAAAAGAGAAAATAAAATTAAATTAAAATTAATTTAATAAAAAAAAAGAAATAATTATAAATAAGCATGCTAAGCCGTTTGTTAATATTAAATAAATAAAAGAAGTTTCAGTTTCTCTCTTGTTGGCTTAGTAGGGAACTATTGATACATGAGCTTCCTTTGTGTAATCTTGCTATGGTGAAAATCGAAAATAATAGAATTAGAATTTACTTCCCGCAACATTCTTGTCACAGGTTCATTTCTGCCATAATCAGTTCTGTGTGATTCTAGATGGAATTGGGGTACTGAACGTAGAGAACGGGAGTTGATGTTAATATTCATTAACTCAAGGAGGACAGAAGAATCTGTTTCGTCAGATAGAACTTGATGCACGAAAATAAAGTCAGCTACTTGACGTTTTTCAAGTGATTGTAAATTAATCAGCCGCAACCGATCATGATATGGTGGTAGGTTGTAGGTGTCAAGCCAGAGATTAAAACGAGTCGAGTACTGTTCACGATCAACGAATACTTGCTCGAAAAAAGCGAGTTTGAACAAACAGAGTCAACCTATCAAACTATGCTTACAAGTATTTTTGTTCATGAGTATGATGACCCGTGAATAACAACACATTTCAAACGAATAAGATCGAGTATACCTTCCAACCGAGTATGAATGAGTTTGAACAAAACGAATAAAGTGCTCATGATCAAAATGTTCACGATCAATGTGCTCATGATCAAAATGTTCACGATCAGTGCGATCGATCGCGATCGTTCGACTACTCGCTGTGTAAAATGTGTATTCGGGGATAGTATTTTAAGGATTCTGTTTCTTGTGTTATTGGGGTTGGTTTTTGTATTTAAGATACTTTTACCATTAGGGGCAGATCGGTGTTGGTTGATTTTGCTTCATGATTCAATATACTTAGTTTGCGTATGCAAATAAGGCATTATTATTAGGAAAAAGTGCAGTAAATAATGTTATTAGTCACAATGATTTTTATTTTTATTAACTTGAAAAAAAAGAGTAAATTAAATAAGTAATTAAAACCACTGACCTACTAAAATTACTAACAAAGAAAAGAGTACCTGTTTCGGGGAATTTTAACCTGCTCCTTCAATAAAAGAAAAAATTGACTTCACTTAAATACATAGGTACACCAACCGCGAATGTTGACCATCTTTTGTTTTATAATTACATCATTTGCCTACCTATCCACCTACCTATTCATAAATCTTTCCAAAATAAGAAACCCTTTTTCTTCTGCTCTATTTTCTGCGAATACAAAACATTACCCTTAAAATACAACGGATATAGATAATAAATCAGGTAGCGCCAGCAGTTTCCTTTGTTCACACATTGCTTGTGAGTACTCGCTTTGTTCACGATCAGAACGATCAAAACTATCAGTAGGTCTTTTTTCGAGTACCCGAAACTGGTTACAACTGTTTGCGAATAATTTTGTTCGTGGGTATGAAAGTCAGAAGATACTCATGAGTTCGATCAGTTCGTTTGTCTTTATTCGTGATTCTTTTTATTCATGACCAAAATGACTTATGAGCATGGACGCAAAACGATCGGGTATGAGCGATCAAATAGAAAAAATCGCAGTGTTTGAACTTATTCGAACATACTTATTTTAATCTCTGGTGTCAACCCAGGGAAGTCCCTACGTTGTACTCCTTCAATTCTTTTAATATGGGTCATGTGATAAGGGGACCATACTTGGCTAGCATATTCGAGCAAAAGACGGACAAAGGTAGTATAAAGAGATTTCGTAACGTAGGGATCCGAAAACTCTTTGGACCACCGTTTAACGAAACCAAGAGTTGAGTTGGCTCTTCCGATTATGGTATCATAATGGGATCTAAAGTTGAGCTAATCTGGCTTCTATTTCTTCCCCAATCGAAACTGCGAACAAATCAACGTCGATAGAGCTTTCTGATTCTGATTCTGATTCTACACATCCTTCACTTCTTCTACTAAGCTCACTAAAACAGCATCAAATCCTAAAAAGGGTATCAAAAGGGGGCGAGAAGGGACATCATCTTCAACAACTACTTTTCCGGCACCAAAGCGCCCTAACTCACGAAATGATAGTCCAACTTTAAACGAAATGACAATTGCTTCTCTTCAGGAAGAAAATATTATAGCCACTAATATCATTGCACCCTCCGATATAAATCCACGGGCAGTTCCCAGTGTATTAACAAGCATATCCCCGTCCTGTTCTGAACCGAAAACTGTATCGAGTAGTTCCAATAACAATAACAGCAGCGGTTCTGAACCTCCCAAAAAAATAGAGTCCGTTCCAAAGCCTAAATTAGTATTTATATCCCGAATTGACCCTGAACTTTAAGCCAATGACATAATTCGACATCTTGTTGTCAGTAACTGCATTTCAAGTGCTTCATCTTTAAAATGCACTAAAATCAGCAAGCCTGACAGTTTTGTTGCATCTTTTAGGATAACCACTCCTCCTTCATTATTCGGTTCTGTCTGCGACAATAAATTTTGGCCTCCTGGAACACTTGTGAAAGAATTTGCAGTTCGATCTAAGAATCTTAATAATCGAATCGCTAAAGTTCCGGCTCCAAAAAACTAAACAGGATTACCCTCTTCTATCAAAATGTAATAGGGCTACGCAGCAAAACTGCTGAAGTTTTTAAAAACATGCGGATAAGCCCAAAGAATTGGGGGGTGGTGTGTTGATTGCTGTTCTTAACTGCCTTTCATCTTCCCTTGTCTCTTTTCCCATCAGTGTTTCAATTGAACTCATTTGTGTAATGTTTACATTCTCCCGAAAATTTCTGCATCAGTTTTTACCGAGCTATCCTTTATCCTAGATTATATGATCGATATTGCTGGTTTAAATAGCAATATTCTACTGTTGGGCGACTTCAATTTGCCCAATATTATGTGGATCCCTTCAGAAGAGTCCTATTTAGAAGCATCCTTTACTTCGTCGCAATAGGAGCTGCTTCTTTTGGACAATATTACTTCTACTGACTTACAGTAAGTAAGCTGTATTAAAAATTTTAAAAATCGAACTCTCGATTTAGTCTTTTCCTCTGACGCTGTTAGTACGGTAGTGGTAGAATCTACCTCTGACTTTTCTAACGTAGACTCCTACCATCCTCCACTTGATATATTTTTTAACATAAGCAGCCATTTACTCAATAACAGTAATGCTCAAGACTGTTCCTATTCACTTGATTTTCGTAAAGCAGACTTTCAATTACTTCACGAAGAATTAAGTGCTTCTAATATTTCTAATATGCATGATTGACGATGTAGTTACTTAATTTTACGAAATTTTCAATAGCTGCTTCATTAATTCAAATCCTTTTAAGCTATCTAAAAATATGAATTCTGGCCATCCGTAGTACACAAAAGAACTCAAATCTTTACGTAATAGACGAAATAAATCTTGGAAGTCTTTTATTAAAAATCTCTCAATTTATGATCTTAATGTGTTTCGTGCACTATTTGAAGAATTAAATTTCCCTTACAAAAACCTTTACGCAGCATATGTGAAGGAAATAGAAATATTGTTGAAACTTGATCCGAAGAGGAAGTTTGTAAATTCAAAAAAGAAGTCTGGTGGGTATCCAGTCAACTTCTTTTACAAAGATGCCCCTTTAACCAGCTCACCTGAGATATGTAATGCGTTTGCAAAACATTTTAGCAAGTCTTTTATTGTAATTCCAGTCAAAAATTACTTTCAATACTGCCGTGATTTTCCCCAAGCCACTTTTAACAACATTCCTATCGATAAGGATAAAGTTTCGCATTATCTTTGGTTACTGAAAGATGATTACTCTCCTGGACCTGATAGTATTCGTCCCATTATATTAAAAAAATGTTTATCCATTTTAGCTTCTCCGCTTCAATTTCTTTTCAAGCTGTCTATTACTTAAGATGGCCCAGACGGTCCATTCTGGACCACGGCCTCAACCAACAATCCTGGCCAGCTAGGCTGGTCCCTAGCCAGTGGCCTCCAGTTGCGCACACCAAGTTTGTTGAGGTCGTTTACCACTTGATCGCGCCACCTTAGATGGGGTCTTCCAGAACTGCGTCGGCCCTCTGGGTTGGAATTGGAGACTCGTTGGGCAGGAGCGTTTTCGTCCATACGCTTCACATGACCCAGCTATCTAAGCCGCTGAATTTTCAGCTTCTTAACCAAGTCAATGTCGCTGTATAGCCCGTACAGTTCGTCATTGAATCTTCTCCTCCATACTCCATTGATACATACAGACCCAAATATCACCCGAAGAATCTTTCTCTCAAAGCACCACAGCCTGTATTCATTCGATTTTATCAGCGTCCACGCTTCTGCCCCATGCAGCAGGACTGGGATGATAAGGGTCTTGTATAGTGTTTCCTTGGTCCTTTGAGAGAGGGCTTTACTAGTAAGATGCCTTCTAAGCCCGAAGAAACAGCGATTGGCAAGAGTGATTCTTCGAATGATCTTTTCACTGATGTTGTTCTGAGAGGTTATAGTGGAACCCAAATAGAAAAAGTCCTTGACAACCTCAAAGTTATATCTGTCCATTGTGACGTTTTGTCCGAGCCTACGGTGATGATCTACTCCACCCGAGGACAGCATATACTTTGTTTTATGTTCATTTACAGCCAGACCCATTGGAGCCGCTTCCACTTCAATACTTGCGAATGCTCCACTGACAGCGCGCTTCATTCTTCCAATAATGTCAATATCATCAGCATAGCCAAGTAATTGAACGGATCTAAACAAAATCATACCGCTGGTATTGACATGCGAGTTTCGTACGATTGCCTCAAGAATGATGTTGAAGAGGTTACATGACAGCGCGTCACGGTCACCCTGTTGTAAGCCTTTCTCGACATTAAATGAGTCGGTGGTGTTCTTACCAACCTTGACGGAGCAGCACGAGTTCTCCATAGTCATTCTGCACAATCGAACGAGTTTGCCAGGGATGCCAAGAAGTGACATGGCTCTGTATAGCTCGTTCCTGTTTACGCTGTCATAGGCGACTTTAAAAACGATAAAGAGGTGGTGAGTATCGATCTGGAATTCTTGGGTCTTTTCCAAAATCTGCCGAAGTGTGAAAATTTGGTCAACGGTTGACTTACCGGGCCTGAAACCACACTGATAGGGGCCAATCAGTTCACGTGCGAAAGGGTTCAGACGTTCCCACAGAATGGCCGACAAGATTTTATAGGCGACATTTAGGAGACTTATACCTTTGTAGTTGGCGCAGCTTAGAGTAGCTCCTTTCTTGTGGACAGGGCACACAATGCTGAGGTTCCATTCGTCAGGCATACTTTCATCCGACCAGATTGTACAGATGAGTTGGTATATGCTCCTCACCAAGTCATCTCCCGCTTCTCTGAAGAGTTCAGCCGTAAGGCCATCCGCTGCCTTGTTGGACTAAAGTTTTTGATATTGCCACCCGAACTTCTTCTTGGTCGGGTGGACGGAGGTTTTGTTCATCATCATCCAAATTAAATGGATCATTCTGCCTAACAGCGATTAGTTGGTTGTCTTCGCCGTTTAACAGTCTGCAGAAATGTTCTTTCCAAATTCTCAGCACTGACTGTGTATCTACTACGACATTCCCACCGTCGTCTCACATGCTTCCGCTCGGGCTTTGTAACCCTTGAAAGAATGTTTTACCCTTTGGTAGAACTTTCGAGCATTGCTTCTTCATTCCTCAATAGATTCAACCATTCGTTTTTCCAGTTCTCTCTTTTTCCTTCTGAGAAGCCGATGCTCCTCCTTCCTCTTTTGCTGGTATACCGCACGGGAAGTGCTCTTGGCAGCTCTGGTGTTTCGTTGTATTCGCCTAATGAAGCCCAAGACATCCGTAGCTGCGCTTTTGATAGCCATTTTGCAATGTTGCCACTGGGCTTCTGGGTTTGGCGCAGGCACCGGGATTGTCGAGAGATAAATGGAGACATGGTTTGCAAAGGTTGTGGCGGTCTCTTGCGATTGTTACTTCGTAACATCAAACTTTCTCACAGTGAATGCTCGATTCTGCGATCCGGTGGAGATCCGCACTCGCACTTTAGCTACAACAAGCTAGTGGTCCGAGTCTATGTTGCTGAATTTTTACTTAATGCGGATTGTGACAATGCGTTCGCTTATGCCACGAAACCCTAAGACTTATTGCCTAAGCCTTCCTCTTATCACAAATTCGCACCCAAGTAGCCGCTGTTTTCTTGTCCTGTCGCACTTGCCGTAGTAGATGTCACAGTTTTTCATCCTCCTTGTGCCTTCACCATCCCATCGCACTTCTTGGGTGGTTGTGATGTCGGCTTTGACACCATTTAGGGCTTCCACTATAATTATAATTGTTCGGCTGCACGTGTTCTGTTAAGGGTCCGGAAATTCCACGTGCAGAACCGAAATTTGTTGTCCTTGTTTCGTTTTGTAGGGTCGTCATCAGTAGGGTCATCCATATCCGAGGCAGTTGGTTGTTTCGGAACAAAAGGTTTTTTACGTGGTAGGAAAGTTACCCCGACGCACAACCCCCAACCTGGGAGACCAGGCCCTATGCTGCTCTCCTTTGACAAAAGGAGCTGGAGACATCCAGAGTCAGTAACCCACTACGGGGATGCGAGAGCTACCGTTGGTCCTATATGGGCTCATCCGCCATCTTCTCTATTTCACTACCCTGACTAATAGTAGTGAAAGGACCCAAAGACCTGAGCTCCGAATATGTCGAAGTAGCTCAATGGGGTGCCTACCATATTGTCTGTAAGCATCGACGTTGGTTCACTTAATTGGAAGCTCCAGCAGGGCAATTATAGCGTTTCTATTTTTCTGTGATCAACACTCGCGCTTATAAGTTCAGCAAGTCAAGTCCGGGTGGACAAGACCAGTACCCGATGGCTACCACTTTGAGGTAAAATAAGCACAATTGATGCGTATGAGACAGTTGCAACGCTGGACATCGCCATGTTGATACCAATCAGGGTCTACCCTATTCACACAGCACCCAGCCATCAAGCTGTCCCTTACGTGTGGTATATTTCCTCGGATATGGAAAGAATCATTCATTACTCCTGTCTTCAAAAAGGGTATTAAATCTGACATTGCCAACTATATACCAATTTCTAAACTTTATTCCATTCCAAAGCTTTTCGAACAAGTAGTTTGTGATAGTTTAACTTTTTTCTGCAAAAACTTAATCTGCCATTAACAACATGGCTTCATGCAGAAGCGGTCTACTGTGTCTAACTTACTAACCTTTATCCACAAGTGCTCAAGGGCATTAGAGAGTGGACATGAGCTGGATTGTATCTGCATAGACTTCTCAAAAGCTTTTGACCAACTCTCACACCAAATAATTATTTTTAAATTAAAAGCTTTAGGTTTCCCAGTTGGTTTTATTAACTAGATATATTCTTACCTTCAAAATAGATCATACATAGTTAAGTTCAGAAATTCGGTTTCTAATCCTTTCACTGCAAAATCAGGAGTCCCACAAGGCAGCCATCTTGGTAAGGTACTGTTTATACTCGCTATCAATGACGTCATTTCGTGCATTCACTCTAGGTGATTCTCGTGTTCGCCGATGATATGAAAATTTTCAAAACTATTAACTCAGCTAATGATCGCGTTAATCTACAAGCCGACATTGACAGTTTTCCTATTTGGTGCAGCAAGAATAGCTTAAACCTAAATCCGGCAAAATATTAGACAATGACCTTTTCTAGGAAACGGGAACCATCGCGTTTTTAGTTTTAAAGACCTGGGAGTAAACTTTAGCCCAGACTTGAGTTTTACCGAACATATTAACTTCATTGTCAAAAAAGCTAACTCCATGTTAGGATTTGTTAAAAGATGGTCGAAGGAATTTCAAAACCCATATGTTACCCTATATTTATATAACTCTCTTGTGCGTCCACATCTAGAATACGCATCACAGGTATGGTCTCCTTTCTATGATGTTCATAAGTTTAGGATAGAGGCAGTTCAGCGTAATTTCATTCCATTTGCTTTAAAAGGTCTCTCCTGGGCAGATCCATACAACCTCCCACCTAACGAACACCGGATTCAACTTCTACAGATTCAAACTTTGTCACAAAGACGTATCAACAATGATATAATTTTTATTCACCAACTCTTAACGGGATTTTTAGATGCACCCGATCTACTATCTTTTATCGGTGTTAACTATCGTGGAGGGGCTCATTATCTTCGTAGCTAAGAGTTATTGCATTGTCCCCAACACCGTACTAATTATGGCATGAATGAACCTCTTCCCCGCATGTGCAAGCTTTTTAACTCAAATAAAAGTATAGTTGATTTTAACGTTAGTAAAACTTGTCTAAAGAAAACATTCGAAACCAGTGCACCACGCTCATAGTTTATGTTTAGTACGTTCTCAATGTTTTTGTATCTATTTTGTATATATGTATTCGTTTATTTATCTTTTTATTTTTTGTGCTTGTGTTACGCTTCTTGTATAATTTGCTTACTAACAATGAACACGTGCACTAAATGATGGAGCCAGTGAGCACATAATATGTGTTGGCTAATCTCTGATTGTAAGTTAATGCTTGATATAAGCTTCTTACTTTCGGGAACTGATAGTGTAAAAAAAAAAAAAAAAAAAAGACGACGCTACCAGAGAAAGTTTCTACGAGCTCCTCGCGAAAACCTATGAGCAGTGCCCAAAACATGAAATTAAAATCCTCTTGGGAGACTTTAATGCCGAAATTGGGAGGGAGAACATCTTTGGTATGACGATCGGAAAACACAGCCTGCACGACACCACCTCCGACAACGGACTCAGGCTCCTCGATTTTGCTGCGGGGAAAAAACATGGTGCTGAGCAGCACATGTTACGACATCCACATGGGCACATGGCGATCCCCAGATGGGCGAACCTGCAACCAAATCGACCATGTTGTGATTGATGGAAGACACTACCCCAGCATTATGAATGTCCGTATATTTCGAGGAGCAAACATCGACTTGGACCACTACCTAGTCGGTGCAAAACTTAGGCTACGGATCTCCATGTAAGTTAGTAGGCGAACACCGACTACGCCGAGGAAGTTCAATGTTGGACGACTTCAATCGGAAGAGACCGCCGCTGCCTATGCCGACCCCCTTCAGCTTGCGAGAAATCCTTCGACTGATGACATGAACCCGAAAGACCAATGGCAGCTATATCAGCAAGCCATAAGAAGTGCTGCGTTGGAGGTATTGGGCTTCTCACATCCTCCCCCCAGAAACCCCTGGTTCGACTCCGAATGTGCTCAGGCAAACAAAGCCAAAACGGGGGCATACAAGTAGTGGCTCCAGAGTGATACTAGAGCATCCAGAAATCTCTATTTTGAGCGAAGGAAAGATGAGAAACGTCTACTCAGGAGGAAGAAAAAAGAACACCAGCAACGCGAAGTCGAGGAGATGCAGAGATGTTTTTCCAGAGAAGAGGTACGAAACTTCTATAAAAGTGTGAAACAGTCTACATCCGGTTTCACAAGCCACCCTGGGCCCTGGAAAGGTCAGTATGGAAACACCAAAGTGGAAACGCAGGCGATGTAAACCATCTGGAGAGACTACTTTAACCGGTTGCTAAATGGTGATGACAGCCAAGATCCCGCCTAAGATCAACTTGTTCTAGGTAATCTAGATGATGACCACGAACTACACCCGCCCGACCAAAATGAAATCAAAGTAGCCATCACCAGACTAAAGATGAATAAAGCAGCTGGATGTCATGGCCTCCAAGCGGAGCTTTTTAAACACGCTGGAGATGACCTGGTCAGGACCATACACCAACTCATCTGCAAAATATGGTTGGAAGAAAGTATGCCCGATGAGTGGAATCGCAGTTACCATCTGCCCGATTCACAAAAAAGGAGACCACCTTCTCTGCGCCAACTATAGAGACATACGTCTTTTAAACGCTGCCTATAAGATCCTGTCCAGCGTTTTATGTGAACGTCTCAAGCCGTTTGCTGATGACCTGATAGGTCATCAGACCTGGAAAATCTACCACCGACCAAATATTCACATTACGCCAGATCCTGGAGAAAACGCAAGAATACAACATCGACATTCGACACCCACCATCTGTTCGTCGATTTTAAAGCCACCTACGACAATGTTTATAGAGTTGAACTGTATCGTGTCATGTCTAACTTTAGAATCCCTGCTAAACTGATACGCCTTATCAGGATGACGTTGGAGAATGTTCGCTGTTCCGTCAAAGTTGGTAGAGACTCTACTGAAACCTTCGAAACCACCAGAGGACTAAGACAAGGTGACGCACTGTCATGCAGCTGTTTTAACATTGTACTTGAAAATGTAATACGGAGCACCCATGCCAGTACATCAGGCACCATTTTCAATAAATCGACACAATTACTTGGGTTTGTTGAACTGTATCGTGCCATGTCTAAATTTAGATCCTTTGAAAATTATATTTTTTTCCTTATGAATTTGTCATATATTTCACTTTTTTTTCACTTTCTGTCTTGTATTCATTAAGTTTTTGTATTTCCTTTTTAAGATTTGAGTTTTCATGTTTTAATTCTTCGATTTCCTTTGTGTGTACTTCCACTGTTTGCTTGTTTATCCTCAAAAAAAGTGAAATATATGACAAATTCATAAGGAAAAAAAATATAATTTTCAAAGGATTTTTTTAAATCTTAGTTAGAACAGAAGATACTTACTTTGGAAGCAGAAGATCATAGGAATAAAATATGGACAGCAGTAAGTATAGTAGATGATATCAAGGATGTAGTTGGCGAACAAAGAAACTTCACACTAAGACCGCATTTCAAAGAAAAATGGTTTGATGTTGAGTGTATGAGTGCGAGAAAAAATGCATTTAAATGGCTAAATAAGTGAAGACGAGAACCCTCAGACACTCTGAAAATAGCCTGTATAGATGCGAATCGCAAATTTAAGGGAGAATGTGCTAAGAAAAGAAAAACGTATTTTTAGCAACTAGGGGATAAACTAAGAAGCGTTCAGAACACAAAATACTGGTGGGAACTCACAAATGATCTACGCGACAAGCATTTCAATATAGGATCAAACATAAAAAGCAGTAAGTTCAGAGATCACTTCCAACAGCTTTTAAATCCTCCACTGCTTTCAATTGGAACATTAGAAGATTCCTTAGGAGACTCTTCAAATCTGCAACTAGATGGAGAAATAACAAGCCTGGAAATAATAGAAGTGCTCAGTAGAGCGAAATCAAACAAAGCTGGTGGGTTTGACCGAGTGCCGTATGAATTTTTTATTCATGCCCCACAGTCTCTCATTGATAGACTCGGTACACTTAATAACAGGATCTTCGTGACGGGAAGGGTAGAACCCGGATTCAAAAAGTCTTTGATCTTTCCAATTCACAAGAAAGGAAATGTTAATCTTACACAGAACTACAGAGGAATTTCCTTTATCGACGCCATTGCCAAAATTTTCACCGGCGGCGTTCTTCTAAAAAGACTGCAGCTATGGGAAAGACAAAACCAGATTCTTAACGAATAGCAAGCAGGATTCCGAGAGAGCTACAGTTCTGCAGATATTATCTTTAATTTGTTTAATATTTTAAAACTACGGATGGAAAAAGGCAAGAAGACATACTGCTTCTTTGTAGACTTTAAAGCAGCGTTCGATAGCATTAGTCGCAGAGCTTTATTTCTAAAGCTTAAGAGAATTGGACTGTCTACAAAGTTTCTGAATACGCTAAAAAATCTTTATTCGGATACATCGAGTGCAGTATGGGATGGATCCAAAATTTCAGAATGGTTTAACACAGAAATAGGTGTAAAACAGGGATGCCTTTTAAGTCCACTTTTATTTGCGCTCTTTATTAATGACATTCACCATTCACGATTTTATTGAAGGTGGTATAGTAATAGATGCACCTAATATTCGATTGTTGCTATACGCGGACGATATAGTAATCTTCGGAGACACACCGGGAGATTTGCAACTCATGATAGATAAAATGGAGCAGTACTGTAGCATGTGGATCCTGTTAATAAACCTGTAAAAGTCAAAAATTATTATATTTCGGAAAAATGGTGGCAGAAGGAGCAGTTTAGAAAAGTGGACGTTGGGAACTGAAGAAATTGAAGTAGTAAAAAGATACAAATACTTGGGCATATGGGTAACACCAGGATTGTGCATGACAGAAAATTTCAAGCACAGAGCTCATCAGGCAAAAATGGCATTCTTTTGTAGCAAAAAATGATATAGATATTTGTACAAAAAAGGAACTGTTTAACGAGGTGGCAAGATCAATTTTCAGATATGGTGCACAAGTCTGGGGACATGTGCAATATGATGAAATAGAAAAAGTGCAGCGATATTTCTTCAAAAAATATTCTAAAAGTCCCACAAACATCACCAAATTATATGCTGACTTTGGAGTGTAAATGCAGCCACTCTTTCTTTACACAATGAAATGTCACATGGGTTATATCAAAAAAGCATTAAACTTAAAAAGCATAGAAACTTAAAGATAGGCAGTTACCAGGCATCGTTGGACAAAATACTTCTGTTCGACTTGCAACCGATCTTGTGTATACACAAATCATGGATCAGGAATGGCAAATGGCACTTCAAAGAGCACACGCTTCTACATCTCATGGTTTGTACAACATTCTGAACTACGTCCAGGGTAACAGAAACATGCAGGAGGAAAGAGATATATCGAAAAAAGGATAGATTTTTAAAGCAAGAGACTGGCTAATATTTTTGAACGGCACATTTTCATTTTCATCGAACAGAAACCCACACTGCACTATGTGTAATCTAAGGGAAGATGAAACTTTTGTCCATTTCTTATGGGTCTGCCCTGTTCTCAAGGAACTGCGTCTCCAATGCTTTGGGTTAAGGTCAATCAACTCTGAGAGAATGGTGATCATATTAAATGGAGAAGGGAATTGGATTGCACTGATAAAATATTTAACAATGGCCATTAGATACCGATCCGTACTTATAAGAGAATACAATGGATGAATCTACATAAGAAACGCCAACAACAACAAGCAAAATATCAACAACATCATCAACAACAGCAACTTCAACAACATAAACAACAACAACTACAACAACAAAAGCAACAACTATTCAAACACTGATCTAGAATTATTATAAAAAATGTCAGTCAGATGCATGTATACAATATTTGTTTAGTGATACTATAGTGAAATGCCTAGTATTAGATACCTTTCCAGTATGTTAAAATATGATTTTATGAATAAACAAAATTCATACTTACTTACTTGCTTACTTACTTAAATTAACAAAAATCGATTTAAAAAAACCGATCCTATGGGAGGACTTTTCCTAAAAAATATTGTTCCAACCAAAACATAAAATTTACACACAAACACTATTTAGAAAGTCTTATCAAAATCGTAGAACCTTTTTTGGGGAAAATTATTTTTTCACTAAAAATCGTATCTCAGGTACCGTTAGTTTTAAAGCTAGAATGCTAATTCCAAAAACCCCTCTGTATGACGTGAAAATAATTCTTTGTACCAAGTTTGAAGACAATCGGTACAGCCGTTTAAGCTGTTGGTTACTATACAGACAGACAGACAGAATTGTCGGACCCACCTTTTTCGACTTCTCTATCATCATGTCATGTTTGATGGTTAGATTTTTTTTACGAATGCATAACTTCCCTTATAGTACCTTTAATCGCAAGTAAAATAAAGTGAACGACTGGGTCGCACGAACTTGCTCTTATGCTAAGCATTTTCTTTTTCGTTGCATTATGTATTATGTATATTAAAAAAAAAAACTAAAAATAATGTCGAAAATTCTTTTATTTTTTTAATTAGTTTAAGATTTTTCTCGGAAAAACTAAGTATGCAGTAAAATTTCAAAACTATGTGTCTGTCTAGGAAAAAAAAATATTGAAAATCGTTCCACCAGTTTTTTATATTTATAAATTTATTTGAGGAGATATGTAGATATATGGCAATCCGTAGTTTACATCTGAAAAAATAATGTTAAAAAAATAATACGGGCAAGTGCGAGTCGGACTCGCGCACGAAGGGTTCCGTACCATTATCTATAAAAACAGCAAAAAAAAAAATCACGTTTGTTGTATGGGAGCCCCCTTAAATATTTGTTTTATTCAATAAACACTTGCTTAAATTTCTCATTGTAACAGGCGATTACGATTTGCAGAAGACGACGAACTGATAGTTTGTTTAGGAAAGATCGCGCCAAAAATGATCTTGTTTGTGTGAGTGAAAGAAAACTGACAAATCAGCAAAAAGAAGAAGAAATAGAGACAGCTATGCATGTAAATTCAAGAATTCCAGAAATCCGCAAAGAAGAAAAAAGCCAACCTATGTATGCTTTTAAATCTCAGTTTTCTTTTATTCGTGTTCGAAATCGTGTTTCTCACTCACACAAACGAGAACAGTTTTGGCGCGATCTTTCCTAAACAAACTGTCACCAAGATGTCTTTTGCCAATCTTGTTCAAATATTTCATTGAGAAATTTCAGTAATTTTTTTTCTCAGCATAGTGTTTTTTTTACAATAAAATAAAGAAGAAAGGCGTACTTATACGTTTAAAAACCCTAAATCCTGATTTAATATTATTTTATGAGAGAATCTAATACCGACTTGTTGATTGTGGTTTGACATTTGTTTTTTTTTTTCTATTCGAATTCGAATTCGAATTTCTGGAATTTACATGTAGATAAAGCTTTTTCTCACTCACACAAACGAGAACATTTTTGGCGCGATCTTTCCCAAACAAACTGTCACCAAGATGTCTTTTGCCAATCCTGCTCAAATATTTCACTGAGAAATTTCAGTAATTTTTTTTCTCAGCATAGTGTTTTTTTTACAATAAAATAAAGAAGAAAGGCGTACTTACGTAAACCCTAAATCCTGATTTAATATTATTTTATGAGAGAATCTAACACTTGTTTATTGTGGTTTGACATTTTTTTTTCTATTCGAATTCGAATTCGAATTTCTGGAATTTACATGTAGATAAAACTTTTTCTCACTCACACAAACAAGAACATTTGTGGCGCGATTTTTTCTAAAAAAAAAAAAACTGTCACCAAGATGTCTTTTGCCAATCTTGCTCAAATATTTCACTGAGAAATTTTAGTAATTTTTTTTCTCAGCACAGTGTTTTTTTTTACTATTTCTAGAAATCACTCAAATCACCTCCATTGACAATAAAATAAAGAAGAACTTACGTTTGAAAACAATTAATCCTGATGTTATATTATTTTATGAGAGAATTAAATACCGACTTGTTGATTGTGGTTTGACATTTGTTTTTTTTTCTATTTTTTTTTCTATTCGAATTCGAATTCGAACACGAATAGAAGAAAACTTAGCTTTAAAAGCATACATATGTTGCCTCTTTTCTTCTAAAAGAATTTCTGGAATTTACATGTAGGTAAAGCTGTTTGTGTGAGTGAAGGAAAAGTCGCAAATCAGCAAAAATAAGAACTAACAGGGACAGACTTCAAGAAATGTCTAAAGAAGAAAAGAGACAACCTGGTGATGGACGGACAAACATAGCAAAAACGAGCAAAAAATTACGTTTGCTGTATGGGAGCCCCCATAAATATTTTATTTTATTTAGTTTTTAGTATTTGTTGTTATAGGGAACACAATAATACATCATCTGTCCAAATTTCAAGTGTCTAAGTTTTACGGTTCATGAGATACAGCCTTGTGAAGGACGGACAGACGGACAGCGAAGTCTTAGTAATAGGGTTCCGTTTTCACCCTTTGGGTACGGAACCCTAAAAATCAATATATCCGTTTCCAACACACATATTTCGAAAACCAAACATTTTTTTGAAAAAATTATTAAAGATGAAGAAAAAAAGTTTATGAAAATTTTGAAATGCCATATTACTAAAATTATGAATGACTTCCTGTGCCCAATTTTATTGAAGTCGGGTGTATAGTTTACGAGAAAATTTGATTTGAAAATACTGGTTCTATGAAAATTACCGTTGTAAGACAAATTTTGAAAAATTCTAACTAAGTTTTATCAAAATCGTTAGAGCCGTTTTTGAGAAAATCAATTTTTTTCTCCACGACTGTATGGCAGGTGCCGTTAGTTTTGGGCCTAGCGCAAAAATTCAAAATATTTTCTGAGGAACGGCCAAATAAATCCTAAATACCAAATTTGAAACAAATCGGCCCATCCATTCAGGCTCTAGAGGCGCGAACAGACACACAGACGGAATTTCCAGACCCACTTTTTTCGACTTCTCCATCATTGTAATGTGTGATTGTTATTAGAAATTTTGGTTTTGCATGAATCCACAACTTGCCTTATAGTAGATACCTAGATATAATCGCAAGTAAAAATTGAGATAAAAATTAAAAATGATAGCGAAGTCAAAATAAGTGTCTGTCTGTCTGTTCGCACCTCTATAGCCTTAACGGATAAGCCGATTCGCTTCATACTTGGTATTTAGTAATAATAATTATTTGAAAATCCTCTGGCCGGGTATTTTCTCATTTTTGCTTTGAGTCGAACGGTAACGTACCATACAATCTTTAACGAAAAGTTTGATTTTCTCGAAAACGGCTCTAACGATTTTGATGAAATTCTTAGCTTGCTATTTTTACTTGCTCTTAAGGGCAAGTATTGGTTTCGTGCGGAAAAAAGTTTCAAGACCCAAAAAAGTGGTTTTTGCCATACCGTCCGTCCGGTCTGTCTGTACGTCTGTGCGAATGTGTGCTTTGTGGGGGATCAACTTGTCGAAAATGGTGGGTCGTTGGTTGGAGGTTGTATGTGGGGGATGGATGGTTGGTGTCTGGGGGGAGGAACAACAAATAAAAAATGGTGTGTGTTTGATCGGTGGTTTTCGGGTGGGTGGGTGGTTGGCGGTGAGGGAAATACAACCTACACGTGAACTGTTTTGTGAACTGGTTGTCACGTAAAAATATCGACTTTAACCGACTTTACAGACAACCAAGTTTTTTTTTATTTAATTCAATTTTTTTTTCATTCACAAATGGGTATTGGGTATATTAGGCATGCATAATTTAAAATAGGTGCAAATGATTGAATTGGCTTTGGCCTATTAGATTGCCTTAAAGACTTGACTTTTCTGACTCGGCTTAAAGGGATGACTTTACAAATGAGATTGAAATAACATACCTGAGATAATGATATTTAGGCTACAGACTAACGGACAAGATAACGCAAAGGATCTTCACTTTGACGTTGAGACTTTGTTCCTATCCTACATACGTTCTTAACCAATCCTGCCTGTTTGTTCGCACACAAAATTAAAGGAATTAAAATTTCTAAGAGATGAACTACTTTAGAAGCTGCAGTGTATCTTCAAATAGAATCGTAAATTAAACCCAGAACTTCTACTTGAAAATACAAAATTTAAGATATAATAAATTAAGTAAAATTTTGCATTTTTTCTAAATTTTGGAATGGTTTTGAAATTTAAATATCATTGAATCATCTCTTTTCAATTGAATTTTAAGTTCGAAAGTATGAATACTTTGAACAAAATTAGTTTAAAAATTGTTATTGTTTTTTTTTTTTTTTTTAATTTTCATCATACTCTAGCTTACTTTTTGTCACACCTTATGCAGAATTCCCCTAAAATAGATATTTATATAATATGATAGTAGATCTTGTAAGAATACTGTTCTACGATTCAAAGACTCCAACCAAGCAATACAAATTAACACAAAAGCCGACCCATTTGATATCCTTGGCAAGGTTTTTATCTGCTTCTTTGACGTACTTCCTTTTCATTTTAATTATAATTTGTTCTAGCATATAAACCATTTATACGCTTACAAATAGCATTTACGATATGCATTTTTTTTTCTTTGAACTGACAGGCAAAGTCTTTACACTGCTCGGTAGAGTATATTAAAATTAAGTTATTTCCTCATTTCTCGACATTTCCTCCAGCAATATAAGATAAGCAGCCTGTAAAATCGCCCTGCGACTAACTAAAAAGATAAAAGCGCTCGCGCCAAGCATTTTCAGCATCTTTGCTTAATTGAAAAATATTCAACATACAAATTAAGTTGTTTATTCAATGATGATGATGAGTTCTTATCCAACTTTGTAGCAACTGTCTAAAATTGAATGTTTCAATTGTGTGTTGCAAAATGGGTGAAGCGAGGACATACAGCGAATGAATGGACATAAAAAAATGCACACTATATTCATACTCCAAAAAGCAAATGGATGAAAACATATTTTTTAATTAAAATTAAAACTCACACATGAGCTCACCACACATCAGAATCATCACATAAGTCTCATGATAGGAGCAGCGGAAAAAATCATGTTTACTGAATCGCTTTTCAAAATGTTTTTATGTTTATTTTTTTCAATAAATTGCTATAGAGTCTTTGAAGGGATTTTTGTTGGGCCATGGCAGGTTCTAGGAAATATGGTTGTTCACCAGTTTTGTTGTAGATCCAAAAAGCTTTATTAAAAAATGTGTACGACAGGATTTGTTTACTTTTTTTTTATTAAAACCGTATGTAAAAGTTTCGCGTTGAAATAGAAAATAGAATTGCCAAGGCTTTCCCTGAGAATGGATGCTGCTATCCTAACTGAAAGACTTGGTTATTTTTGTATTTTTAAGGGTAGATTGTACATATCTATCTTCTTCTTCTATATATATAAAAATGAATGTTTGTCTGTATGTCATCGATGAACTCAAAAACTACGGTACCGATTCTTATGAAAATTGGTATATATATGAATTTTTCCACGGAGAAGGTTTGTATAATATGCTCATTGATGTCACTCGCCACCAGGTGGTGCTGCTGAGTATCAACTTCTGCCCCGTTCAACCGATTGTTTTGTTTTAATTTTTGAAATCACACCAGAACGGCTAAACAGATCTGAATGAAATTTAGCACAGAGATAGATTTATAGTCTGGAATAGCATATTGGCTACTTTTTATCCCGTAAAATGTATGGTTCCCGTGGGATAGATTTGTTTTTATTTTCGAAATAACACCAAAATGGATGAACGGATCTGAATGAAATTTAGCACAGAGATAGATTATAGTCTGAAATAGCCTACTGGCTACTTTTTATCCCGGTAAAATGTATGGTTCCCGTAGGATAGATTTGTTTTAATTTTTGAAATTACAACAGAATGGATGAACGGATCTGAATACAATTTAGCACAGAGATAGATTATAGTCAGGAATAGCATATTGGCTACTTTCTATCCCTGTAAAATGTATGGTTCCCGTGGGATAGATTTGTTGTAATTTTTGAAATCACACCAGAATGGCTGAACGGATCTGAATGAAATTTAGCACAGAGATAGATTATAGTCTGGAATAGCATATTGGCTACTTTTTATCCCTTAAAATGTATGGGTCCTGTGGGATAGATTTGTTTTTATTTTCGAAATCACACCAGAATGGCTGAACGGATCTGGATGAAATTTTGCTCAGAGCTAGATTAAAATCTGGTATAGCACAAAGGTTTCTTTTTATCAGGGTTAAATGTATGTTTTAAATTATAAAGCTATAAAAGAAGAAGAAGCTAGATTATGGTAGACTATACTTCTCAAGCTACAGTCTACTATTTGATCAGCTGAAACGCGAGCGAAGCCGCGGGTAAAGGCTAGTTTGTTATAAAATGAAGATTCCCACCATATAATTTTTTTATTGTTGCCGAAGTATTTTTCAATCATAAACAAAACCAATAAGCTTATGACAAAGGTATTCGTGTAAAACTGAATAATCAAAGTCAAAGGTCCGATACATATTAACTTTCAATGTTAAAATCAAGCACTTACAGAACCTTAAAAGACCTGTTTATGCAATATACTAAAAATTTACAAAGGGGAAAACTTCCAGTCGAACTTTTGCCTAAAGTTTTCAGCAAAGTTTCTTCCAAAAATTTAGGCCCCAGGAAATGAGGCAAGAAAAAGCACACAAAACAACAACGAAATTTCTCAAATTTTGAAAAGTTACTTCATTTTTTGGGGACTTAGGTACTTAATTCTTTTTTTTGGGCCCTATTTCATAATGTAAGAAGGCCCCAATGAAATAAGTTTCCAACACTAATTTTTCGGCTCAATTTCATTTCATTAAAAAAAAAACTCAATTTCGGGCTTTAAGTCAAAATAATAATAAAATAAATAAAATTGTCTTTCACAAAAAGTATTGTGAAAACCCTCTTATCGAGGACCCAGAGCTGGTAAACTGCCGCTTGTTGTGGACCCAGCAATCATGTTTTAATGTTAAGCCGAGGTGATGTAAAATTTTGAAGAAAAAACGTCCGTCGCTCTGTTTAAATCGGAATAACGTAGTGTTTTAAGTGCGGAGTCTTAATAAAAAATATCATGTAGATATATTAATTAAAATTGCGCGATTTTTCGCTGATATTCTGTTATTTTTTTTTTTTTTTTTTAACCGGACACGGTACGGTACCCCCTCAACCCCAACATATCGCTAAGCATATTTCAAAACCTATTCATTATTTCCTATTCATTATTTCTTATTTAACAACAATCGTAAAACTCAGCATTTTTAATCGCAACATTGTATTCATTTTATTCATTTCAATTCCAACATTAAAAACAGAACTCAGCACTTTAATTGTCACAGGTTCTAAATAAGATATTAAATGTCAGTAGAGTCCATTCACTTTTATCAAGTCAAATTCTTTTTAATAATCATATTTCTTTAAGCTGAATTAAGAATGTAAAACTCAGCATTTCTCGTTCCAAAGAACCTGCCGAGAAATATATAACGGGTGATTTTTTAAGAGGTTTAGAACTTAAAAAAAAAAAAAAAACACAAAAATTCAAAAAAATGAATGAAATATTTATTTGAATCGATAGTATGAACCTTGCAATTTAATGTTTAAAGATAATTTCATGCAAATGTTGACCGCGGCTGCGTCTCAGGTAGCCCATCCGCTGAGTCCAATTTTGGCATACTCTTTCACTCATATCGGCCGGTATCTCACGAATGAATGCATGGATGTTGGCTTCCAGTGCGTCAATCGAAGCGGGCTTGTCCCTATAGACATTAGCCTTGACATACCCCCACAAAAAATAGTCTAATGGTGTCAAATCGCACGATCTAGGCGGCCAATTGACCGGCCCGAAACGTGAAATTAACTGTTCACCAAACTCGCCTCGCAATTGCGCCATTGTTTCGCGTGCTGTGTGGCATGTGGCACCGTCTTGTTGAAACCACATATCATGCAAGTCAAGAACTTCCATTTCGGGCAAAAACAAGTTTGTTATCATCGCTCGGTAGCGTTCACCATTGACAGTAACGCTGCGATTCGCATCATCTTTGAAGAAATATGGCCCAATAATGCCTCCGGCCCATAAACCGCACCAAACAGTGGCTTTTTCGGGATGCATTGGTAACTGTTGCAATGCTTCTGGCTGATCTTCACTCCAAATGCGGCAATTTTGCTTATTTACGTACCCATTCAACTAAAAATGGGCCTCATCGCTGAACACAATTTTTCGATAAAAAAGCGGATCCTCGGCCAGATGAACATTTCGAACCGAGCACGAATTTTGATAGTAAAATTCAATAATTTGCAAGCGTTGTTCATTTGTAAGACGATCCATGGTTAAATTGCAAACCAAACTGAAGCTGTTTGACAGTGACATAAGGTACTAAACACACGTCAGCTGTCAAAACCAGTCACCCGTTATAATGTCTTAATAAAAATTGTAAATTAGAATTAATTCGGTTGTCAATAAAGAAGGGCGAAGCCCTGTCCGGTGAATAAAAAATTGTTTTTTTTTAATTTCGATAGTTGTATAAACTATAACTGGCGCAGTCGTTTTTTTAACCTTAATGTTATAATACCGCTCAAAAAGTTCGACGGTTTATCGAAAAGATCGTTCATAAAAGAAATGGTACAATCAAAAAAAAAAGAGAAAGAAAAATGAATGTGTATACCAGAAGAACATTTTTATCAAAAATAAAATCACTTGTTAAGATTAACGACGGCTTCTCGTTAAATGAAAACAGAAAAAAAAATAAATAAATTCAATGTTATATTGTAACTTATAAGTGAAAAAAAAAGCATAAAATAATAATTAATAACTTCGTGTGAAACTAACAACGGCTAATTGTTAAGTGGAAACATAAAGACAAAAACATACACCAACAAAATTATAATAAGTGAAATCAACCAGCGGACAACAACAATAATTCAAGAGAAGACAACAATCAAGAAAATGCTTTTGCTCTTCCTAAAAGAAAATTTCAGGTTTCTAACCCCAACCCTTGCACAAGTACTGGAAATACAAGACCTAACTAACAGTAATGGACTACTTCCCTTAAAACTAGGAAAGACACGAATAATAAAATCGCATCAAAATCTCTTCCATATAATAAGATTGGATGATTATAGACAGAACATTGATAAAATCTCAAATTCAGTGGAAACACTCAACAAATTCACAGAAGTAAAAGAAACAATTAGCATTCTAAAAATGAAAATTAAAGACTAAGAAGCAAAATTCGAAACAATTAAACCTAGGATAAGACTACCAAGAGGCCTAATCAATGGACTCGGAAACATTATAAAAACAATCACCGGGAACATGGACGCTGACGACGCCCTTAACATCAACAAACAAATTGATACTATACTAGTAAACGAAAACAAACTCAAAGACAACTTAGACACACAAAACAAATGGAACAAACAAATGATTAAACGCTTTGAAAATATAACGAGATATATTAACAAACAGCAAGCACACATAAGCAATTTTCTTCAAAATTCTCAAAACAATATCGGAAAAGAACTAGCTTCTCACACTATCTCTCTGGGAATCTTACAACATGTTCAACACAACAATATCATTAGCTAGAGTAAACATTATTTCCAAAAATATACTAAACCTTGAAGAATTGACACAACTCGACACCTCGTTTAGAAAACAAAATATTAATATCATATCAGATGAACATATTTATGAATTGCTCGATCTACAACCATATTATAATGATACGAACATAATCTTTAATGTGAGAATTCCAACGTTCACAGATAGCATAAATGAATTTTTCCATCTTATTCCTCTACCAATCAACAACAAGATAATCTACACAAAACCTTTTGTCTCCTTTTCTCTTTCCAAAATCCTTTACTACGAGCAAAAATGCCAAAACATTGAAGGGACATTCTACTGTCCTTAGTCCAAACTTGAGGAAAACATCGAGTCATCACGATGCGTTGGGAAATTACTTCAACACCAAGATGCGGAGTGTAACGCGATCGAAACTACAATAACAACGGACATTCAACAACCCGAAACCCAATACTTATTAACAATTAACATACCATCAACAAGGATTAGAACAACATGCAATCCAGAAAACATTACAATTAATGGCACAACCCTGATACATTTCAAAAAATGTGCGATCACCATCAACAACTATACATACGTAACACCGAGACAACCTACTTTGACGAAATAGGAATTCACCCAGCATTATTCAATAAAGTCAACATCACCAAAACTACCGAGATTATAACACTCTCGAAGTTACAGGACTTCAGCTTCCAAAACTCTGCAGAATTGGACCTACTTAAAAATAAATCAAAAACAACAGATGCAGTCATAAGCTACGTAGCTGTAATAATAACAATCATCATTTTATATCTCATCATCCTTAAAATCCGAAGACACAACACTGAGAAAAAACCAATCGATGACATCAGCATCAACACTATTAATGGCATCCACAGTAACGAATCCCAAAACGCTCAACCCATCAAGACTCCTGATCCTGTACCAAGATCTCGTCTCTTATTGGCGTTGCTCCATTCCTAGGGGGAGGAATTACGGTACCTCCTCAACCCCAACATATCGCTAAGCATATTTCAATACCTATTCATTATTTCCTATTTAACAACAATCGTAAAACTCAGCATTTTTAATCGCAACATTGTATTCATTTTATTCATTTTAATTAGGTTGTCAATAAAGAAGGGCGAAGCCCTGTCCGGTGAATAAAAAATTGTTCTTTTTTTTAATTTCGATTGTTGTATAAACTATAACTCGCTCAAGGGGTTTATTATAGCCCTTTTAATGATTAGTCACAGCGCGAGCGATAGGAAATTAGGGAGGAAGGGAAAGGAGGTATCGATCAACATTGATCTTGAATGTTTGAGGATCAAAATGGTGAGGGAAAATTGTGCCATGTAATTCATTCCACATTCGTGTTGTACGGCTAAAGAAAGAATCCATATATTTCACGGTACGTCCGAAATTGGGCTCAAGTGTAAACTGATGAGCGTTCCTAGCAAGACGATTATTACGGGGGAAATGTTTAAATGGTGGAACGCAGCTGGCAACCTCGAGTGAGCATTTTTTGTAAAAGAATCTGTAAAGTAAGGATGGAAATGTTTCTATAATGCTTCTCTCTCCTATCAATCTAAACACTTTTTCTTGAACTCGAGCAGATGTAAGAAATTTTGAAAAGCACCTACCCCGAGATGGGAGTTATACTCAAGTTTCGGGCGTATAAACGCTTTGTAAACTGTAGCTAGATCAGAAGGGGTGAAAAACTTCTTGCATCTATTAAGAAAGCCTAAGCATCTTACAGCATTCTTGGCAATCTCAAGTATATGATCATTCCAACGAAGGTTGTCACTAAAGCACATACCAAGTATTGATAGGTTTTCGGCCTCCTCGATGCAAGTACCATTCATGGATAATGGTATAGGGGGTATGTTTAGCTTTAACGACAAAAGACAGCATTGAGTTTTCGACGCTTAAACTCCACACGATTTCTGATACCCCAATTCACAATGCTGTTTAAATCGGAGTTTAATAAGCTTATCATACGGTGTCGTTGTAATAGCACGTCTGAAGGCGAAGGCCGTGAGTTATCAAACGTATATTTAAAGCTGAGGGTTGAGTCGTCAGCAAAACAATTTAATGGATTAGAAGTCACAGACAAGAGATCATTTATAAAAATGAGAAAGAGAGTCGGAGACAGAACGGAGCCCTGGGGCACACCAGCATTTATTTTAAGAAGATCAGACTTGAAACCGTCTAACACAACTTGAATTGAATGGTCCAGAAGATAGCTTCTAATCCAACGAATGAGAGTATAATCGATACCAAATTCACGCATTTTCGATAAAAGAGCTTCATGCCAAACTCTAACAAATGCCTTTGAAATATCAAGCAAAATAATCTTGCTTTCGCAAAAGCGATGCAAAAATTTGTTCCACTGTTCGGTGAGATATGCCATGAGATCACCAGTAGAACAATTGCTGCGAATGCCATACTGTCGGTCATTTAAAAGCTCCCGATCTTCGAGATATTTCTTGACCTGACGATTTATCTGGGCTTACATGACCTTTGAAAGAAGGGACGTAAGTTCAATCGGTCGATAGGAGGAGGAGAGGAGGAGTCACCATTCTTAGCGACGGGCTGGACAAATGCTGTTTTCCATCTACTAGGAAAGATTCCTGAACAATAGGAGCGATGGAAAAGTTTACGCAATGGTTTTGCCAGTGATGAAGAACACCTCTTCAGAAGTATAGGGGGTATACCATACGGGCCAGCAGATTTGTGTCTTGGAGAACTCTTACTACTGTAGGAGTGCGGAAAAATGCCTTTCCCATAAAAAAATTAATGTTGTCAAGTACAGGAGGGGCAGGCATCGTATAGAACTTGCAGAAAAATGAGCTGCGAGCATATTCGCCTTCTCTGAAGAGCTGACAATTGGTTAATCGTCGACGAAGAGCGTGGGAACTTATGATAACGTTGAGTTCTTGATGTTTTTAACAAATGACCAGAAGTTTTTACTGCTTTTGGGACATTGCAAAATTTTTGCCGTAACTTCTGCTCATGTAAGAATTTCGTTTTTTTTTAAATAACGGAGTTGCACGAGTTCCTAACTTGTTTGTGTTTCTTAGGATTTTCCTCAGTTAGGTTGGCTTTATAAGCTTACTTCTTTCAAGCTGTGTTTATCAGACGGAAAAAGGGTCGAAGTGTTCGGAGTGATCTCTCTTCCAATTATTACTGACTAAAGGGCAGTGTAAGTTGACTGTTTGGTCATCCCTTCTCTGCCACATACATTGATTCTTGGCGCAGATTTTTGGGAGATATCAGCTATCGTCCTGGATTTAAGACCACGTATGTGAACCTTTTCGGAACAGGACAGTCCGGTTTCGATTTGTTCTCTTACAGAACAATCAGAGTTGAGTGCTTTTGAAATTCAAACATTGAAAGCTTTTACAATAGAATCTTGAAAACTTAGGGTGTACCAATGAGACTTTAGAGCCAGAAGTTACTGAAAGATCGACATGTGCTTGGTCTTTATCATTACTATAAGTCAGAAAGAAAGACAGCTCCTATAGATTCTGTGTAGACTATAGAAAGCTTAATAAGAATACTGATAGGGACGCTTATCCACTACCATACACTAATTCAATTTTATATAGAATTCGTAGTGCTAAGTTCTTGTGTTCATTGTATATCAAGTCAGCGTACTGACCGATATCAATGAAGGAGAAATCGAAGCCTTTTACTGTCTTTACGGTAACTAGGAGGGGTCTTTTTCAGCTTAGTAGAACGCCTTTCGGTCTGCACAACTCACCGGCGTTTTGGCAGAGGTTAATCGAAACAATTTGGGGTGCCGAACTGGAGCCTTTCGTTTTGTATATTAAGAGATCATCATCATTTCTGAAACCTTCGAGAAACATCTTGAAATTCTGAATGAGGTGATAAAAATGTTGAGTGAAGCAGGGCTAAAAGTGTGCAGGGGAAGATGCATTTCTGCCTAAAATTTTTAGGTTACTCGTATATAGTGGATCGTAATGGATTACGTGAAGTTCAGCACTGAAAGTATCCAGCTCGGAGTGTTGAATAAGGAAAGTTGTTTAAATTAGCAAAACCAAATCATGTCGTAGTACATGAAACAAATCAGGGGTTGAAGAGCAGTTAGGAAAACTTTCTCCAGAATAATTTAAGAAAATTACTGGCCAAAAATGAGGGCCAATATAACCAGCTATGTTCATAATTATAAAGTTTGCCAATAGGAAAAGTCGGTGAATGATAAACCAGCTGGTTACATGACGGAGAGGGTAGGAATCAAATCACCGTGGGAGATGATTTGTTAAGATCTGAGAGGTCCACTTCTTAAGTCGAAAAAGGGTTTTAGTTAGTACTTTACTTTACAAAGTTTCCTTTACTCTTTTCGTTGAGCTCGACTACGGGCAAATCAATTTGTAGGGTATTAAAAGACAAAATCTTCCTTCTATTTCGCGTCCCCAAGTCGATCGTATGTGACAACTGTCCTCAGTTCCGATCCAAGGAAAGAATAAATGGGATTATCAAGGCGACGATAAGGGCTTACGTCGCTGAAAAACACCGAATGTGGGATTTACAGTTGCAAAAAGTGGCGTGTGCGATTCACACGTCACAGCATGAGGTCTAAGGAGTTTCTCCTTATTATGCGAATTTCGCGAGGGATACGGTGATTTCTGGTCGTGAAGTACCATTTGTAGATGATAGCTCAGAAACGGTTCAAGATTAGGTCAAGATCGATAATCGTTTCGAAGAGCTTAGAGTAGCTATTTCAAAAAAAAGCCTTTAATCTTCGACGGCGTGATGGTCAATATCACCCCGGTGAATTTTTCGTTGTCATATGCTGCGAATTATTATGCCGCGAAACTAGCACCGACGTTTTGTCGGTCCATTTATAATTAAAAAGCGCTTGTCACCTTGGACTTACGTCCTTGAAGATATTAATAATACTAAAGAACGCAGAACTTGGAATGTCGAGGATTCAAAACCGTATACTGACGTATCCGAAGATAGCTAACTTGCAAAGTAACGTAGCTGGTTTATTTTTGTTATTTTAATATAAATTTTGTCTCTTTCTGATTATAAATTTAGTTTTCGTTTATCTTGATAATGTGTTTTTACTTGCGATTATAGGTACTATAAGGCAAGTTATGGATTCGTGCAAAAAAGGCTCTAACGATTTTGATAAAACTTTCAGAATGCTATTTTTGCAAGACAGTCTATCTTTTGGTTTGAAATTTTTTTTTCAAAATTTGTCTAATAACGGTACCTCTCATAGAACCAGTATTTTCAAATCAAATTTTCTCATAAACTATACATTCGATTTCAATAAAATTTTGGCCACAGGAAGTCATTCATAATTTTATTAATATGGCATTTCAAAGTTTTCAAAAACTTTTTTTTTTTGATTTTTTATAATTTTTTCAAAAAAATTTTTGGTTTTCGAAATATGTTGGAAATGGGTACATTGATTTTTTTTTAAATTATTTTTTCAAATGTAAACTACAGATTGCCATATATTTGCATACCTACTCAAATAAATTTCAAAATATTTTTTGAAAAAGTTTTTCAAAAATAGCCTTTTAAAAAAAAAACTTTTCCAACGATTTTCAATACTTTTTTTTTCCTAGATTGACGTATAGCTTTGAAATTTTATTGCATACTTAGTTTTTCCGAGAAAACTCTTGAACTAATTTAAAAAATAAAGCAATTTTCGAAATTATTTTTTTTTTTTTTTAATATCCATATATGCTTATCATAAAAGCAAGTTCGTGCGACCCAGTCGTGCATTTTATTTTAATTTAATCTAATTTTTGTAAATTATAATTCTCAATTCTTCAATTCCATTTTCGGACTATGCTTGACTAACTGTAATTTTAATTATAAAATATTGATGTTGTGATATCAATTTTTCAAAAATTTGTTAAAAGTAAATAAATATCTTTCTGTACCTTGATTCTAAAAGGGCCAGTGTCCAATTTTTAATTTTTGGGAAATTGAAAAGGGAGTTTTTTCAATTTCTCGAAATGCAAATAACTTCTGAATTATTATCTTTCTGCAAGTTTTTTCTGATGAAAATAGTTTCATTTGTTGAAGAGTTCAACATTGTAAAATTTAAAATTTACGTTTTTGCCTTTTTTTGACATTGGCCTTTTTGCTTTCTAGAGCAAAGTGATATTGGAATATTTCATATTTATTTCACATATCTTTATCTATATATATATATATATATATTGACATTGGCCTTTTTGCTTTCTAGAGCAAAGTGATATTGGAATATTTCATATTTATTTCACATATCTATATATATATGTATATATATATATATATATATACGTATATCTATAAGTATGTAGTTTTAAAACGAAACTTGAAACACAAATAAAGAGTAATACAAATAATATCGGTGTCATTGTGCCAAGCGTCATTGTGCCAAATTTAATTTTTTTTTATATTACTGCTAGTGCAAGTGCAACTGAGTTCTTCATAGATTTCGGTCGCAATCATCGCTATTTTGGAGCGGCCGATGATGATAGTGTACAAAAAAAAACTAAATATGTTATAGGGTGATATTTTGGGTATTTTGCAAGAAAATAACCAAAATTAATTTGTTACAAGAAGCAACATAGACACAGTGTCAAAACACATTGGCCCTTTTTAAAATCAAATTGAAAATTGAATAGAATTTATAGAAGGACCAATGTAGCACATTGGCCGTTATTTTACTTATAATAAACCTAAATTGGACCTGAATAGTCATCGGTATTTTGGAAAAGGCTAATGGGAGCACATTGGCCTTTATTACAGTCATATAACAGCCTTAATCTAACTAAATAATTTATTTTATTTTGACTTTTGTACACATAAATTAAAATTATTAAACACAACATGGAGACTGAACCAACAACAATAAATATTGAGCCATGTTTCTGTGAAAACAAAGGTATCATGTGGAAAAGCTTGAGAGTTTTTGAAAACCTCAGCAGTTTTGCTGCGTATCCCTCTTACATTGTGGTAGAAGAGGGTTATCCTATTTTTACTTGCGATTATACTCGTAGGTACTACAAGGCAAGTTATGCATTCGTAAACAAAAAATTTTTTTTTGGACAATCAAACATGACATTACGATGATAGAGAAGCCTAAAAAAGTGGGTCCGACGATTCTGTCTGTCTGTCTGTATGTCTGTCTGTCCGTCCGTCTGTATCGGCACCTACAGCCTAAACGGCTGGACCGATTTGCTCCAAACTTGGAAGATAGCATTATTATAGCGTCCTACAGAGGGTTTTTGGAATTTGCATTCTAGCTTTAAAACTAACGGTACCTGCCATACGATTTTTAGTGAAAAATTAATTTTTCTCAAAAACGGCTATTACGATTTTGATAAAACTTTCTGAATAGTGTTTTATGTGCAAGCTTTATATTTTGGTTGGAATAGATTTTTTAGGAAAATTCTTATAACGGTACCTCCCATAGGACCGGTTTTTTGAAATCCGATTTTCTCGTAAGCCACTTGACGGATTTCGATGAAATTTTTAATGTATAAGCCCTTTTATAAAAGAAATAATACAAATTTTTCAAAAAAAAGTTTTTTTTAGTTTTTTAAAAAAGTTTCAAATTTTTTTTTTAATTTTTGTTTTTTTCCAAAAACGATTTAATCTATATTATTTTAATTTTATTTTTCTAATAAAAACTACAAAGTGCTAGAAGTTGGCATACTGAAAAAAAATTTGGAATATTTTTTTCGAAATTTTTTTCAAAATTTTGTAAAAATTCAAAAAAGTAAAAGAAAACTGATGGCTTATTTCATTTTCTCCAAGAAACGTTTAAGGTATTGATTTCTAAGTGATTTATAAAATTTCATATGATTTTTTCAACGCTTTTTTTCCAAAATCTCAAGCACCCAAGACCATTTGAACACATTAGAGCAAGTTCGTGCAGTCGTGCACTTTATTTTTTTTGGAATGATAATTTAACAATTCGATTATTGAGATTTGTTGATCGAACTACAAATTCTGTGCCAAGTGTACATGGATGCCAAAACTTACTGTCACAGAGAGGACCGAACAATGCTGTAGGAGAACTTATCCTGAACGATGAAACAAAACTGTCAGGCTTAATGATTTTTGTGCATTTTATAGCTGATGCACTTGAAATGCAGTTGTTGACAACAAGATATTATATTATGTCATTGGGTTGAAGATCAGGGTCAAGTCGGGATACAAATACTCTATTTTTTTGTGAATCATTAATGTTACTAGTATTAGTATTAAAACAACTTGATACACTTTTCGGTTTAGAGCAAGATGGGCTAGTGCTGGTTAAAACAATGGGACCCGGCCGGTTGATCGATATCGGCACTAGAGTTGATGACAGTGATAAAATCTACTTCTTGAAGGGGAGGAGGCAGTGGCATACTTATTGGAATGACATTCCTTGAATTTGGGCGCTTTGGATCTGGTACGGAGTTTTAAATGACGATGATCCTTCACGACCTCTTTTCTTACCCTTTTTGGGAGCAGACTTGGTGAGCATAGAAGTAGAGGGGTTGCTTGGGGGAAGGGATGAAGATTGAATAGAGTCAAGATTTAACGGCTCTGTTGACGTTGATTTGCTTACAGTTTTAATTGGAGAAGGAATTGAAATAACATTTGCTACAACTGAGTTTAAACTTTCATGTTAAACATCTTAGCCACCGAAAGTGGGAATTAATTTCGCTATTTTGTGGGAATTGATTTCACTTTTGTATGAAGTTATTTCCCACGGTGGGTGGGAGATAACTTCACTTCTTTTTACAGTAAATTATATAATTATCGTTATTGTGTTAGTTAGTTTAGCATGATAAACTAAAAAAAAGAGGGCAGAAGCATTTGCAGCGAAAATAATTAAAACCAAATGTTTGCAAAAATTAACTTTAGTTTTAGTTGAAAATTCGCGCTAATTTTTAACTAAAGCTAAAGTTAATTTTTGCAAACATTTGGTTTTTTTTTGCAACTTGTTTTATTTATAAGTAATTGTTTTAATGCAAACTTCATATCCAAAAAAAATTGTATTTCGTTTTAGTATAAAATTCGCGCGAATTTTTTACTAAAACGAAATACAATTTTTAAATAAAACAAGTTGCAAAAAAAAAACAAAATGTTTGCAAAGATCAACTTGATTAAACTTTAAAATTCGCGCGAATTTTTAACTTAAACTAAAGTTGATCTTTGCAAACATTTTGTTTTTTTTTTAACTTATTCGCGCGAATTTTTTACTAAAACGAAATACTATTTTTAAATAAAACAAGTTGAAAAAAAACAAAATGTTTGCAAAGATCAACTTTAGTTTTAGTTAAAAATTCGCACGAATTTTAAAGTATAACTGAAGTCAAACATTAGTTGCGAAAATAACTAACACAAAATGTTTGCAAAGATCAACTTTAGTTTTAGTTAAACATTCGCACGAATTTTTAACTAAAACTAAAGTTAATCTTTGCAAGCATTAAGTTTTAATTATTTTCGCTGCTAATGCAGTTTTTCTTTGAAAAAATGAATAATGCATAAGTACATATTTTTTTAATAGGTCTATCCCTTTTTGTAAAAACTTTTGCTTATAAATTATAATAAATTGCTTAAATCCATATGATCTCTTTAATTTTTCGAAAGTTTTTATCTCTTGAGATTTTCAAATTTTGGATGGGAATTTATTTCACACGATTTTTTGGTGAAATTAATTCCCACTTTCGGTGGGAATTAACTTCATCAAAAAAAAGTGAAATTAGTTCCCACCAGTGGTGAAGTTAATTCCCATGTGAAGGTAGTGCCCGTGAAGTTAGTTCCCTGCACCGACATTACGATGATAACGGAGACGACCTATACCTATATTTTGATTGGATTCGGATATGAAAAAGATTAAAACTAATGCTACCGCCGTGCGTCGTGTGCTTTGTAAGTGAAAATATACTCATAACAAACCTCTGAATTGATAACGCATATTCCTAAGGATTGGTCCTGTGTCTTATTAATCGTTGTGGCAAAAGCAAGTCCTTCAATCAATCAATCATGATTATTGAATTGTTGTGCTCTATTTGGGAAAACGCTTTCAATTAATGCTTGTTTCGAAGCAATTCGACAAAAATTGGTCGGTTGTGTTATTAAGCCGGTTGAGTTATCAACTTGTGATTAGCTATTTCCAATATCCAATAACTGTTTCGAAAATTCAGCAGATGTTGGGTCATTTTGTAACTGAACGCGCACACTTCTGGTAATTGTGATAATTTTTACATGCCTAAAATAACAGGCAATGTTGGGCGAAAATCACCTGCTAACATTATTAAGACAAAAGAAACCTAACGCTTACAAAAACTTTTCATCAGCCATTGTGCATAATATCCCAAACGATTATACTAGATTTCTATAAAACTCTTGTCAAGCCTCAGTTCTTATAAATTTTGCATGTATGTAGGGATGTAGGCGTTTCAGTAGCAATTTAAACGCTTAACTTCAACGCAAACACCAAAATCGACGGCGCCTATAAAATTTCATCCAGAGACCCCAACAAAACAACAGTAGTAGTCCAAATGAAATCTCAACACATAGCTTCTAGTGTAGGTACTGCGCAATAAGAGACAGCTGAAGTCGTTAGGAATCTCTATTTATAAAGACCTTCCATTCAATGTCCGTCAAAGCTCAAAGGAGATCCAAATTGTTTACGCTGATGAAGGTAATGTGTCAGGAAAGTCCAAAGAAAAAAATTATTTTGAGGGATGATATGATGCATGTTTTTGATAAAGTTTTCACCTGGGAAAATTCTAAAGGTTTAAAATGTGGAAATTTAAATGGAATGCAAGTTCTGAATGAAATACTAGGTAACTTGTCAATAGGTGTAAGTAATATGAATGAATTGATGAATGAAAGCAAATTACAAGAACTGTCAACCCCGAATCCAAATACAGCGATGCTAAGAGGCAGGCAAACAAGCAAAACATCTGCTGGAAAACTTACCAAAGCTTCTGATAGGCCAAGTTCTTGAGAAGCAGCCTTCTACCCAAATCAAAAAAATACGTTTTTTTTTTAATTTTAAGTATTAAGCTGGACCAAAAACTAAACTTCCCATTGTTGAATTTTTCAATTATTTAACAGAGTGTCATATTTGTATACTATTAGAAAATCAGTTATTAGATATTGAAGAAAGCAGATTTAAATACTTTTTTTCTGAATTATGAACTAAAATTATTACCTGCTGTTAAAAGAAGCATCTTCGGAAGAGCAAGTGGAGGGGAGGTTTTGGCGTATCGTATAGAAACCTAGGAGTAAACTTAAAATTTGAGGTGATAGGCAATTTTTAATGACATGAGAAATTAATAATAAAAATCGGAGTATGCCCAATATTAAGGGAGCTGAGGAGACTCTTCTTTGGAAAAAGCTGTCTCAGCGAAAATGAAGAAATAATGTACCTAAATGGAGAAGATTGGTTGCGGATCCAGAAGTATACTACCGAGGCGATGTCATACAGAAGAAGAATCATCAATGAAAATTTTTGATTATGTTTTGGTTTGATATTATATACATTTTAACCTCTGTTTTTCGTTTTTTCTCTGGCCAGTTAAATATAACTTAAAGATAATTTTGTTTCTACTAAACTAAAAGTCACAACTTTTGAATTTGTATTTTAAAAAGTATCAAAAACTTGTGAATTTTATGTACGAGTATATGTAGAATTTTTAAAATGGATGCAAAATAGAATAACATTGTCACTCGGGCAGACGACATTTTTTTGGCATGCCTTAAAATTTATTCTTTAAAATGAAAAATGTTTGTATCATAAATGTATTAATGATTGAATAAAAATCTATCTATCTATCTATCTATCTAATAAGAAAAATTGCTATGAATATCTACGAGTATCTTAACTGCAACTAATGGCAACGTGACTTTGACAACCTGAGTGATCTTTTATACTAAATTCAACGAATTTGGTTCTTTTGGTGACTTCAACGCCCAAAGAGGACTCACTAAAAATAATATTGTTTTGGGAATAAGCTCCGCAATATCGAATACCCACCGTAGATCCAAAGATGAAGTATGTGATAGAAAGGGAAGTAAATTAGTGATGCTTTCGACTGTCAAGTTGTGTATGTAAGTTGTGATGGAGATTTACGTGGTGAATATACCTTTCTTTGGGGAACATCATGCTTTGTTATATTATACTGCTTTGCAACTGGAGGCTGGCATTACCTGTTTTCAAATTTTTGAATTGGACAGCAGATTTTTTATATCATATGCCCTTAGAAGTTACTTTTGAGTTGACAAATAAAGGACATTTCTTGGATACGAACCAGCTTAATCTCTTACCGAGATTATTTTGGAACAACAAATATCAAATACTTACCAAACTATTTTAAACCTTGAACTCCTCCATCTGTATACAGTCGAAGGTACACCGAGCATAGAACACCTTACACTTAAAGTTAACAAATCCACCCGAAGTCCTTCGCAATTTAAGTAAGCAAAAGAAGTTCGAAAAAGACTGCATGTTGGTAAGATCCAAGTCTTTTGTTTTGCTTATATTGCTAAAGAGATACAACACTAATATTTTACGCCAACGCGCGTCATACACTTATGGGTAGTTCGACTATTAACGAAGGGGGTGAGTCTTTATTTGATTTTATGGTTAAGGGAAAGACTAACCATTTATTGCAATTAAAATAAGTTTAATTGTTCATTAAAATTACAGTTATATATTTATTCTTATTACTTAAGGATTTACTAAATGGAGATGTTTGCCTGACAGACGAACGGATAGCGAAAGACTGAAAAGAAACACATCTGCATCTTTATTCTTGAATGTCGCTTTTGTACGTGTGTTTGTGCAATGTCGCTTCTGCAAACAGTGTTGCCACAATTTCAATATTTACAAAATTTTAACCGTTAATAAAAGAGGTAATAACCCCACCTTCACTTTCCAAGCACTGAAAACTTTGGAGGTTGTTAAGATGTATTAGATATAACCATAGGTACGAACAATATAAGGTCACTTGTGGAGAACTGGAGAATATGCAACTTGAAATCCTTCTCGAATCACAAATGGATTCTCTTCAATTTGAACTTTGAAACTGAAAATCCTCCACTATATAGAAACCCGAAAAAAAAATTTACTAGTGGGAATTCTAACAAATAATAAAAGCACCAAGTTTAGCCGGATACCAAATCTTAGTATAGACTCGGTTACAGAACTAGAGGCTAAAGTAAGCGCATTTGAAAAAGCCATGAACACTGCTTTTAAAGTATCTTGCCCAATCAAATAAAGTAAACAAACCTGCCCTGCGTGGTGGAACGAGGATCTAGCAAATCTCAGAAAAATTACTAGGGCTATCTTCAATATCTGCCACAAATACAAATTCTTTCAACCGTATAAACCTTGCCTAAAAATATACAAACGTTCTTTTTTTAGCAAAGAAACAGTCCTGGAGGGAGTTCGGTAAAACACATTAAGGACTCTGTAAGACTCTGTAGCATCTTGTCTAAGGAACATAAAAGTCCTTCTTTTCTTAAAGAAATGGATGGCTCCTGGACTGACTCTCCTCCCGAGTCCCTTGATCTTCTGATGACCATCCATTTTTAAGGCTGCAGAGATAGCAATCCCAACTTACTCCACAATCTAGAAATGCAGACTGCACATGTGGACAATCACAGAACCGTAATAATTAAAGAAAACATAGCCTGGACTATAACGAGTTTCGATCCGTATAAAGTTATGCTACGCAAAACACTTGAAATGACTATTCCATGGCGCGAGGCAATCTTCATATAGTGCCTATCACTTAGCCATATTCCATATACTTGGAGGTAGGTAAGAGTAGTTTTCATTCCCAAGGTCGGTAGGTGAGGTCACGAATCCGCTAAGGATTTTCCGCCGATAAGTCTAAAGTCAATTGTCCTGAAAACTCTTGAGCGCAACCCAAAAATTGATATAAGAGGAATCATATAAAGGTCTCAAAATCCCAACACGCTTACCTCAAAGGCAGATCCACCGAAACGGCTCTGCATGAGGTAGTAGGGGCGATAGAAAAACCTTACACTACAAAGAATTTACCGTGGCGTCCTTCCTAGACGTGTAAGGTGCCTTCAATAATGTCCTATCTGAATCAAATCTTAAATCACTCGTCGACTTCGGAGACGATGAATACATGTGTAACTGGATAGTTTCTATGCTCCGTAATAGAATTATTCAGGCATCCTCAGGCAATATTCAAGCGATCAAATTCGTTAATAGAGGTACACCACAGGGAGGCGTTCTTCACCCGGCTTCCAGTAATGCACAAAATTCTTGCCGGAATTGAGGACAGTGGAGTGAAGGCCGTAGCTTATGCGGATGACTTGGTCGTTTTGGTGTCAGAAAAGTTTGTACCTATTATTAGTTAAATATTAGAGAGAGTTTTGGGGAAAGTTAGCAAACGGGCCACTAGATGTGGTCTTGGAGTTAATGGAAGCAAAACGGAATTGATGCTCTTTACAACCAAAACTTATACACCAACCTTCCATCTACCCTGCCTCAATCGACAAATGTTATTACTATCTACCCGTGCTAAATATCTAGGAGCCACCCTTGATCCCAAACTTAACTGGAAAATTAACATTGAAGAACGGGTAAATAAGGCCTCTATAGCCTTTTATGCCTGAAGCAAAACATTCGGTAAAAATTTTGGCCTTCAATCGAAGATAATTCTTTGGACGTACACTGCCGTGGTACGACCTATTCTCACCTACCTATGGCTCGATTGTTCGGTGGCCCGCTCCCAGCAAAGCATACATTACTGACAAGTTGAAAAAGGTTCAGAGAACAGCTAACAGCGTCAAAGAGGCTCTTAGGTCTTACCCGACAGATGCCCTAAATGCTATTCTGATCTTTCTATCACCCGACCTTAACATTAAATATTTGGTGTCCTGTAGTTCAATCAGACTAAAGGAGACCGGGTGCTGGACCGAAAGACCATACGGCCATAGCAATATCTCAACTCTTTAACCTGTCGATTTAGCCCCGTACCATAATAACTACTGCAAATCGTTTCTTAGCCTCCATAAAAGTTTTAAAACAGGGTTCCTGGGCACAGTGGCTTTCAGGGAAACGAAGAAGGAGATGAGCTGGCCAGACAGGGATCAACCCTTTACAGCTCACTCGCCGAAGCCATCAACATTCCGGTGGGGGCATCGAAGGGCATTGCCTTATCACATTTTACATCCGTATCTTATCACAGGTGGTACAATCTGACCAATTGCATCATATCCAGGAAGATGTGGCCTGCCTACAACAAATCTCGAACAAACGAATTACTCTGCTAAGACCGGTCCGATATAGCCATGGTGGTAGCAATAAGCACGAGCCACTGACCATGGGTGTGCTTCTTCAAGGCTTGGTATTCTTTTCAACGACTACTGCCGATCCTGTAGCAATGAAACAGAGAAGGAAACTGTACTCCATTGACTGTGCCTATGCCCGCCTTTATCTTGCATTAGGATACGAACCCTATGTGAAGCTTTTTATTAAGATCTTGGGAAACTATCAAATAGATCTGTTTCACTTCCTTGATGTGACAAAATTGCTATGAATAAATCGTTTATCCCGAATAATCACATCAACAAGCTAGATCATCCCATCCTTCTCCATAAGAAACATCCTTTTAATCCTTTTAATCAATCAATCAAATGATCAGCATGGGACCCACCTGAGGAACATACATCGCACCTAGGTGGTGGGGTATGGGTCTTGACTGGTTCCTAGGCTGGACCCACATACTTGGCCGACCCACTTATGTTGCCTTACCAATCAGGACCCTGCCTAGGTGGCATACAGTCTGGATTCTGGTTGCTTGAAGTCAACTAAGGAGTACCTTGGCAGCCTAGGTGGCATATAGTCTGGAGTTTGGTGGCTTTTATTCGACTTAGGAGTGTCTTGGCAGCTTATAATTGTCTCTCCTCCCCTCCCATCCCTTTCGCATTCCTTTTTTCGCAATCCTTCTAATCAATTATGTTTTGACGGAGGAACCTTCTTGGGAGCCATACACCTCGCCTAGGTGTCGGGTTGTAATCCTTGGGGGGTTTCTATTCTATGCCAAGCCCGTGTGATGGACCAACTGTTTAACGGAACCAGTGTCCTCTTACCAACCAGGAACCTGCCTTGGTGGCATAAAGTCTGGAGTTCGGTTACATGGAACTGTCCTATGGTTGTCCTGGTAGATTAAGTCGCCTTTCCAAGAGAGAACTAGTTCATCCCGTCCTTCTCCGGATAAAATATCCTATTACATCCTTCTAATCCTTCGTTAAGTTGCTTAGTTAATGGTAACAAAATGGCGCATACCAGCTCTAACTGTATTCTTTTAAAGGAGTTTTTCAACTCAAATTAGAACCGCCATTTCTACCAACCTACCTACCATACCAGCAAAAACACAAGAAACTGTATGCCCTATGTGTGGATTTCAAAGCAGCGTTCGACTCAATCCCACGTGAAGCACTCTTTTACAAGCTATGTAGGATAAGTATCAGCAGTAAAATAGTAATTGTCATAAGGGCTCTATATGATGGATGGAAATTTCTTGTCTGAAGAATTTGCAACTACGCGACAATGGGTTTGAAACGGCTACATGAAATTTGGCCCCAATGAAAAATGGCCCCAAACAAAAAATGAAAAATGTCCCCAAAAATTGGGCCTTTTTTCATAATTAAAGGGGCACCAATTTTAAATAGAGAAATTACCACAAAGTTTATGAAAGTACCCCAAAATTTGAAAAAAATCGAAGTGAAATGAAAAATGGGGCTACATGAAATTTGGCCCCAAACAAAAAATGAAAAATGGCCCCAAAAATGGAGCTTTTTTCACAATGAAAAGTGGCCCCAATTTTAGATGGAAAAATTACCCCAAAGTTTATGAAAGATATCCCCAAAATTTGAAAAAAAATCGAAGTGAAAATGAAAAATGGCTCCAAAAATATATACACAAAGCAACAACAACAATTGTTTTTTTATTTCGACGGTTTAGGGTGATTTTTCATACATTGGGGCGTTTTTTCATTTCAAGATTTGGGGTGATTTTTCATTATGAAAAATCACCCGATTGCTTTGTTTTTTTCTCCATCAAAATGAAAAAAATTGGAAATATCTAAAAAATAATGAAAAAAAAAAAACAATTCGATTAGTATTTGCCACCTGTACCATTATTTATGGAAAAAATCACACGCATTTTCTAAATAAATAATCGTACAAAAGCATCGTGCGATTTATTTCAAAAGTTGTTAGATGCACTTTACCGAATTTATTTTTATTATTAATTAATAATTATTATTTGACGAACTAGAAAACCGCGGACTGGGATTATTCGAATCCAAGCAATTAAAATAAAACACAATAACGAAATTAAACAATTTGCGCAACCGGCGCGGCGCACCGAGAGACAAAATCGATAATGAAAGCGAACGCAACGTCAACAAACAAAACAAGAGAATGAGAGAATGATAAAAAAAATGTAAAGCGCATCAAAACAAGTATTGTATTTTTTATACAACCACCTTCCGACTGCTCAGCGAGGGGTGGGTTCGAAAAAAATTAGACGCGATAAAATCAATGTTAAAAAAAAGTGTGGAAGACACTAAAGAGTTAATTAAAATGAAATCAGAGTACAGGGTGTACTCGGTAATAAGTGGGCGCCGCTACTTTTATGGTAGTTTGCCTTACCAATATAAATCTGAAAAATGTCTTCAATTGTAAAGGATTTAACTACAGAATTATTATTCCCAATGGGAAGTTGAATTATTTTATTGATTGGTAGTTATTGGTCTGGGAAACCTTGGCAGAAGGCCTGGACGAAAACCCAGAGCCTTTTCAACAAAAAGAAAAATAGAACAATTGGATTTCGAGGTTAGCAGAAGGCTAAATCTCGAAATTATGATAAGGTTTTAGCAAATAAGAAAAACAAACAATGGTTTGTCCCAGATGGACACAAAGAAAGATCACAATGGTATAGAACAAAGGTCACGGGTCCCACAATCTTGGGAGAAAACGAATAGTCAGCGAAGGCCTACTTTAACGACAATTTATTTGCCCCACACAGGGTCACAAACAAAACGAATTAACACAATTTAAATAACCAAAAGACTAGCTAAAATTCTGGTCACAACCAGACACAAAATACTTAGCTTTGCAAATCCAAAGATTCTCCAACAAAGATATTCTCCTCAAGGCTCTTCTAATTTAAACTCTCGATTTCCTCAATCGAATTTACTCTTTATTCTATGTGTTTTCTTCTAAATTCCGATTTCCACAAATAGTTTTCACTTCTCTTCTTCCTAAATCTCAAAAATTCTTTCTTGTTTTTATCAAATCCAAAATTGAATTGCCATCCAAAATGGAGGCTTGGCTTGTCCACTTCGCCCCGACCATATAGCCATCCTCTTCGGATCTTTTGCGTGGTGGTGTTCTTGTCTCAGTCATACAGCAGCATCACGCCCATATATGCGGAGACGTGCGACTGAGAGCGGTGATACAACCATTGCACGCGATCCTATGCGTTGAGGATGCGATCCTCGTAGGCTCAGTGGACGTGTTCAGCCGTATAATGTCAATTATATTTTATTTCAAAATGCAAGTGAAAAACTAGTACACAACGCGCAAAGTCCCCAGCCCAAACCGGCCCAAACTAATTACTTTGAGAAGAATATTTTTGTTGGAGAGAATCCTAACCATTTTCCAACTAAAATGGTGGGAATTATAAACAAGAACAATCTAAATTCCATAGACCTTTGCGCAGATAATATTTAAAGAGAAAAACACATCATTGCTATCTTTCTTTGATATCAGACACTTTACGGTGGGCACTCGGCCATTCTACATTTACGGTGGTGTGACTATAATTCACACTTTGTTGTGTTGTTGTGGGCTCCTCTTTCGAACTCGTTGGAAAGCTTCATCACTTTCTTTACTATGCGTGCGAGTCTCCAGCCCGTCCGCTGGCTCAACACGATAGACTGATGCGTGTGAGTCTCCAGCTCATCCGCTGGCTCAGCACGATTAAATTAGAATACGTTGCGGGCAAGTCTCCAGCTCGTCCGCTGGCTCAACCCGATGGAAAATAACCTGCTTTTTTATCCTCTCTGAGTCACTCTCAAAACTCCCAGAGGACAACGGACTCAAAATGTGGGTAAGAAAAGGAATGGTTGGAATGGAGCGGAAACAAATATCGAGAGTTTAACCGTGCCAAAAGCGCACGATTTGACAAGGTCTTAAGAACCAAAAGAATGATTTTTGTTGCGGTAAATCTTACCGTAACAAATTCCACCCTTACCTACCAAAGCAGAAAATTGGCTTTCAGATAAGAAAACGAAGTAAAAAGGATAAAAAGAAAGGTAAACAACAAAACCAAATGGTATACACTACAGCACAACACATCTACATCTCAATCGCTCTGGGCGAGAGTTAATGCACATCACAGAGCTGTGAAGCTCTCAGTAACTCTAAGCGCAGCTAGTCCTTGCTACGCGACTAAGTATCGGAGTTTTCCGAGGAATCGTTGTAGTACGGCTTCAGATCTTTGACGTTCCAGGTTCCTCGAAAGGTACATTTTTCGTCCTTAAGCTCGTACGTCCATGGAGACACGCGTTTCTTAATAAGAAACGGACCTAAAAATTTAGGCGCTAGTTTTGCCGTGTAGTAGTTTGCTGCATCAGACAAACTGAAATTACGTCGCCAAACCAATTCGTTTGGAAGATACTGTACATCCCTTCGTCTAAGGTTGTACCTTTTCGCCGCCATCTTGGATGCTGACTCTAACTTTTTCCCTATCTCTTCCCTAAGCAACCTAAACCTTTCCCTAATGTCATCCGTACTATCACTCCTAACATCCGGAATGGTGGTTAAGGGTTTGCCAAAAGTCACCATCCCTCGACCAAAATTCGCGTAATAAGGCGACACGCCTAAAACTTCGTGATGTGACGTGCGTATACAACACGCCACCTTTGCTAACTGTGCATCCCAAGACCTATGGTTTTCTGAAACGTACGCCCTAAGAGTATTCTTGATAATTTGATTAATCCGTTCTGACGGATTAGCCTGTGGGTGGTAATTCGCCGTAAACCTAATTGTAGAACCATAGCTATCAGACAAAGACTTCAGTTCCTTGCTTTTGAACTGCGGATCGTTATCTCAAATGACAAATTTTGGGACACCAAACAACAAGAAGACATTGTCTTCCAACTCCTTACAAACAGACTTCGCCGTTGCAGATCTCAACGGGAACAACAATGGAAACTTCGTGAAATAGTCGACGACAGTTAAGATATAGACAAAACCTCTACTCGATTTCGGAGGTGGACCTACCAAATCAATACAAATGATCTCCCACGGATCGGTTACCCCTTTCCTCTCCGTCATCAACCCAGCTGTTTTTTCATTAATAGGTTTCACACTTTGGCATATTTTACAGTTCCTAACATACCTAGTTATATCTGACCTCATTTTTGGCCAGTAAAATGTATCTCCTATCCTACAAAATGTCTTCTTAACCCCCATATGTCCTGCCAACGGATGGTCATGATTTTCTTCTAAAATCTTTTTCCTATCATTCTTTGCTACTACTAACTTCCACTCACTATTGCTATTATGAACTACTACATGATTAGCCTTAACAAACTTAAACAATTTTCCCTGTTCTACTCGCCAGGCTGGAAAAGACAATGGTTTCTTTTCCACCTCTCCTATCATTTTTTCTATCCAAGGATCTTTTGTAGGCTCTAAAATCCCAGATAAAACTGGTACGCTCCTGGAGAGCATATCCGGCACTACATGATCCTTCCCTTTGCGGTGAACAATATTGAAATCGAACTGCTGCATACGTACAGCCCATCTAGCCAGCCGACCTGCTGGGTCTTTCAACTTGCTCAACCATATCAGAGAGTAGTGATCGGTAATAACCGTGAATTTCACACCCTCTAAATATGGCCGTAACTTTTCTATCGCCCACAGAACAGCCAAGCACTTTTTTTCTGTGGTCGAATAGTTACGCTCGCAACGATTAAGTGATCTGCTCAAATAGCAAATCACTTTCTCGCCATCGTCAAAATTCTGACTAAGAACCGCACCAATCCCAAAGTCCGTCTCAACGACAAATGGATTCGTGAAATCCGGGCACGTTAGAATCGGTGCCGCTACCAAACATTCTTTAGCTTTTCTAAAGCTCTCCTCACATTCCCTACTCCAATCAAATTTTCTATTCTTCTTCGTCAATTCAGACAACGGTTTCACCAAACTAGCAAAGTTTGGAATGAATCTCCTATACCAGGATACCGTGCCGATGAAGCTCCTAACTTCCTTCACATTTTTAGGTGATGGAATTCCTAACATACTCTCTATTTTTTCTGGGTCCATGTGGAGACCGTTTCTGTCCACAACATAGCCCAAACATTTTAGAGAAGGCCTAACAAAATGACACTTTTCCCTACCTACTTTTAAACCTGCCTTTATTAATCTATCAAAAACCTCATTCAAAATTTCCATATGCTTCTCGAAAGTGTCTGTCACGATGATGATGTCATTGAGATAGACGAAGACATATGGCTCTAACTCAGGTCCAAGGACCGTATCTATAAAACGTTGCCAAGTTGCGGGTGCATTATGCAAACCGAACGGCATTCTCAAAAAATGGAAAATTTCCGACCCGTCAATACAAATAATTGTGCGTGAAGCGCCTGAATCTAAAAGACCTAACATTTGAATACCAAAAATTTCAACGCCTAAATATGGCCGTTGATCTCTACCACTCTGCTTTAGTGTAAGACCCAAATGAATTACCGACTGGTTACCAGTAGGCAACCTGAAATAATTTAACGACGCTCTCGTCCTACTGACCCGAGAGTGCGTCTCGCATTTCCCGACTGGTTATTCGAAACCATGTTTCTCGACTGGTAATTATTTTGACCGAAGTTCCTAGAACAATTAGGGCAGTTACTTCTAGCAACTCCCTGCCTACCACAACCATAACAACACCTAGGAGCGGAACACCTATTTGCAAAATGGCCTGATCCATTGCAATTAAAGCATCTCATAGTTGGTCTTCCATCACCAACTTGAGAATTTCGAATGGGTTGGCTCGATGATTGCGCCTGAAAGCGAACCTGACGACTGGTTTCGTTGTTCTCAGAAACAACCGAAACTGTAGGAGCATCAATACCTACGTATGCTAGATCCGGTTCCAGCAACGTCCTATTCCTAACACTGGGAGGTGGAACATAAGATTCTACATTAGCCCTAACTGCCTCTAAATTACGCCCTAACAAAACTAAATCAGAAACACAACTAGGATTCGCCAATCCTAGTTGCGTCTGATAGAACGGTGTCAAATTCTTTTGAATAATTGACAACTTCCTCCGTTCCAAAATTGGTTCTGAAAGCCTGCAAAACAAATTCTGCATCGTCGCCACATAGACACCGATAGACTCATCCTTGCCTTGTGTGCGACGCCTAATCTCATCTAATAACGAATCGTCGTAATTCGGTGGTAAGAACTCCAGCTTCAACTCTCTGATAAGTTCCTGCCACGAATTAACCGAGACCCTAATTGCCCTATACCAAATAAGAGCTTTCCCAGTAAATAAATCTACTGCTGCCCTAAAAACTTGACCTTCTGTCACCCCTCTTGCTAAACGGATCTCCTCTACTCTCTCAAGAAATAAGTTCACTGAGGCACCACAACGCCCACCAGTGAACTTCACCTCCCACTTCGACAAATTTTCAAATTTTTCATTAGTGACTACAACCCTTTCTACACTTTCTCTATCTCTATCTCTTTCTCTTCTATCATTCTCTCTAATGTTGCTGGTTGTTGTTTTTCTAGGCCCTACATCTACTTTCTCAATATATGTAGAAACCCCAGTTGAGGTTCCCGCCGGCTTCTTCTTTTGAGGTTCGGTTAAACTCGCATCCTCATCTTCAGAACAACTTTCTTCTACTTCTTGTTCTTGATTCTCCTCCAGATCTGCCAATGCTAAAACGAGTTTACTTTTTAATTTATTCCTAACCTTAACCTCATCATCCCCTATTGGCTGGGATCTACCTACTCTACCTAATCCCCACTCAACTTTTGCTAAAATTTTTAAATACTCCTTCGATTTTCTTGATTAAGGGGGATTCACTAGCAACTGACCTATCTCAACTAATTTCAATTCTACTGCCTTTTGATCCTGTTCAAAATTGAACGGATACATGGCAGGGACCCACGATTTCCTCTTTTCTAATAACCTAGAAGACCTAAGAGATTTTCTCATCTCATCTACTGTCCCTACGTCCAAACCCCTACACTCCATTTCATATGCTAACTCATCTTTCTCTAATCTATTAATGTCCATCTTGACTATTGAAAAAAAACTGAATTAAAAAAAAAAAAAAAAAAACCTAAAAGTAAACTTTTCCTCAAAATGAAAAATGAAACTTAAAAAAAGTTTACAGTAATTTATTTATTTATTTATTTATTTATCATCTATCGAGTACAAATCTCTCTTAGACTAAACCATATTTACAATTATGTCAATACAAATATTTAATTTACTTTACATTTTAAATGAATAATCAGAGAAATTAAACTTACATAATACAAATATTCTATGACACTAAACTCAAAACAGTAGTTTTAAAAACATCTCTGCTTAAAGACAAGTCAATATTTTGATAAATTGAGTTAAACTCAGAACTGGATCGTGAAATTGGATCGGATCTACCGTAGTTTGTAAAAGAACGGGGAACAAAAAAGAGTGTCTGCCTCATCCTCAACTGCCTTGAGGGAGCATACAAAGAAAAAAGAGAAAGAAGTTTTGAACAATCAATACGATTACAGAAAGTATCTCTAGCAAGCATTATTAAATAATACCTTCTTCTAACTTCAAGAGACTTTAAGTCAATTAACAAGCATCTATCACTATACCTAGGCAAGATATTGTCAACCCAATTAAGTTTACGCAACGCATACCTCGAGAATTTTTTCTGAACACATTCAATACGATTTATACCCACCCTATACAATGGACACCATATACAACATGCATACTCTAGAACTGATCTTATAAGTGAAATGTACAAAGCTTTAATCGTGTACGGATCCGAAAACTGTTTCGAGCTACGAACTATGAATCCAAGTAATTTATTTGCTTTAGAAATTATGTAGTGCAAGTGCAAATCAAAGGATAATTTCGAATCGAAAATAACGCCTAAATCTTTTTGACTGTGCACTGACTCAAGCGGTATGTCAGAAATAACGTAGGAATGATTAATAACATTAGGTGACCTTGTAAATGTAATGCTTTTACATTTAGCTATATTCAAGAACAGACGATTCTCGCTACACCAAGCTGTGACTTCATCTAAATCATATTGAATTCTATGACAATCCAGTTCACACTTAATATTCTTAAAAAGCTTAAGATCATCGGCAAAGAGCAAACATTCAGAATTCCGAATTCTAGGTGGTAGATCATTGATAAATAGTATAAGTAGGAGAGGTCCTAAATGGCTGCCCTGAGGAACGCCTGAATGATTGAGAATCTCTTTTGATACCACTGTTCCAATTTTTACATTTTGCTTGCGATTAGTAAAGTAATTTTCAAACCACTTAAGAAGGCTAGAGTACAAACCTAAGCATTTCAATTTCCTTAGCAGAATATCATGTTGAACTCTATCGAATGCTTTAGAGAAGTCTGTATAAATAGCATCAACTTGGTTTCCACGTTCAATACCTTTAATACAGAAATTCGCAAACAAGGCTAGATTTGTTACTGTCGATATACCACTAACGAAACCATGTTGATCTACGGATATACTCGAGCTAACGTCGTCATAAATGCATTTTTTCACAATCGCTTCAAAAACTTTCGGTATTAATTTCAGTTTTGAAATGGGTCTATAATTAATAACCTCTTGTTTTGAGCCTGATTTAAATATTCGACTTATCATCGACAGTTTCCATTCATCCAAAAAGTCACCGGTAGAAAGTGATAAGTTAAAAAGTTTAGCAAGTGGAACTGCAAGACTATGAGAACACATTTTAAGCAAAGCTGAACAAAATTTATCAGGGGTAAGCTTAAAATCAGATTTCAAGGAAGAAAGCTGAAGTAAAACCTGATCAACTGACAAACTTAAGCTTCCTAAATTAGTAATAGTTTCACCACATTGAATTTCATGTGAATCCGTAAGGGAATCAAGAACAAAGTTAGATTGGAAATAAGACGCAAACATATCGCATACAACGTCCTCATCATTTGACGATTGATTAAGGTAATTCATACTAACTGGAATACCATATGACTTCCGTTTAGAATTGACGAACTTCCAAAAGGCGCGAGAGTCATTTTTAATTTTATTCTCAATAGAGCGCATATAGCTATTATAGACAGACTTTTTTACAGACTCATATTTATTCCTAAATCGTATATAGCGAAGGCGTAAGCTAGGATCCTTTCTGTAATTTTAATAAAAAAAGAGAAAAAAAGACTCAAAAAAAAAGAATTATCAATAAAAGAAAGGAGAAAAAAAAACTTAAACAAAACTCAAAAAATAAAGAGCACATAAAAAAATTCTTTTAAACGGAAAAAAAATATAAGACTTTCGAAATTATACAAAAAACACTTTCTTTAAAAAAAATACTTTTTTTTTCCAACGAAAACAAATGTCTAAAATGGTACCACTTTTTTTTAAAGTGGCAACCTCGAAACAAAATTTAATTTGTGTCGTTAAAATAATTTAATACGAGCGAAAGAGACAAACGTATGTCAATTTGCTCGTGCCAAAAATTCGATTAAATTGAAAAGAAATTAAAATTCTAATCAACACAAAAACAACAGAAAAAAAAAGAGGAAACAAAATATGTCCCCCAAAAAGAATTTACAAAAAAAATTAAAATGAAACGCAAAATAATCTCACTCTATGCACATGTATGTATGTGCATTCCTTTGGACATCAATCCACACCAAAACACTATTCCGTTGCACCTTTTTGTATACATCTGTAGAAAAAGAAAATTTCAGGCAGTAAAAAAAACACTTTATAAATTTTATATACAAAAAAGAGATGATACCAAGAAATCACTTATCTCAATCACAACACAAAAGAAAATATGAAGCCACAGGTATTTCCCTAAATCTGCTTCAACACAGACAACAAGAAAAAAAAAAAACTACAATGCCCCACGTTGGGCGCCAATTTGGTAGATGCACTTTACCGAATTTATTTTTATTATTAATTAATAATTATTATTTGACGAACTAGAAAATAACGAAATTAAACAATTTGCGCAACCGGCGGCGCACCGAGAGACAAAATCGATAATGAAAGCGAACGCAACGTCAACAAACAAAACAAGAGAATGAGGGAATGATAAAAAAATGTTAAGCGCATCAAAACAAGTATTGTATTTTTTATACAACCACCTTCCGACTGCTCAGCGAGGGGTGGGTTCGAAAAAAATTAGACGCGATAAAATCAATGTTAAAAAAAAAGTGTGGAAGACACTAAAGAGTTAATTAAAATGAAATCAGAGTACAGGGTGTACTCGGTAATAAGTGGGCGCCAGGAAACTTTTATGGTAGTTTACCTTACCAATATAAATCTGAAAAATGTCTTCAATTGTAATGGATTGAACTACAGAATTATTATTCCCAATGGGGAGTTGAATTATTTTATTGATTGGTAGTTATTGGTCTGGGAAACCTTGGCAGAAGGACTGGACGAAAATCCAGAGTCTTTTCAACAAAAAGAAAAATAGAACAATTGGATTTCGAGGTTAGCAGAAGGCTAATTCTAAATTAGGATAAGGATTTAGCAAATAAAAAAAACAAACAATGGTTTGTGCCAGATGGACACAAGGAAAGATCACAATGGTATAGAACAAAGGTCACGGGTCCCACAATCTTTGGAGAAAACGAATAGTCAGCGAAGGCCTACTTTAACGACAATTTATTTGCCCCACACAGGATCATAAACAAAACGAATTAACACAATTTAAATAACCAAAGACTAGCTAAAATTCTGGTCACAACAAGACACAAAATACTTAGCTTTGCAAATCCAAAGATTCTCCAACAAAGATATTCTCCTCAAGGCTCTTCTAATTTAAACTCTCGATTTCCCCAATCAAATTTACTCTTTATTCTATGTGTTTTCTTCTAAATTCCGATTTCCACAAATAGTTTTCACTTCTCTTTTTCCTAAATCTCAAAGATTCTTTCTTGTTTTTATCAAATCCAAAATTGAATTGCCATCCAAAATGGAGGCTTGGCTTGTCCACTTCGCCCCGACCATATAGCCATCCTCTTCGGATCATTTTGCGTGGTGGTGTTCTTGTCTCAGTCATACAGCAGCATCACGCCCATATATGCGGAGACGTGCGACTGAGAGCGGTGATACAACCATTGCACGCGATCCTATGCGTTGAGGATGCGATCCTCGTAGGCTCAGTGGACGTGTTCAGCCGTATAATGTCAATTATATTTTATTTCAAAAGGCAAGTGAAAAACTAGTACACAACGCGCAAAGTCCCCAGCCCAAACCGGCCCAAACTAATTACTTTGAGAAGAATATTTTTGTTGGAGAGAATCCTAACCATTTTCCAACTAAAATGGTGGGAATTATAAACAAGAATAATCTAAATTCCATAGACCTTTGCGCAGATAATATTTAAAGAGAAAAACACATCATTGCTATCTTTCTTTGATATCAGACACTGACGGTGGGCACTCGGCCATTCTACATTTACGGTGGTGTGACTATAATTCACACTTTGTTGTGTTGTTGTGGGCTCCTCTTTCGAACTCGTTGGAAAGCTTCATCACTTTCTTTACTATGCGTGCGAGTCTCCAGCCCGTCCGCTGGCTCAACACGATAGACTGATGCGTGTGAGTCTCCAGCTCATCCGCTGGCTCAGCACGATTAAATTAGAATACGTTGCGGGCAAGTCTCCAGCTCGTCCGCTGGCTCAACCCGATGGAAAATAACCTGCTTTGTTATCCTCTCTGAGTCACTCTCAAAACTCCCAGAGGACAACGGACTCAAAATGTGGGTAAGAAAAGGAATGGTTGGAATGGAGCGGAAACAAATATCGAGAGTTTAACCGTGCCAAAAGCGCACGATTTGACAAGGTCTTAAGAACCAAAAGAATGATTTTTGTTGCGGTAAATATTACCGTAACAAAGTAGCGAGAATTTCTCGTACGACTAGTAATTTAAAAATTCTTGTACGATTATTTATTTAGAAAATGAAACGAATTTTTTGAACGATTATTAATTAAAAAAATCGCGCGATTTTCAAGAAATTCGTTTCGTTTTCTAAATAAATAAAAAAGGCCCCAAATTTGTTGTTGCTGTTTGCATACAAATTATTGGGGCCATTTTTCATTTTCATTTTAAGAGTTTCTTATTCAACAGATTTGTTTGGGGCTTTTTTTCATTTCGTTTGGGGCCATATTTCCAATTTTAAATTGGGGCCATTTTTCATAATGAAAAATCACCCCATTTTTTGGGGTGATTTTTCATAATTTTAAGTTTGAAAATATTGGGGCCATTTTTCATTATGAAATTTGGCCCCAAAATTTTAAATGAAAAAAGGCCCCAATAAATGAAAAAGTACCCCAATCCCACAAAATTTGATCGATTTTTGTTGTTTTTGTTTCCCATACAACTTTTTGGGGCCATTTTTCATTTTTCGTTTGGGGCTATTTTTCATTGGGGCCAAATTTCATGTAGCCGAAAAATGGACCCATAAATATGTACACAAAGCAACAACAACAACAACAACAAAGCAAGAGTACTTCAAGATCTTGATATACACAAATCCGCTGGCCCGGCTGGTATACCCCCTATTCTTCTGAAGAAGTGTTCTTCATCGCTGGCAAAACCACTGCGTAAGCTTTTTCATCGCTCCTATCGTTCATGAATCTTTCCTAGTAGATGGAAAACACCATTTGTCCAGCCCGTCCCAAAAAAAGGTGACTCCTCCTCCACCTCCTCCTACCGACCAATTGCACTTACGTCCCTTCTTTCCAAGGTCATGGAAACGCTGATAAATCGTCAGCTCAAGAAATATCTCGAAGATTGGGAGCTTTTAGATGACCGGCAATACGGCTTTCGCAGCAATCGTTCCACTGGTGATCTGATGGCATATCTCACCGAACAGTGGAACAAATCAGTGCATCGCTTTGGCGAAAGCAAGATTATTGCGCTTGATATTTCAAAGGCATTTGATAGGGTTTGGCATGAAGCTCTTTTATCGAAAATGCGTGCATTTGGTATCGATGATTCTCTTATTCGTTCTTCTTGACCGTTCAATACAAGTTGTATTAGACGGTTTCAAGTCTGATCTCCACAAAATAAATGCTGGTGTGCCCCAGGGCTCCGTTCTGTCTCCGACTCTCTTTCTCATTTTTATAAATGATCTCTTGTCTGTGACTTCTAATCCATTAAATTGTTTTGCTGACGACGCAACCCTCAGCTTTTCATATGCGTTTGATAATTCACGGCCTTCGCCTTCGAACGTGTTATTACAACGAAACCGTATGATAGGCTCATTAAACTCCGATTTAAACAGCATTGTGAATTGGGGTACTAGAAATCGTGTGGAGTTTAATGCGTCGAAAACTCAATGCTGTCTTTTGTCGTTGAAGCTAAACATACGCCATATGCCATTATCCATGAACGGTACTTGCATCGAGGAGGCCGAAAAGCTATCAGTACTCGGTATGTGTATCAGTGACAATCTTCGTTGGAATAATCATATACTTGAGATTGCCAAGAATGCTGCAAGATGCTTAGGCTTTCTTAATTGATGCAAGAAGTTTTTCACAACTTCTGATCTGGCTACAATTTACAAAGCGTTTATACACCCTAAACTCGAGTATAACTCCCATCTCTGGACAGTTGCTTCTCAAACTGATCTACACCTGATCGACAGAGTTCAGAAAAAAGCGTTAAAATTGATAGGAGAGAGAAAAATTATGGAAACATTTCCGTCACTCGAACATCGTCAAAATGTCTCATGTCTTTCCTTATTTTACAGGTTCTTTTACAAAAAATGCTCACTCGAGGTAGCCAGCTGCGTTCTACCCCTTAAACATTTCCCCCGTAATACTCGTCTTGCTAGGAACGCTCATCAGTTTACACTTGAGAACAAATTCAGACGTACCGTGAAATATAGAGATTCTTTCTTTAGTCGTACAACACGAATGTGGAATGGATTACCTGGAGCAATTTTTCCTTGCCATTTTGATCTTCAAACATTCAAGATCAATATTCATCGACACCTCCTTTCCCTTCCTTCCTAACTTCCTATCGCTCGCGCTGTGACTTATCATTAAAAGAGCTGTAACAAACCCCATGAGCGCGTGTGCATTATAAAAACAAAAAAAAAAATTTTTTATTTCGACGGTTTAGGGTGATTTTTCATACATTGGGGCGTTTTTTCATTTAAAATTTTGGGGTGATTTTTCATTATGAAAAATCACCCGATTGCTTTGTTTTTTTCTCCATCAAAATGAAAAAAATTGGAAATATCTAAAAAAATAATGAAAAAAGAACAATTCGATTAGTATTTGCCACCTGCACTATTATTTATGGAAAAAATCACACGCATTTTCTAAATAAATAATCGTACAAAAACATCGTGCGATTTATTTCAAAAGTAGCGAGATTTTCTCCTACGATTAGTAATTTAAAAATTCTTGTACGATTATTTATTTAGAAAATTAAACGAATTTCTTGAACGATTATTAATTAAAAAAATCGTGCGATTTTTAAAAGTAATAATCGTTCAAGAAATTCGTTTCATTTTCTAAATAAATAATCGTACCTACAAGAATTTTTAAATTACTAGTCGTACGAGAAAATCTCGCTACTTTTGAAATAAATCGCACGATGTTTTTGTACGATTATTTATTAAGAAAATTCGTGTGATTTTTTCCATAAATAATGGTACAGGTTGATGGAGAATAAAATGCACGACTGGGTCGCACGTACTTGCTCTGTGGGTGCAATAGTACGATGAAGACAAACTTTTCGACCAATGAGAAGAACTCATTTTTGAAAAAATTGGTAAAACCTAAAAAAATTTGACTGAAACTGGAAAAACCGATACACGGGAGCTAATGTTAAGAAACCTTTAATATTTAAAATTAAGACGTTATCTTTTGGGTGTTATAAATGATACAAATGTCCACTTATGGCCAAATTAATAATACTGTTAAAAGCAATTTCCGCTATTATCATGTGTAGCCAAGAACTAAAAATGCAGTTTTCTTTGAAGTATTCTATATATGTTACATACAAAATTTCATAAAAATCGGGGAAGCCGTTTTTGAGTAAATTTGAAAAAACGAAAAAATTGGCCAAAATCTAGTGGCTCTTTGTATAGGAGCCACCATTTAAAAAAGAGAAACCGAAAAAAAATCAATGCCATCTGGTAGGAAGCTGTAAGGAACTATACCAAACAATGTTTGAGTGAATTCGATGCAACCGTTGACAACTTATGGCCATTTGAAAAAAAGCCGTTAAGAGCAGATCTCCGTTATTTGCATTTTTAGCCAAAAACTAAAAACGCAGTTCTCTTAAGAACACTAAAAGAATATAACACACAAATTTTTATCAAAATCGTTAGAGCCATTTTTGAGCAAATTAGAAAAAACCAAAAAAAGTTGGCTAAAACTGAACGGCTCGTTGTATGGGACCTACCATTTAGACAGGCTTCACTGAAAAATGTATAAAGCCATCATATAGAACACTATAAAGAACTATGCCAAACGAAGTTTGAGTCAAATCAATCGAGTCGTTGCGAACTTATGGCCATTTGAAAAAAAGCCGTTTAAACCTGATTTTCGTTACGACCATTTGAGCCAAAAACAAAAAATTGAGTTTTGTTCGAAATGCTTTAAGTTAGCTAAATTTCAAGTTTAATCAAAATCGTTAGAGCCGTTTTCGAGAAAATCCAAATTGAAAAAAACCGTTACTTGAAAGGTACAAGTTTGAGCCGGGCTAAGACGAAATAAAAAAAATCTCGACAACCGTTTTTCTTGAAACTGCTATATATCAAGTTTGAAGAAAATCCGTCAAGCCGTTTAGGCTGTAGCATGACGTGAAAAAGCGCACATCCGCACATCCGCACAGACGCACAGACAGACCGACGGACGGTATGGCGAAAACCACTTTTATGGGCTTCTCTATCATCGTAATGTCATGTTTGATTAAAACCTCGATTTTTTTTTCTGCACGAAACCAATACTTGCCCTATAGAGCAAGTAAAAAAACAAAGCAGTCGTGTGATTTTTCATAATGAAAAATCACCCCAAATCTGGAAATGAAAAAACGCCAGAATGTATGAAAAATTACCCTAAACCGTCTAAATAAAAAAACAATTGTTGTTGTTGCTTTGTGTATATATTTTTGGGCCATTTTTCATTTTCACTTCGATTTTTTTTTTCAAATTTTGGGGATTTCTTTTCATAAATTTTGGGGTAATTTTTCCATTTAAAATTGGGGCCACTTTTCATTATGAAAAAGGCCCCATTTTTAGGGCCATTTTTCATTTTTTGTTTGGGGCCATTTTTCATTAGGGCCAAATTTCATGTAGCCCCGTTTTTCATTTTCACTTCGATTTTTTTTCAAATTTTGGGGCTTTCTTTCATAAACTTTGGGGTAATTTTTCCATTTAAAATTGGGGCCCCTTTAATTATGAAAAAAGGTCCCATTTTTGGGGCAATTTTTCATTTTTTGTTTGGGGCCATTTTTCATTGGGGCCAAATTTCATGTAGCCGAAAAATGGCCCCAAACGAAAAATGAAAAATGGCCCCTAAAAGTTGTATGGGAAACAAGAACAACAAAAATCGATGAAATTTTGTGGGATTGGGGTATTTTTTCATTTATTGGGGCCTTTTTTCATTTAAAATTTTGGGACCAAATTTCATAATGAAAAATGGCCCCAATATTTTCAAACTTAAAATTATGAAAAATCACCCCAAAAAATAGGGTGATTATTCGTTATGAAAAATGGCCCCAATTTAAAATTGGAAATATGGCCCCAAACGAAATGAAAAAAAGCCCCAAACAAATCTGTTGAATAAGAAACTCTTAAATTGAAAATGAAAAATGGCCCCAATAATTTGTATGCAAACAGCAACAACAAATTTGGGGCCTTTTTTATTTATTTAGAAAATGAAACGAATTTCTTGAACGGTTAATAAATTAAAAAATCGCGCGATTTTTTTAATTAATAATCGTTCAAGAAATTCGTTTCATTTTCTAAATAAATAAAAAAGGCCCCAAATTTGTTGTTGCTGTTTGCATACTTATTCAAGAGATTTGTTTAGGGCTTTTTTTCTTTTCGTTTGGGGCCATATTTCCAATTTTAAATTGGATCCATTTTTCATAATGAAAATTCACCCCATTTTTGATGTGATTTTTCATAATTTTAAGTTTGAAAATATTGGGGCCATTTTTCATTATGAAATGTGGCCCCAAAATTTTAAATGAAAAAAGGCCCCAATAAATGAAAAAATACCCCAATCCCACAAAATTTCATCGATTTTTGTTGTTTTTGTTTCCCATACAACTTTTTGGGGCCATTTTTCATTTTTCGTTTGGGGCGATTTTTCATTGGGGCCAAATTTCATTGGGGCCAAATTTCATGTAGCCGTTTGAAACAGGGCTGCATTTTGAGCACGTTGTTATTTATGCTGTTTACTTATGACATAACAGACGATATCGGAGGCGGTGTGGAAATAAATAGGAGGTATTCATACCGGGTCTTATGTATGTTGACGATATTGATTTTCTCTCCGATACAGTACCTAAGTGGTTTGCAGCTTAAAATCAACAGATTCGAAAAGTACTGCAAAACTTGGAATCTTTCTGTGAATCTAGAAAAAAACCAAAATTCTTGTATTTAGAACTGGAGGAGGGAGATTCTCGAGGAACGGAAGATGGATCTATCAAACCGACCCCATTGAAGTTGTTAGAGAGTATACCTTGGTTTTCTGATAAAATCTATTCTAAATACGGAGAAACACCTGAAAATTAAATAAGCAGAAGCAAAGTTACTGCATAAAATGCATCTTAAGGCTATCTAATCATACCTCTAACTACTACATCTGGTGTTACGGTAAAATTTACCGTTACAAAGACTACTTTTCCAGATCCCTTTACTGGTTCCTTCCGCTCCCTTCTTTTCCTTAATACAGGTACTTTTCTAAGAAGGTTGAGAGAACGATTGATGGAAACCAACAATCTACGAATCTACCGAATCTACAATAACATCAACTATCAGACAGGCGGTCTGACAATGACAACTACGATCAATAAAACCCATCAGACAGACGGTCTGACATAATTACACAACCCAGCAAGGAGACGACACGAAGATTTAGTAGATCCCCATCGATCGCTACAGAACTACGAAGGGTCGTAGAACAGTTGCAGCATATGGCCAAGTGCCCAACATAATTTATACTTTTCCTGTACAAGATGGATCGTTGTCAACCACCCCTCAATTCCCTAAAATCGCAACAGAGATCCACCGGAATTTTGGAAATCGCGAGGTAGCAAGTATCCTTCCTTTAAATAATTTGTTTTGGTTCTGCCATGGATTCCTCGTTAGTTTTGTTTAGCTATTTTGGAGGTGAAAAATGCGTCTAATCGAAATTGAGTTTTTCAGCTTTGACATTTTTTTTTTATCACAAAAAAATAGTGGAAAAAGAAAAGCTGAATGCATTCATTAAATAGCTTCCCACTGGAAAAAACTAGTGGCCGGCGAATTCAATGATTACTTGCAGTAAGCTGGGGTTATAACGGCGAGTAAGCGAGACCGCAGGACTTCGATTAAACGGTGTTGCACTTCAGCTAATAGGCTGCAAGTTGCTGACAAAATCCCGTCATCGATATCCCCGGTCACTGATTGGCTGAAAGCGAAAACAAAAAAGACCAAGTAGCTGCCTTCCAGAGATGGTGAAAATCTTGAAGGACACTTCTTGATTGTCGAGAAAAGAAACCAGAGGGTCGAAAAGAAAATAAGTGAAAAAAAATTTGTCAGAAAAAGGAAAAATCAATTTCGTAGTGTAAAGTAATTAAAGTTGAGTTTTTTTCGGTTAGACTTGAGAAAATTTATCTTGTGGTTGTGGTACGAGCGTACGAGGTTTTCAAGGCAGAAGAAGGAAAAGTTAATGTCAGGAGGAAGGACATTTTGTTAACAAGATAAAAGATAAGTAGAGTGTTAAATTTTGTATATTGTGTGTATGAATTGTGATTGAGACAATTCTGATCCAAATTTTCCAAATTTTCGGTTTATTTCTGTTGCGAAAATCCGCGAAATCCTCGTTCGAGTGACGAAAATTTCGATATTCCTTTGTTTCCATAACGGTCCATTTTAATCCGTCTTTAAATTCAATTTTGTGTTCAAAAATAAGTTTGAAAAGACTTTGGGCCCTTCTAGCCCTTCTTTATTGCAAGGTTTCCCAAACCACCATACCAATAAAAATTAAAAATTACTTTGAAATCCCCATTCGGGAATATAAAATTTGATCTTTTATTTAATAAAAATAGATTTCACCGTCGATTCCGCTCTAGAGGTTTGTGATTTCCTACTATATAAAAAAAAAATCACTGGCGCCCACTTTCTTACTTCATGTAAGTACGCCCTTGTGGCAATCTATTTAAACAACATCGATTAAATATATTTATATCACAATAAATTAATCAAAGCCTATAAAACATCATTTCTCTTATTAATCGAATGCGAACAATTTTGATCCATCAGATCACATTTACTCGAACCAACCCTTTGCTGAGCTAACCGGTGAGCAGCATCGAAAAGTTGCTCATTGTAAAATTAATTGCGCGAACGGATCTTTTTTTTGACGTTTAATTTTTTTTATTTCTCATTAAATCGAATTTCTCTATCGCGTGCACTTCGGTGGTGCATTTTCTTAAATTCTTTTTAATAATAATATCGTTTTCTTTGTTGTCTGGATCCGAAAATCCAAGTCGCGGTTTTCTAGTGCTATCGTCATCCTAAGTTTCGCGTATTTAATTCTTACAATACTGGAAAGACCTTATATTGGAAACATTAAAGACAGATTGTAGAACATGAAATTTTTACGGACTTACCGCGATTGAAATTTTAATCAAAAAATTTTTGACTATATTTCCCGACTTTTCGACAGTGTTACACTTGTCGTGGTCATGGGTTGACAGTCATTATTGGAAACATTAAAGATACATTGTAGAACATGAAATGTGACTATATTTCCCGATGTTTCGACAGGGTAACACTTTGTCGCCTGAGAATTATTTTGTTCCATACGCCATTGTGACTTTTTCGAGAAAAACGCGTTTAAAGGTTTGCGTACTTAGTACTCCGAAACTGTGCGATAGGATTTTTGTTTTTATTTTTTAACTTGAAGTTAGTCCCATAAAGAGTATATCTAATAATTTTCAAAGTGATGTGCCAAACCGTTAAAAAGCTGCGTTATTTAACGTAAAAGTCTGCTTTTTGACTTGTGGCCCACCTCCTACATTTTTAAACTGATTTTTTTTTGTTTCCATACACGTGGAAGACACAAAATTTCATAATAATAACGAATCTAATCAACTGAAATGGAGGTGGAACAAACCAATACTAAAATTTTGTTTGCGATCAGTGTCCCACATCACATACATAGCTTTTCTTTGACACATGTGAACGTGGAACAAAACAATTCTCACACAAAATTCTTTGCTATATATTTATATAGTACAATTCAGAAGCGGAACGCGAGAGGCGCCATCTACTACACTCCGCCAGAACTATGCCAGTGGAGAGCGCTCAAAACGCCTAATTTTTGCAGACTGACAGCTGCGATGAACGAGAAGAATGTATACAAATTCGTTAGGGGTTCGAGGGAGTCAACCCAAGATGATTTTTGCTAAGAATGCTATGGGAAGCAAAGATAAAAATTAATTTAAATTTAAATGGGGATGAGATGTGTGTAAATGTACATGAGGAAAAAGTTAATAAATAAAGTATAATGAAAGAAAATGTGTGAATGTATTGGATATAGGTGAAAAGACGGTATTTTCTTTGCAAATTTCAGCCCGGCAGCGAGGTTGCCACCTTGCAATATGTTTTCAACCAAAATTTTTGTTTCTAAAAGATAACTGCCTAGGTGGGTGTTTGAGCGAGACAATATGTAACTATATATATATTATCTATTTCAAACATCATTCGCTGAAGTTCAAATTGAAACTTACGCATTACTCTGCTGTGCTTTAAAGTGGCCAACGGTTTTTTAAATATTGCAAAATAATTGAAAATTGGCAGCCCATCTTTTGAACAAATTTCAAAAAATCAATTTAAATTTACTTTCCTTATTTCGTGTTATATAATATAAATTTATTAACATATAAATACATCATAAATCTAAGCATTACCTGCATTGGATATATGTACCTCTAATGCCTACAACCGCCTCCAGGCGGGGTAAAGTTTACAAGTACTTACAGGTAACGGTATGATCTCTCGCCCTATCTGATAAGCTTAATGAATAGTTTAAATATTGTTCTATGCTTAGCTGTTCATTACATAGCTGTAGTGCATTTCGTTCGCAAGCTAAGTTTGTAAAAAGTGAAAATTTCGCTCGCACACGGGAAAATAAATATTTGCTCACGAACACGATTTTCATTTATTTAAAAAAAAAATATTTATTTGCAAGATCAATTTGGAAAAATAACAGGTACGTAGAATAAAGTGTTTTTTATCGATAAGTGACAAAAGTTTTGCACTGCGTTCTTTTTTTATATAAAAAATCTGAGCTTTCTTGAACCCGTCTAGAGGCGGGTTCAGGCAGTTGAGAGTAAATTTTTCCTTGTTAGTTCCCCATAACTGATTTAGTGCTTTTGTTAGGTAGCAATGTCAAGACGATCTTTGAGGAACCTGTCGAAGTTGACAGAAGATGAAATAGCTGAATTGATGAATGCAATTTCAAGCTCTGAAGACACGGTCGGTGAAGATGATTTCGACGATGATGACAATGTTGAGGATCCAGATTTTATTTGCTCTGAAGATGAACTCTTGATTGATCATTGTTTGATCAATTCAACTCAGTTATTGATGGATGCAGTAAATGCAAGTTTGGACATCAGCACTTTAGACATAAGTCATCAAGAGCCGAGTTCCGATCTAGCATCATTTCCTTCAACGTCAGTTGTTGCTTTGGCAGCAAACGCCAAAGATAATGTTGCATCAAGTTCAGCTAGTATATCTGTGCCCAATATTGCTCCTTTACGTTATAGAAAACGAAAACGCGACTTGAATGACAACGAATTACAAGAAGAGGAAGGTGGCCCTGGTTGTTCCAGCACTGGCAAATTCATTGGTACTCTGAAAGCAATGAAAAACGATACTCAGGAATTCAAATCCATGTTGTGGAGGAAAAAAATATGCAGCTGCATGTAAATGAAGTCGTTTTTCGTGGGGTAAAAGAATTGCCAGATGAGATCAAATCTTTGAAAACACCTCTTGATTTCTTCCAATATTTTGTGACTGAGGACTTTATTCAAAATATTGTTAGTAAAATGAATTTGTATGCGTTACAGCAGAAAATTGAAAGTCGGTTTGTTACCAACTCACAAGAGGTTCGGCAATTCATAGGAATCCTGTTCTTTATGTCTATATACCGCTTTCCAAATGTTCGTTCCTACTGGGGAAGACATTCGCTGGAAGCAATACGGACCACAATGACACGAACTAGATTCGAACACATGCGGCAGTATTTGCATTTCAATGATAACTCGACTATGATCCCGAATGGCCAGCCTGGATACGATAAGTTGCATCGCGTTCGACCTCTTATATCCCACTTCAACGAACGCTTTGGGTCTGTTCCTATGCTTCATCGTCTTTGTGTAGACGAACAAATGTGTGCTACAAAAATGGGTGGCAATCCTACTCGACAATATATGCCAGCCAAACCACATAAATGGGGGACCAAGCTGTTTGTTTTATGTGATCACATGGGCTTCTCATATTCCTTTGAAATCTATTCTGGTGCAGGAGATAACGTGGTACCAGAAAATGCACCAGATCTCGGAGCTTCCTCAAATGTCGTTGTTCGTTTGTCTAGTAAAATTCCGGACAACGTGAATCATATTGTATATTTTGATAATTTTTATACGTCAGTGGGCTTGCTGACATACCTAAGAAGCCGTGGGATATATAGTTTGGGAACCGTGCGCTCAAATCGAGTGCCAAATATCAAATTGTCGAGCGATGCTGAACTTATAAAGCGAAAAGTTGAACGGGGATATTCCGAGGAGTATGTCGCTAACGCTTACGGCATAGATATAAGCAGTGTTTTGTGGATGGACAACAAAAGTGTTCGACTTCTTTCCACTTATGTTGGTATCAAACCATTTCTCTCGAGAGAGCTTGTTCCACCACCCTCCAAATCATCGCGATGGGACAGGAAAAAACAGCAACAAATAGAAGTTGACTGCCCATTTATAATAAAAGAATATAATCGACATATGGGTGGTGTCGATCTCATGGATGGTCTTCTTGGTCGCTATCATATTCATATGAAAACCCGAAAATGGACGAACCGCATATTTTTTCACCTGTTGGATGTGGCGATGGTCAATGCTTACATTCTTTTTCATAGACTTCACAAGGGAGTCAAAGTCGAAATGCCAAATTTTCGCTCTGAAGATGCGGAATCGTTGTGCATGATTTCGAGCGAAATAAAAAAACCGAGAGAACTGAAAAAATTCAGTTTATAAACAGGAGGAAAAGAACATATTCTTAAAATTTTATTTCAAGTCTCCGACAGGTTACAAATACATGCTGAGTGCAGGTTTTAAATTGCCAGTGGTCAGTACCATTTACAAATGGCATTCTGAAATAAGGTTACCAACCGGATGCGACAACAAAGTTACCAATTTGCTGACACAAAAATCCAAAAGCATGACAGCCATGGACTAAAACTGTGTACTCCTGTTCGACGAGATGGCAATACAGAAGGAACTGGAGTATAACAGCAAAGACGATTTCATTTATGGTTTCACGGAGTTCGGCGAATTTGGAAGGAACACAACGATAGCCTCTAAGTTCATGGTATTTACACTTAGAGGCTTGAATAGAAACTGGAAGCAGAGCATAGTATACTATGTCGGCTCCCCACAGGGAAAGATCCTTGCTGACATGATAGAAGCTATAATTACAGGAGTATTTAAGTGCGGCCTTACAGTAGTTGCAACAAGCTGCGACCAAGGACCTCCAAACCTTGGAGCATACCATCTATTGCAACCAGAATTAAAGACTAAACCATTTATGTGGAAATAAAAGGTCACAGAGTTTCTCTGCTCCATGACTATCGACATCTTTTCAAGAGCGTAAGAAATATCTTGCTGACTCATATAATTTCAGTTGGAGATGATGTTGTCTGGAAAGTACTGGAGAAGTTGTACGAAGAAGACGAAAAAGGGATGAATTTCCAAGTTTGTTATAAACTTACTAAATCTCACATCGATCCAAGCAGTCATGATAAAATGTATGTAAAACTTGCTACCCAGGTGTTCAGCTCTAATTTGTACTCGGGAATTAGGTACGCATTGGAAGCTGGCATCTATAAGACGGAAGAAGAAAAAAAATGCTGTGTCAACAGCAGAATTTATTCGAAGGATGAACGCCTTATTCGACCATTTAAACACTTCCCAGTCTTATTCACGCAACCCTGACCAGCAACCAATATCGGATCACTCTGAAACCATGGATGCTTTGATCAACGCAAGGAGTTGGATTTCAACGTGGAAATCTTCGAGTCCCCAGTCAACCCCACCTTGTTTCAGGGGACTCAAGCGAACACTCCTGGTAATCGAGCTGATGTGGGTGTACATCAAAAGCGACGAACAGAGGTATTTGTTAACAGCACATTTGAATACAGATGTTGCTGAAAACCTGTTATCTGTATTACGTACAAATAGAGGTTCGTACGATTCTAACCCTTCGGCTTTGAGATTATAACCGTGGTGGTTATCTTGTTCTTTGTTGCTCCGTATAATTAAAACAAGGAAGATTTCTATTATAATTATATATACATATGTACACTTTTATTAAACTATAATTACAAAACTAAATTGAATTCTTAATTTAATATTTTAGGATGGGAGCTTGTCGTCGTAGATTGGCACACGTCGAGAATAAAATTACAATTGTTTTAGTGACAGATCAAAAGCAAAAATTCTAGTGGAAATTTCTTTCGTCAAGTCAAACGTCACATTTTTCAATTGTTGTGAATGGACGTATTCACTCAAATGCTACCGCGTTCGTTCGAAAGCAATTGCGTTCCAACTTCTTGCGTTCGCATTTCATTGCGATTGTTCATTGTTGGATTTATTATACTTTATCATTATTGTAGATACACTACATCACCCTCCTCCAATCGAGTTCCCTCCCTAAAAGATTTTTTCTCGTTTCTACTCTGGTTTAGCATGACTGCAATTTAGATGCAGTATGCTGGTTTGAGGCGATCGATGGAAATCGATACATTTTTGTTTTTATACTTATTATAAAGTGTTTCCTAAGTCTCCGAATCACTTCGTAAGGGCCTTCGTATGACGGCATTAGACCGGTTTTTACTTTGTCGATTCTCACAAAAACTTGTTTACACTCGTTAAGGTGTTTCGGTATGAAAATTTCTTGTTTAGTTTGCCTTGTCTTTTTTGGAATAAGGTTTCTCATAGCGTTTCTCAGTTTTTCTATCAAGTCGTCTGGGGAGAGCTCTTGATTTTGGTTGCCAATGAAAATTTCGCCAGGAAGTCTCAGGTTCTGTCCGTATACCATTTCTGCTGCCGAAGAATTTAAGTCTTCTTTTACGGCACAGCGAATTCCTAAAAGAATGATGGGGAGTTCCGAGCTCCAATTGGTGGTATTGCATCTAGCTTTTAGTGAGCACTTGAGTTGTCTGTGAAAACGTTCAACCATTCCATTGGCTTGTGGATGATATGGCGTTGTATGAATTTTGTGTATTCCTAACAATCTTGAAAGTTCGCTAAATAGTTTTGATTCGAATTGACTTCCTAGTGATTTTTAAAGGAGTACCAAAACGGGCAATGAAGTTTTCGACAAACACTTTCGCGACAGAGCTTGCAGAAATATCAATCAGAGGATAGGCTTCTGGCCACCTAGTGAATCTATCGACAGCCGTGAGGATGTACGAAAAACCATTAGACGGAGGAAGTGGTCCCACCAAGTCAATGTGTATGTGATCGAACCGACCCGTTGGTATTTCGAATCTACCGTGTTCTGACTTGGTGTGTCTTTGTACTTTGGCTTTCTGACATCCTATGCATGAACGTGTCCAATTGTTGATGTCTTTGTTCATATTTGGCCAGAAGTATCGCTCTGAAATGAGTTTTCTCGTCGCCCGTATGCTTGGATGGGAGATCCCATGAAGAGTCGTGAAGACATTTGGACGTAACGCCATTGGAACGAAAGGTCTATTTTTGTTTGTTGAAGTTTCACAACAAATCATTACATTGGGGAATCTAAATTGTTCTAGAACAAAACTTTTCTCTTTCTTCAAATTTTTGGTTTGCGCTATGAGATCCTGTAGCTCTTTGTCGGTGGATTGTAGTTTGGCGATTGTTTCTAGATCAAGCTTGTAATCTTTGTTAACGCCAATTTCGTCAATGCGAGAAAGCGCGTCGGCGACAACATTATCTTTACCTTTAACGTGTTGGATGTCAGAAGTAAATTGTGCAATGAAGTCAAGGTGACGCGTTTGACGTGGACTTCTCTCTGTTTTGCTTGTCAGAGCATGAGTGAGTGGTTTGTGGTCCGTAAAGACTGTGAATTCTCGCCCTTCGACGAAGAATCGGAAGTGTTTGATCGCTAAGTACACAGCTAGCAATTCGCGATCGAAAGCTGAGTACTTTATTTCTGCATCTTTAAGTTTTTTGGAGAAAAACGCTAGAGGTTGCCAAGATTGTGAAACTTGTTGTTGAAGGACAGCACCTACGGCTATATCGGATGCATCCGTTGTGATGCTGAAAGTGCCGTTCTGTAATGGGTGAGCTAGCAGTGTTGCTTTTGAGAGAGCTTCTTTTGCGCAATCGAAAACAGAGTTGAGATTTTCTGGCCAGGAAAAAGACTTTTTTGTTTTGGCTTGTTTTGTTAGCACTGTAAGGTGAGTATGAAGTGGAGCGATGAGTTGAGCAAGTTTCGGGATAAATCGATGATAGTAATTTATCATTCCTATAAAGCGTTGGATTTGCTTGATGGACGATGGTTTTGGAAAGTTAATGATTGCTTCAACGCGATCTCTGGAAGGAGAAATTCCTTTCGCGTTGATCGTATGACTTAAGAACTCCAAAGAAGAAACACCGAAGATGCACTTGGATAGGTTTATATTGACTCCATACTCTTCTAACCTTTTGAATAGAATCTTGAGGTGCTCTTTGTGTTGGTTTTCGTCTTTACTGGCGATAAGCAGATCATCAATGTATGTGAACACGAAATCCAAACCGAAACACACTTCGTTCATGAAACGTTGAAACGTTTGAGCTGCGTTTCGCAGGCCGAATGGCATTCGGAGCCATTCGAAAAGGCCGAAAGGAGTTGTTAAGGCGGTTTTATGCACGTCTTCTGGTGCAACTGGGATCAAGTGATATGCTCTTACGATGTCTAGCCTCGAAAAAACTTGGCAGCCATGAACATTCATGGAGAAGTCTTGTATGTGATGGATCGGGTGGCGATCTGGTACTGTGGCAGCGTTTAGTCTGCGGTAGTCACCACATGGTCTCCAATCTTGGTTGTTTTTCTTTTTAACCATATGAAGAGGAGAGCAAATACTTGAAGATGATGGTTGACAGATTCCCAGTTGCATCATGTATTGGAACTCTGTTTTTGCGGCGTTATGCCTAGAGGCGTCCAAGCGTCTTGGCCTTGAAAAAGGAAGTTGACCTTTTGTCTCGATATGATGAACGATTGTGTGTTTGATTGGCGCGAAGTAATCTGGCTCTGCTATCAAACTTGGAAAGTTTTGTAAAATTTTACTGTAATTATGATTAGTGACTTGAAAGTGTTTTGGGGTTGGATCATCAGTTCTTATTGTAGACGCATAGGTGTGCAGCTTAGTGAGAGGGTCTAGCAATCTTTTGTTTTTGGTGTCCACCAGAAGATTAAATTTTGCTAAAAAATCGGCTCCCAATATTGGTCTGCTAACCGCGGCAATTATAAACGTGTGAACGAAATTTCGCCTAAGCCCAATATCAAGGTTTAATAATTTTGATCCGAATGTTGGAATCGAAGTTCCGTTGGCGGCTGATAGCCAAATCGAAGAGTCTGTGGACTTTGAACCCTTTCTTGTGCTACAAGGAATAACTGACAAATCCGCCCCTGTATCGATGAGAAAAATTAGATTTGAGATTCTATCCCTGATAAATAAGCGGCAGCTTGAAGGACACTGCTTGTTTGCCGCTGCAACAGCAGGTTGATCTAGTTTGGGTGATCAGTCCGATTTTTCGAAATGTTTTTGTCGAAGTTGCACGGTTTTTCACATTTCTTGGCCTGCCTCTTATAGCGCCTGTGGTACCAGCATACTCGCGTGCCCGAACTTGAATTTGAGCGGTTGTGTACCCTAGATCTACTGTGAGAACGACTATTTCTGTTTCTAAAATTTTGAGAATGATTACTGCTACGTGCACGTGAATCGAAAGAAAATGCCTCAATCATTGACTCTATTCTAGCGAGTCTTTTTTCGAGAGCATCATTGCTATTACAAGAATTATCGTTTTGTTGAGCAGTGGAAATACTGCACATGCTCATACTTTGAGATGCCTCGTATATTTTGTCTGCAAGTGTGGCTAACTCCTCAAGAGTTTTTTGACCAACTGACAACAAGGCGATATTGATTGGTTGTGGCAATCTACGCATCCATAACTTTTTGAGAATGTCGTCATTAAACGTAGCACCTGACAGAGTTCTCATTGAGCGCAATACCTCTGATGGTTTGCGATCACCAATGTCTGCCTTGTCAATAAGACTTTCTAAACGTTTAAGCTCGGACACAGAATGGCGTTCGATTAATGCCGATTTTAAAGTGATATACTTGTCGGTAGGTGGTGGATTCGAGAGAATGTCAATCACCGAATCACAAGTGTCTGGTTGCAGAGAGCCAACCGTGAGACAGTATTTAGTCTCGGAACTAGTTATCCTGTGCACCGTAAATTGGGCTTCCGCCTGAATGAACCAGGTTACCGGGTTTGAATTCCAAAAAGTAGGAAGTCTAACTTTGATTGATTCTAAACTTCCCTGAGATGAATTTGATTGGTTTTGCTGACCAAGAAGGGGACTCGATTGGTTAGGAAGATTCGAGTGTTCTGTGTTCTGCTCATTAAGAACTTCTCCATCTTTCGTTTCGTTAACCATTTTTTTTCTTATTAAAAATACCAGAAACTAAATTTGGGAAATGGCTCACGTAAACGATTTCTAATTCTTTATGGACGTAAAATCTTGAAGTATGGAACGCAATTTTCATATGTTTGGCAACTGATTAATTTATTTTGTTGTTGGCGAAAGAAATTCCAAAAAAAAAACTATAGCGGTATTTATATGTAACATACATGTGAATTTCAATATATATTTCAAATGTGCAGAAGAATTCTTGCTTTGAAATGTGCATACATAATGTTAATTTAAATTTATATTTATATGTATGTAAAAAAAATTTTAAATTTGTGTGTATGTATATGTAGTATGTATGTAAGTGTGTGGGTTTGTGTGTGTATATGTTTGTGTGTGCGTACGTGTATGTGCCAGTAATATTACATTAAGGAAAGCTCTCACCTGTATGATAAAATACAAAAAAAAATATATATATATAAATCCGGATATCAGCTCACTGATGAGAAAGAATGTAGCTGGCTATGGACACAGGTATTCAGGTTGGGCGCTGATGAATGGCAGGATTTTTGCGCTGATGGCGTTGATGCAGCTTGTGGTGGACTTTGTGTAAAATGGCGAATAATTTTGTTCGCCCTTGTGATTTCTTGCTTCCGGTGGTTGTCGTCTTGTGGCGATATATTTTCTTCGGTTTGTTATTGAAATCTGTGGTGCTATTTTCGACCACTGTTGTGCGGAGCACCCTTTTTCTTTGCACAATCGTTTTTCGAATTAGATGCGTATCGACTGAAAACGGTTTTAACATCAAGAACATGCAGTAACGGTAGCAACACTAACTCGTGGTAGCAAAATTCTGTGCGTCTGTTGTACCAAGAGCGTGCGGCGTGGTAACGCAACAGCACACGGCGGTGTTAGCAACCACCAGCTGTAGCGGGCAATCGCAAAAATGGTTGGCGGAGGCGGCGATGGTAATGGAAATCACGTGTAGTGGCAGCGGTTGTGTGTAGCAATAGCAGCAATAGCGTGCACTAAATGGAGGCAGGCGGTCGGGGCTGCGTGGTGAAACGTCCGTAGCTTCTTCTGTTTGACCGTAGCTATGGTGGCGTATCCAAAAAAATATCCGTCCGCACGATGGCTGTTTAGTGCCGGACGAGAGAAAAAAAAAAAAAAAAGAAAGAAAACTTTTTTTTTGTATATATATATATATATCCGTGCCGATGCGTTGCCGTTGGTTGTTGCTGGTAATAGTCCAGATGTTGAGAAAAAAGATTAGAACGGTTTAAGTAAAATGCCGTTATTTGGACTTGGTAACTGCGTTCTTGTGGCGTGGTCTGCGAAGAATAATTTCTTGCCGTCTTGCGGCAAAATGGCGTCACAAGATTTTCTTTGTCCTTTTATGTCGGGGTCACCAATATAACCGTGGTGGTTATCTTGTTCTTTGTTGCTCCGTATAATTAAAACAAGGAAGATTTCTATTATAATTATATATACATATGTACACTTTTATTAAACTATAATTACAAAACTAAATTGAATTCTTAATTTAATATTTTAGGATGGGAGCTTGTCGTCGTAGATTGGCACACGTCGAGAATAAAATTACAATTGTTTTAGTGACAGATCAAAAGCAAAAATTCTAGTGGAAATTTCTTTCGTCAAGTCAAACGTCACATTTTTCAATTGTTGTGAATGGACGTATTCACTCAAATGCTACCGCGTTCGTTCGAAAGCAATTGCGTTCCAACTTCTTGCGTTCGCATTTCATTGCGATTGTTCATTGTTGGATTTATTATACTTTATCATTATTGTAGATACACTACAAGATTAATCCGAAATCTGAAGTTAATCATCTTCCAACATTTTAGTGTATCCCAATATTCTGGATACCAAGATGCTTGGGCAGAACCTCTACTGCAAGATTAAGACGAAGATGAGGACGCTGTGCTTAAGGAGTTTAAATTTGCAGTGGCTATCGAGGACAATATTATTCAAAAGAAAGTCGTGTGTATCGAGGACGAGGACTTGGCTCGCCTAGACGAAGCAAATTCAACTTTAGACCCCGAAGCAAAGGATGATTGCTCCGAGCAACTTCAGAAAGCGGCTGCAGCATATAACGCTGGATTTGCAGCAGGAAAGCTCAAGAGCAAACTGAAAGGCACAGCCTGCACTCAATTTATGATCGTTGATATTAACAAAGTTAGGGAAGAAACTTTGTTAATACAACTGAGAGCCTACAAAATGACATCTACACCTTCAGAGTTCGGAAAACTCATGGTTCCTTCAATACTATTCGAAAGAAGCGTTCGAAATTTCCAAGCCACATTCGAAGAAGGTTTTCCAGCAAATAAATCAAAGCAGAAGTTGGTAGAATCGTGGTTGGCTGATATCTTGAAGGACGATCCACGCATATAAGCTGGTTTAAATTGCAAGCTTGAACACCACCAGACAATTGCAAAATTTTTACTCATCGGATTGATAATCCTCACAATTAGGAAAAGTATATTAGTTAATTATATTTTTATTTATTTTACTTTTAGATATAATACCTATGTATAATAATATATTTATAATAATTTAATTGATAGTTTATAATGTAGTAATAGAATGAGGAATAGGCCTACTGGGGAAACCTCATAAAAAACGCAATACAGCCTATGAAAAAGATTAAGAATCATGTAAGTATTTGTCAGTAAGAATATAATCTTATAACATTCATCTTTTATCAAACCACCTAAATAACATGATTTAAAAGTTGTTCTATAAAGACAAAGTAAATCAGGATTTAAAAGAGCTTTTAATGGTTTATAGTTTATCACTGATTTTTAATTTCACTGGGAACTTTGTCTATCTGTTATCTCTATTCATCTGCTTATCTCTTCACTGTAAGACAACTAAAGTCTCAACACTTATAACAAGCAAAAAAAGAATATGAAATTACCTTTCACTTTTATTATAAAAGAAAAAATGGAAAAATCCGTTCCATAGCTATATAGTTAACTAAATTTTGTGTATTTACACTTCAAGATTTCTTCAACAGGCTGTGTAACGAACCACACTGGAACGCCAGCTTGTCTTGGAATATTATGTTAACTTGAAGAAGTCAGAGAGAAATTGCTAATAATTGTTGTTTCAAAAACTTTCATTATTAGGTAATATTTTAAAAGCAACGCACCACTTTCTTTCCAAAAAACGAAAATTTAAACAGCAACAGGAAGACTAACTCCTACTGGAGCACATAGAGGCCACCACATTTTTCTATCTTTCTCTATTCTCTGAACGATTCCAATTTCACTTTTCAATATTTCAAACATCTTTCTGTGGCTGTTAAACTTTCTTTTTAAATTTCAAAGGATACTCCTAGTCGTTCCTTTGTGTTATCCTGCGATATCATTTCAAAAAGAAAAATTATGTCGCAACTGCAAGCACACAAAAATGACGAAGCACAAATCGAAAAACAAAACAATCGACACTTGGTTCTATGCAAAATCTTTTAATAGTCGACGACTGACTTTCTATATTTTTCTGAACAATTTTCACTATTGGAAGTCATTGCTTATGATGTTCTCTACCACTTCAGTATCAGTGTTGTTGTCAATCCGAACTTATTGTTCTGACGATAGCTTGCCTCCAACTGCGAACTGCTCTGTTCATGAAGCAAAAATCTTCATCAGCCAATATGTGTAGGTACTAGTGACACCACAGACGACACAACATTAATTCTTCGGGTTTGCTTCTAAAGAAAAATGTACTTTAATATTTCAATTTTTAATTTTTATTTTGTAAACACACCGTGGCAAGTAACTCCAGTGATGACAGATTCCAGGAATTCCAAGAGCAATGTAACACAATCAACAAAATGGGACACCAAATGAGCACATCATAAAGTGCTTTAAATAGGGCAAAACAAACTGAAAGATATTTTGTTTGTTATAGAGATTTTTAACAGTATATTTATATAAATATTTACCGGATCTTCAACTGGATAACATCACCATACCCCAGACAATGCAGCTCCTTCTAAATGCTAGTATTGTTATGATTATGATGTGTCTTCCTTCAAGATGGTTTTTTTTGACACCAAAGACATCTTCCACTATTCTGACTATTTTTCAGATGATATACAGGGTGATTCACGAGCGTTGTGCCAAAAAGCTTGAGCGTGTAGGTTGAGTTGAGACAAGAAAAAAATCGTATGGGAAGGGGGTCTATTCCCCCCCGTTTAGCCGGGAGGGGCAATTTTCTGAAAAATTGACTTATTTTGTATAAAAAAATATTAAAAATCAACGGCTTCGTTTACAACACCCTGTTATACCTTTTTGGAAAGCGAAAAACTTTTTCTTTCATTTTGTTTCTAAATTAAATTGTTTTAACGAATAGTTTAAAAAATATAAATTTTCAAACTCAAAGTTTTGAAAAAAAATTTGAAAAAATAATTTTAAAACTAATTTTTTTCAAAATTTTACGTAATTAAGTATAATTTTTGTTCTCAGAAATCAATGCTCCCATTAGTTTTTAATGCAACACTGGAAACCGTATGGCTCTACGAAATTTTGTTGCCAAGGTATTCAAAAATAACCGAACCTACTTCTTCACAAATTTGGTATTTAGGATTTATTTGGCCGTCCCTCGGAACATATTTCTTATTTTTGCTCTAGGTCCAAAAATAACGGCACCTGCCACACAATCTTGAAGACAAAAATTGATTTTCTCAAAAACGCCTCTAATGATTTTGATAAAACTTTCAGAATGCTATTTTTGCAAGAAAATCTATCTTTTGGTTAGAAATTTTTTTTTCAAAATTTGTCTAATAACGGTACCTCTCATAGAACCAATATTTTCAAATCTCGTAAACTATACATTCGATTTCAATAAAATTTTGGCCACAGGAAGTCATTCATAATTTTATTAATATGGCATTTCAAAATTTTCAAAAACTTAGTTTTTTGATTTTTTATAATTTTTTCAAAAAAATTTTTGGTTTTCGAAATATGTTGGAAACGGGTATGTACATTGATTTTTTTTTTAATTATTTTTCAAATGTAAACTACAGATTGCCATATATTTGCATACTCAAATAAATTTCAAAATATTTCTTGAAAAAGTTTTTCAAAAATAACCTTTTAAAAAAAAAACTGGTCCAACGATTTTCCATATTTTTTTTCCTAGATTGACGTACAGCTTTAAAATTTTATTGCATACTTAGTTTTTCCGAGAAAACTCTTAAACTAATTTAAAAAATAAAAGAATTTTCGAAATTATTTAATTTTTCTTTAAAATCCATATATGCAGCCACTACGCAATTGCTTATCATAAGAGCAAGTTCGTGCGACCCAGTCGTGCATTTTTTTTTTTTGTGTAATCTTTATAATATGAACTGCTGCTGCTGAAATAAATATATTTGTGGAAATATATTTGAGTTCTTTAAAATGCGACGTTGCCGAATGCAAAACTGACTTATACATTCAAGAATTCCTATAAAAATGATTTTCTTGCACAGCCACAAAGACATATTTTTCTAGTATCTTTAAGTCTTATTCTCATTAATGACATTTCACAAACAGCTGGATAGTCTGACTCTCTCGTTCCCTTTATTGTTATAAGAAATTTTAAAATATAACGCGCTCTTTCATCATCCCCACCACTTTTATCTCAAATCCAAGCAACCTACTGCGCCACAGACACAGTACGTACTCCGCCAGAAACTAAAGAGTCATTGGATTTATATTTTATAGTAATTTCATGGAACATTTTATTTTAGTTCTGAGCGTCGTCAATGGCGGCGCTAGTTATCTTATCTACTTTACATCAAATGTCTTCTATTGTTGTTTTTGCTTCCCATGGCAGTTTAGACAAAAACCACTAAAATTACTCTCCAATCAAAGCTTGTGAACGTCGTCCATAGATGCCGCACAAAACGGTCTGCTTTTTGGGAATACTATAGATTTTAAATACAATGAAAGAGTGAGTCCCATTGACTTACTATGTAAATATATGGCAAGGACAAAATTTGCGAACAATTATATGAAAAATTTGTTTTAAACGCCAAAAAATGGTTTATGGCACAAAACAATTCTACAAACTGTTAATTTTGGTGGATATGGGGCAAAGTCGATGTTCGAAAGACATAGAGGAAAACGAATCACAGATTCAAAAAGAGCATACAAACTTACCATAGAATCCGTTTATAGCTCAAAAACGACAAAAGTGGCGTATGGAACAAAACAATTCTCCGACTTCTCGTTTTCAGTCACGGGTTGACTGTAAAAACTTTTTTGATTAAAAATTCAATCGCGGTAAGTCCGTAAAAATTTCATATTCTACAATTTCATACAGATTTTAAATGAATTTCTTGGAATGATGTACTTTGGAGTGAAAACACCTAAAAAAAGGACGAAGAAAACAAATCAAAGATGATGATTTTTGAAAATCTATACACTATTTGGAATTAATAATTCAATAATTTATTTTTCTCTTCTTTACCTTTAAATTATATTAAACAATACAAAAATGTCAATCTGGTAGACGGCTTGTTGCCAAACCTAAAGACTTTAATCTTGTAAAATATTGTACAATATTGTATTATCTTCTTATTACACAGTTTAAAACAAAGTCATTAATACTTAACTAACTATAAATGAAACGCAGAATGTGCAGCCGACTCGGCCATATTTCGCTTTTAATTTATAAAGACATTTAGATAAAGATTCCTTTCTTCCCTTGAAAATGTACCGAATTTACACATACATATTTCAAATAGTTTAACTAAAGCCGCTTAAATTTGCTCTAGGTGACTTGCAATCGATTGTGCGTTACGACGGTTAAGTATGAATACCTCCTAACAAATTTTTTTTTTGAAATTCACTTTTTGATGCAGTTTTGAATAGAAATTTTATCCGCATAGCTGAATGCAATAATTGTATCGCCAGGAGCAGTCAAAATCTTTCTTTCGTCATGTTTTAATACATCCTATCATATTGGCGCCAAAAATATCTCCTATCATCACATTAAAAGCTCCTATTATCACAAAAAAGTCAAAAAACTAGTGACAGTATGTTAGGAAGTATTCTTTTTCGTATTACTGTTGCCATAATATCTCCTATCAACAGAATACCTCCCATCAACAGATTTGTTTATAAAATTAGTAAATGAATTACTCCTATCAGCATAAAAAGTTTTTTTTTCAAAAATAATATCTCCTATATGTTCTGTTTAGTTATGAAAATCACATTTTTTTCATTGTAATTGGCTTTTGTTTTGAGAAAATATTCAGTTTTTTGTGTCTCCTGAACATTTTACAAAATGCGACATAGTAGGTATTCATACTTAACCATTAAGTACATAAGGTCTATATTTCCATTTGTGATAAAGCTTCGTAGATTGTATGCTCTTGAATCCCTTCAAGGAGCTGGTAATCCTATCCGTATGCAAAGCATTATAGCACGGCCGGTGGCCGATCGCGCCGAATCCCCTCCCAACTCATAGCTCTGCACACCGCCCCTTTCCTTCTCTTGAAGCTTTTCTTTCGAGGCATTGAAATATACTTCCAAAAACCATTCCTCTCTTCAAATATAGGAAGGACTCGAGAAAATATCGTGCTATAAAGCTTTGAATAGAAAATAATGATTCAAAATTCTCGTTAATTGTAACATCAAAGGAATTTCTTCATTGAATGGTAACTTAGATATATTATATTTGTATGCTTAGAAAACTCCTTATCCTGTATCTTTGGCTCAGGGCTCCTATGAAAAAAGTCATGTTGATGGATACAATAGTCGACTACGCCAGACCACAGACAAAAGAAATATACAGATGTAGAATAGTAGAACAAAAGCAAGTTCAAAAAAAAAAATTCAAAGCTAGCATACCAAAATCGAAAGCTAGCATACCTCATACTCAAACATGTCAGAGAAATTGACATCCTTCGAAAAAATTAAACATACCATTAACATTCTATACCTCCATACCAAAAAACCAGTTCCTAGTCCTACGAATACGAACCACGGCACGGTGGAGGGTGGAGTGCAGTAGTTGAGTTGTGTTTTTGTGTTTCCTTGATCGTGGTTCCAGTTCCACCATTCCACCCTCCACCGTGTCGTGGTTCGTATTCGTAGGACTAGGAACTGGTTTTTTGGTATGGAGGTATGGTATGGTAATGGTATGTTTAATTTTTTTGAAGGATGTCCATTTGTCGGACATGTTTGAGTATGAGGTATGCTAGCTTTCCTGCGGCCTGCGGCTGGTTACTACGTTAGAAAAGTTAAGTTTGAAGATCTTATTAAACTTGTGTGATCATACCACCAACGGAAAATAGTGTAACTGGTGCTACCTACACTAAAGAAGTGAACTAAGCTCGACGTAGCCCATATTCTACATCTGTATTTTTCTTTTGTCTGTGGCCAGACGTATGTAAAATTTGGAAAAGTTTTCTACATGGAAGTTAACACGACACCTCACTTCCTTCCATTGAACCCTATTGAACCCTATCCAATTCCCAATTCAAATTGTAAACTCATTTTTATTTTGTCAATTAAGCAATTCTTTGTAAAAATAATATTCTCTAGATTTCTTTGCCAACAAAATTATATTGATTAAGCAATTCAAATTGTAAACTCGTTTTTATTTTGTCAATTTAGCAATTCTTTGTAAAAATAATATTCTTTAGAATTCTTTGATAACAAAATTATATTGATTAAGCAAATTCAAATTGTAAACTTATTTTTTGTCAATTAAACAATTTCATGTAATACAAGATAGAATAATGATTGAAGCATTTCGCATTTTTGCTAAAGAAACAATCTTTGTAATTATAAATAGAGGTACAAATTAAATAAACTTCACTCTTTTTTAGTCAACAGCATAACAAAATTGTTTTTATTTTTATTTTCGAGTGCATCTCACTCGATAACTGGCGCCCGAACAGATTAATACCGGAAAGTAACCACGCGTAACACAAGAACCGCGTAAAGTGAAAAAGTACTGGGCAACATAAGAACCGCGTACCCGGTAGACAAAATTAAACCACGTAACGATCGTGTTAACATAAGAACCGCGTAGTACGTGTGCATAAAGAACCGTAACGGCTTCGCGAAAAAATATTTAAAACTAATACGCTAAAGGTGACACATAAGAACCGCCCTGCTGAAAAATTTAGTGATTCGCGAAAAATATCTAAAACTAATACGCTAAAGGTGACACATAAGAACCGCCCTGCTGAAAAATTTAGTTATTCGCGAAAAATATTTAAAAATTAAAACGCTAAAGTCATTCGCGAAGAATATTTAAACTTAAACAAGGTGACCACATAAGAAACGCCCCGTAAAAAAGTTAAGTGATTCGCGAAAAGTATTCACAAAAAGTATATAAAACTTTTAGGCCAGTAAAAATAGACGATTTTTTTGGTCAACCTCGCACTAAATTTCCGATCCAATTTTTTATTTGTATAAGGTTAAGGACCACTTACTGAGTATAAAAACACAAAATGCTAACAAATAGAGGTGGAGCTTCAGCCGCCATCTTGAAAAAAAGTTTTTGGTCGATATCTCGGAAACTATGCAATTTAGAGCAAAAGTAATGAAGACCATTATTAAATAAAATGCAATTTTGCATCTTTCGTTCTCAGTAAACTTTTTTGTAAAAACAACCGTTCACGATTTATGGCCTCTTTAATGAACCCGTTTTTCTATCTCGGCCGATAACTCTTAAAATCTTGGCTTAATCAATAAAATGTATTTAACCATTTTTAAAGATCAGTTTATTTTCTACAACTTTTGTATAAAATTTTTTTTTGTAATGTCCATACTTTTTGAGTTATAGTAATTTTAATATACAAATGCCGAAGATCGGCGAGTGACGCGACAGCAATTAAATGTTTTTTGTATAGCAGGTAACCGTTTCACACAAAAGAAGAGACGAAAAGGTATAGAGTGTTATTTTTATTTGTGCCATTTAATAATTCTGTTATTCTTTTTAAACAAAATAAATAAGTGAATACATAAGTTATAAATATAAAAGATTGTCTATTAAAATGAACAATAATTTTTTTCTTCAAAAAACTGTTTTTTTGGCAATCTTTTCGAAAATATATTCCAAATTTTTTTTGAGTATGCCAACTTCTATAACTTTGTAATTTTTAACAGAAAATTAAAATAAAAAAAAAATAGATTAAACCGTTTTTGGAAAAAAACAAAAATTAAAAAAAAAATTAAAACTTTTTAAAAAAAACTCGAAAAAACTTTTTTTTGACAAATTTAAGAACTTATATTACTTCTATTATGAAAGGGCTTTCTACATTAAAAATTTCATCAAAATCCGTCTAGTGGCTTACGAGAAAATCTGATTTTAAAAAACCGGTCCTATGGGAGGTACCGTTATAAGACTTTTTCTGAAAAATCTATTCCAATCAAAACATAAAGTTTGCACAGAAAACACTATTCAGAAAGTTTTATCAAAATCGTAGGAGCCGTTTTTAAGAAAAATTAATTTTTCACTAAAAATCCCCACTATTGCAGGTAAGGAATTTGTATATTAAAATTACTATAACTCAAAAAGTATGGACATTAGAAAAAAAAATTGTATACAAAAGTTGTAGAAAATAAACTGATCTTTAAAAATAGTTAAATAAGTTTTATTGATTAAGCCAAGATTTTAAGAGTTATCGGCCGAGATAGAAAAACGGGTTCATTAAAGAGGCCATAAATCGTGAACGGTTGTTTTTACAAAAAAGTTTACTGAGAACGAAAGATGCAAAATTGCATTTTCTTTAATAATGGTCTTCATTACTTTTGCTCTAAATTGCATAGTTCCCAAAATATCGACCAAAAACGTTTTTTCAAGATAGCGGCTGAAGCTCCACCTGGATTTGTTAGCATTTTGTGTTTTTATACTCAGTAAGTGGTCCTTAACCTTATACAAATAAAAAATTGGATCGGAAATTTAGTGCGAGGTTAAATTCTATTTTTACTGGCCTAGGCCAGTAAAAATAGACGATTTTTTTGGTCAACCTCGCACTAAATTTCCGATCCAATTTTTTATTTGTATAAGGTTAAGGACCACTTACTGAGTATAAAAACACAAAATGCTAACAAATAGAGGTGGAGCTTCAGCCGCCATCTTGAAAAAAAGTTTTTGGTCGATATCTCGGAAACTATGCAATTTAGAGCAAAAGTAATGAAGACCATTATTAAATAAAATGCAATTTTGCATCTTTCGTTCTCAGTAAACTTTTTTGTAAAAACAACCGTTCACGATTTATGGCCTCTTTAATGAACCCGTTTTTCTATCTCGGCCGATAACTCTTAAAATCTTGGCTTAATCAATAAAATGTATTTAACCATTTTTAAAGATCAGTTTATTTTCTACAACTTTTGTATAAAATTTTTTTTTGTAATGTCCATACTTTTTGAGTTATAGTAATTTTAATATACAAATGCCGAAGATCGGCGAGTGACGCGACAGCAATTAAATGTTTTTTGTATAGCAGGTAACCGTTTCACACAAAAGAAGAGACGAAAAGGTATAGAGTGTTATTTTTATTTGTGCCATTTAATAATTCTGTTATTCTTTTTAAACAAAATAAATAAGTGAATACATAAGTTATAAATATAAAAGATTGTCTATTAAAATGAACAATAATTTTTTTCTTCAAAAAACTGTTTTTTTGGCAATCTTTTCGAAAATATATTCCAAATTTTTTTTGAGTATGCCAACTTCTATAACTTTGTAATTTTTAACAGAAAATTAAAATAAAAAAAAAATAGATTAAACCGTTTTTGGAAAAAAACAAAAATTAAAAAAAAAATTAAAACTTTTAAAAAAAAACTCGAAAAAACTTTTTTTTGACAAATTTAAGAACTTATATTACTTCTATTATGAAAGGGCTTTCTACATTAAAAATTTCATCAAAATCCGTCTAGTGGCTTACGAGAAAATCTGATTTTAAAAAACCGGTCCTATGGGAGGTACCGTTATAAGACTTTTTCTGAAAAATCTATTCCAATCAAAACATAAAGTTTGCACAGAAAACACTATTCAGAAAGTTTTATCAAAATCGTAGGAGCCGTTTTTAAGAAAAATTAATTTTTCACTAAAAATCCCCACTATTGCAGGTAAGGAATTTGTATATTAAAATTACTATAACTCAAAAAGTATGGACATTAGAAAAAAAAATTGTATACAAAAGTTGTAGAAAATAAACTGATCTTTAAAAATAGTTAAATAAGTTTTATTGATTAAGCCAAGATTTTAAGAGTTATCGGCCGAGATAGAAAAACGGGTTCATTAAAGAGGCCATAAATCGTGAACGGTTGTTTTTACAAAAAAGTTTACTGAGAACGAAAGATGCAAAATTGCATTTTCTTTAATAATGGTCTTCATTACTTTTGCTCTAAATTGCATAGTTCCCAAAATATCGACCAAAAACGTTTTTTCAAGATAGCGGCTGAAGCTCCACCTGGATTTGTTAGCATTTTGTGTTTTTATACTCAGTAAGTGGTCCTTAACCTTATACAAATAAAAAATTGGATCGGAAATTTAGTGCGAGGTTAAATTCTATTTTTACTGGCCTATTTAAAGCAAAAAAAGGTGAAACATAAGAACCGCCTACGAAATAAAGACATTCTTCGAAGCAACGAGGATTTGCAGATAACAAAAGAATAACTGCAGTGCATCAAACCGTGGAACACCCCGTTCCCCAGTAATTGAAGCAAAGAGGATTGAACGGAACCCCAACGATGCAGGAAATTTTGCTGTAAGAACAACATATTCTTAAAATAAAACATAACTTAAAAGCTACTTGTATTTTAAAATACTTATGAAAATTATATTTTGATATAAAAATTTTAAGGCAAACTTACGTATACAATTCAATTAAAATACCTACCAATTATATTTTGATATGAAAAATTATTAAAGGCGAATTTACTTATAATACCTACTGGAAAAATTTAATTTTACAAAAAAATCTTAATCATATAAGTGACATAATTGAATCAGTACCAATACTAAATATAAATACGAAACTTTAAGTTAAACCATACCTTTATGGGCAGCATAATATATTAAGAAAAAATACTTACGCAATTGAAATATACCTAAACATATAAAATAATTTTTACTGATTTCAAAAAAAAAATGTTTTCCTTTTTTCGCAAAAAATTTAAGCGTAGTGAAATTTACAAAAAAAAAAACTTTAAAAGATTATAATTTTCTGTCTGCTTTTATAAGAAGAAACTTAAACTTAACGAAAACTTAACTTAAATAATAAACAGAGAACAATATTTTGCTATCCCAAATTCCTTTTCCTAACCCCTTCAACCATGACTAGTATAGAGCAATTGACTGAAATAGTAAAGCAATTGACAACGGCTATTAATACCCAAACTGAGCAGATCAATGTTTTAAATAATCGGTTAAGTCAGGTTGAAAGCAGGGTTACACCGCCCCAGAATGCAACAACCACTCTACCGGTTCCTCAAACCGAGAAAGATCTAACCGAGAGCGTTATTAAAATTCTTGATAGATACTGGAGCTAACAAAAACTTCGTGTCTGAAAAAATTGCTTACAATTCTAAACCAGTCACTTCTCCATTTAAAATACAATCTCCTACCGGACAACTAGAAATAACACGTAAAATCAGTGCTCAATTCTTCAAACCTATCGGCAATAGTACCTTTTTTTTGTCCTCCCAGGTCTCAAATCATTTGACGGGATCATAGGAGATGATACCCTTAAAAGATTAGAAGCCGTAATAGACAGAAAAAACAACATCCTTATCTTAGCCCCAGACAATAAAATCAATCTCAACAAAAAACAATCAGAAGAAGTAAATAACATCCAAACAAACATCCTAGACTCTGAAAATCATATTCAAAACATTTTATGCAAATATGGGAATCTTTTCGGACCAATCTCAGATAGTGGTACAATAGATACCAGCGTTCGTGCAGAAATAAGAACCACTTCATCCGAACCTATATACACAAAATCCTACCCTTACCCCGCTAACCTAAGGGCAGAGGTCGAATCCCAAATTAGCAAAATGCTTTCTGATGGCATTATAAGACCATCTAAAAGTCCTTTCAACTCCCCACTTTGGATCGTTCCAAAGAAACCCAACTCCGCAGGTGAAAGGCAGTACAGACTTGTTATTGACTTCAAACGACTGAACGCAATAACTATTCCAGATGCTTATCCTATTCCGGATATAACAAATACTCTTGCGAGTTTAGGAGAATGTAAATTCTTCACGACCCTCGATCTTACGTCTGGTTTTCACCAGATTAAGATGAAAGAAAGCGACATAGGAAAAACTGCGTTTTCAACGGCCAATGGCAAATATGAGTTTACTCGTCTGCCATTCGGGTTAATAAACGCACCCGCCATATTCCAACGCATGGTCAACGACGTGCTTAAACCTCTTATAGGCAAAATATGCTATGTCTATATAGACGACATCATCGTCTTTGGGAAAAACGAATCCGACCACTTAAGAAATCTTGATGAAGTTTTGTCATACCTAGAACGAGCTAACTTAAGAGTAAATTTAGAAAAATCCAAATTCTTAAGAACCCAGGTTGACTTTTTGGGATATATTATTACCCAAGAAGGAATTCGTGCAGATCCTGAGAAAATAGCAGCAATTCAAAAAATACCACCCCCAAAAAATTTAAAAGAACTCAAAAGTTTTCTAGGCCTAGCATCATACTATCGCAAGTTTATCAAAGATTTTGCAAAAATAGCAAAGCCTTTGACAAACCTAACAAGGGGCCCAAATGCCCAAATAAAAGCAAATCAATCAAAAAAAGTTGAAATTCATTTTGACGACCAAGCCTTAAAAGCATTCAAAAACCTTAAAGATATGCTTATATCTTCAGATATTCTCATATTTTCCAATTTTGAAAAGCCTTTTATCCTTACGACCGATGCATCCAATTATGCTATAGGGGCCGTTCTGTCTCAAGGTGATATAGGCAAAGACAGACCCATTACATTTATTTCTAGATCATTGAACACAACAGACGAAAGGTTTTCAACAATCGAAAAGGAAATGCTAGCGATAATATGGTCCCTTGATAAACTCAGAACATATCTTTACGGTGCCAAAAACATTAAAATCTTCACAGACCATCAGCCTCTAACATTTGCATTGAGTAATCGCATTCATGTAATACAAGATAGAATAATGATTGAAGCATTTCGCATTTTTGCTAAAGAAACAATCTTTGTAATTATAAATAGAGGTACAAATTAAATAAACTTTACTCTTTTTTAGTCAACAGCATAACAAAATTGTGTTTTTTTATTTTCGAGTGCATCTCACTCGATAACTTGGATGAAGATGTTACAAAGCGCTGCAGCTGAAAAAAAATTCGGTGTGCCAACTTTTATTCAGTTGGGTGCCACAGAGTGCCAAGCTATTAAATCCAAGTAAGGAAATCAGATGTTCCATATTTCATATTTCATATTTATTTCATACTAGCGGTACCCGGCGCGCGTTGCTACGCCCAAAAAAACACTTATGTGTATTTAATGTGAAACTAAATTTATTTATATGTATATTTTATCTCAATGTTAGCGGATAAGCAATATTTTTGGTCGTTTCGGTTGGTGTATAAATATACAAATTTTTTGGCATACACACAAAGTGCAGTTAATTTGATTGTTAAACTGAACATGATAACATTGATAAATTGTGGCTTGAATATTTTGCTGCATTTGACAAAAATTTGGGAAAATAAAATGTCATTTGTTGTGCGATTCAATTCCTTTTCCTATGTTTAAAAGTTGTTTGGAAAATGTTTGGGTGGACGATTCTTGCACCAAATGGACACGCACGTTCGTTCAGAGTTTGATTTTTTCGACTCAGTTCCATTAATATGATGCATTTATTCAACGAAAGGAAAACATTTTTATAAAAAAGTTGAAAAAAAAAACTTTGCCAAAAGCCCGCATTTTTCTGTCTTCCACCCGGGCATTCCGCTTAAAAATTTATGAAAAACACCAAAAAAGAATTAAAAAAAAACTGAACCAAAATTGTTGAAAGCATGCATTTTTTTTCCTTCCACCCGATCGGCACGAAACCTTCACAGGAACCATCCCTGGACTAAACTATATATACCCCAAAAATTTCATAAAGATCCATTGGGTGGCTTAGGAGTCCATACGCAACATACATATATACACACATCCATTTTTATATATACATATATAGCCTTTAACCGCGGCTTCACTCGCGTTTCAGCTGATCAAGAAGTAGACTGTACCTTGAGGAGTATAGTCTATCGTAATCTAGCTTCTTCTTCTTTTATAGCTTTATAATTTAATACCTACATTTAACCGTGATAAAAAGAAACCTATAAGATATACAAGATTATAATCTAGCTCTGTGCTAAATTTCATTCCGATCCGGTCAGCCATTCTGGTGTGATTTCAAAAATAGCCAATATGCTATTCCAGACTATAATCTATCTCTGTGCTAAATTTCATTCAGATGAGTTCAGCCATTCTGGTGTGATTTCAAAAATTAAAACAAATCTATCCCACGGCAACCATACATTTAACAGGGATAGAAAGTAACCAATAAGCTATTCCAGACCATAATCTATCTCTGTGCTAAATTTCATTCAGATCCGTTCAGCCATTCTGGTGTGATTTCAAAAATTAAAACAAATCTATCCCACGGGAACCATACTTTTTACAGGGATAGAAAGTAGCCAATATGCTATTCCAGACTATAATTTATCTCTGTGCTTAATTTCATTCAGATGAGTTCAGCCATTCTTGTGTAATTTTAAAAACTAAAACAAATTTATCCCACGGGAACCATACATTTTACCGGGATAAAAAGTAGCCAATTTGCTATTCCAGACTATAATCTATCTCTGTGCTGATTTTCATTCAGATCCATTCATCCATTCTGGTGTAATTTCAAAAATTAAAACAAATCTATCCCACGGGAACCATACATTTTACCGGGATAAAAAATAGCCTATCTGCTATTCCAGACTATAAGCTATCTCTGTGCTAAATTTTATCCAGATCCGTTTAGCCGTTCTGGCGTGAGTTAGCAACAAATATCCAAACATCCAAACATCCAAACATCGTAACTTAACTTTCACATTTATAATATTAGTAAGATTTATTTATTTAATAACTTATATACACAGTAAGATACAATATCTCATTTAATAGTGAAAGCTTCAACGAAATTCAATATAAACATTATTTAATGTGTTACAAAACAGATTTTACTTATTTAATAATAAATTCAAATATTCATTTTAAAATAATAATAACAAAATAAAAGTAGTTAAGAGTAAAAAGAAATAAAAGAAGAAGAATAAGAAGAAGAAGAAGAATGTGCCTGAAAAAGAAGTAACTATACAAGTAACTAATCATCATCATCAAAATTGTTCCATCAGGAATAGCTTGACTTTCATTTTAAACAATGGTTTGCAGCTTATTAACCTTATTGGGCGGGGTAAGGAATTCCACAGCCGAATCGCATAGAAAAAGAATTGTCGTTCAGAGACTAAGAAATTACATCGAATTGGTACGAGATCCAGAGTTCTAGTTGAACGAGTAAAACAGATTCTATTGTACAGGTAGGTTGGTTGACGCATTTCGAGCACATTATGAAGTAGGCTTAATGTTTTCAGCTTAAAAAGATCTTCAAGACTAATACCATAAATAGATTTGGAGAAAGAAGAGGTGTGTTCATATCTTTTGAGTCCAAAAATATATCTTGCGATGCTGTTGTATGCTACGTTAAGTTTTCGTTTATGCTCATAGTCACAGTTGCCAAAAATCTCACACCCATATAACATAATTGGAATAAGTAGAGTTTTGGCCAGAATTAATCTTGTTTTTAATGGTGTTACTTTTTGCGTAGTCCATAGCATGCGAAGACCTCCATAAATCCTACCCAGTGTTAATCTGATATGGTTATTCCAGGTCAACGTTTTATTAAAAGTTATGCCAAAGTTGTTTGCGGTATCAACAAATTCAATACTTCTATTATCAAGAAATACTTTAGGAAAGTATGAAGTATCAACCTCCTTCCTGGAAATAACCAAACATTTTGATTTAGAAGGATTTAAACAAAGCCCATTCATTCGGGACCAGCATAAGATCCTGTCCAGATCTTCATTCATTTCCTGTGCAGCATTTTCCATAAGACCCAGAGGAGAACTCTGCACATCGTCTGCGTACATATCGACCGAAGACAGTAGTAAACATTTAGGCAGATCGTTTATAAACAAAGAAAAAAGTAGTGGCCCAAGTATCGATCCTTGTGGAACACCCAAACTAAGAGGAAGAAACTCTGAAACAGAGTTCTTAATAGAAACTGCCTGGAATCTACCAAACAGATAAGAGGCTACTAGTTTTGTTGATGACGTAGAGAAATTAAATTGTTTTCGAAGCTTAGCACATAGAACACTGTGGTTTACCGTATCAAACGCTTTAGAAAAGTCAAGCAAGACAAGGAAAGTTATTTTGTCTCTGTCTACCGCTTGTCTGATGTCTTCTATAACGTTAATTAATGCAGAAGTGCAACTATATTTTGGGCGGAAACCAGATTGATTATCACAAAGTAAGTTATTACTTTGAAGAAATCTGCGTATTTGCTTACTCATCACCTTTTCAAAAACCTTGGAGAGAAAGGGTAAAATGGCAATCGGCCTAAATTCATTTTGGTTTTTCGGAACCGGTATTATTTTAGCCCGTTTCCATGTAGATGGAAAAATTCCAGTTATAAAAATGGTATTAAATAAGTGTGTTAAGTATTTTAATATAAATGGCAGAAGAATTTTTACGAACTTAGGGTTTATTTCATCAAACCCAGCAGAGTTGGAATTAACGGATAAGATGCATTCTAATACATCTGTATCATCGATAGCTGTGAAGCAGAAAGGTGGAGAGGTCAAGTTATCAGCAATATTATCGACCGAGTGTTCACTTAAAAGGTTCAAGGAGTCAACCCTATTGTCAAAAGTGCTCAGATTACCGCCAGCAGGTGAGGAAGAGACAGATACAAAAAGCTTAATCAACTCATTACAATCCAAATTGTTATTTTGTCGGTTTATTTGTTTGCCAACTCCAATTTCCCTTAGATTGTTCCATAATTTTTGTTTAGCTTGTGAAGGGTCAAGCCTAGCGGCATAATGTCGTCTTTTCGCCTCGCGTATTTGACAACTAACTTTGTTCCTTAGTACACGATAGTTCTCATATAGAACATCTAATCGGAATCTTTTCCAGCACTTGTATGCATGATCACGCTGTTGCATTAAAATTTTGATACCGTTTGTAAGCCATAAATATGTGAAATCTTCCTTTTTAGTAGACCTTGTTGTGAGCGGAACATGGGTTTCAAAGAGATTTCTGATGTTATCTTCTAAGAAAGCTAGTTGATCATCAACATCGGACATACCATAAATTCGATACCATTCTACTGCAACTATTTCAACTTTTAACTGGTCTATGTTGATGTTCTTAAAATTACGAAACGTATACAATTCTTCAGCAATAACAGGTTCACACTGGAATGTTAACTGAATCATGTCATGACGCGAGAAACAAGGAACCGATAGTTGATTGAAGTAAAGGGCTTTGTATGGATGACTAACAAAAAATAGATCAAGGAGTGTACTATTGTCCTTGGTAAAATGGGTTGGAACTAAAGTATTTACTGGTGACAAATTTATTGCACCCATACTATTGATCAGAGAAGATTCTACAAGAATATTACTATTGAAATCACCACACACAATAACAAAAGGTGAAACATAAGCTAACTCATCCAAAATAGTAATCAGCGGTGAGATGTCAATATTTGCACTAGGTCGATATGCAGATCCTAATAATATTTTATTAAATTTACAAGTTATTTTTATGAACAGATATTGCATTTCACTACCAGGTAGAGCTTTTTTAACAAGTTCAGAATCTAAGCTTTCACGAACAAATACGGCCACACCACCTACAACACGGTCAACTCTATTAGATCTAAATAGTTTATAACCCTTTATACTATAAAATGGATCCAAAACATCACTCAAGAACCAAGACTCAGAAAGTTCCAACAAGAACTATTAATATTTCTTATTAATAACTAATTGTCCTGGCAAATGTTCGAGTATGTACATTTGAGGGTTGTTTGTAGTTTGCACCTGCAAAAATAATGTTTAAAAAATTCAAAATACCTGTTTCCAACATTTCAAAAACAAAAAAATTTTTATAAAAAAAAAATTGTTAAAAATCAAAAAAAATCAATTTGAGAATTTTGAAATGCCATGTCAATAACGTTATAAATAACTTATTGTTTTCAAAATTTTATTGAAATCGGATTTATAGTTTACGCGAAAACTTGATTTGAAAATTCTAGTTCTATGAGAGGTACCATTATAAGGCAAATTCTGCAAAATATTTTCCAACCAAAAAATAGACTTTTCTTAAAAATTGCATTCTGAAAGTCTTATCAAAATCGTAAGAGCGGTTTTTGAGGAAATCACACTTTTGTTTAGGATTGCATGGCAGGTAGCGTTATTTTTGGACTTATAGCAAAAAAAGACCTCCCTAGAGAATACCAAATAAATACAAAATACCAAATTTGAAGCAAATCGGCCCATCCGGTTCAGGCTCTAGAGGTGCGAACAGACAGACAGACCCACAGACAGACGGACGGAATTTCCAGACCCACTTTTTTCGACTTCTTTATCGTAATGTCATGTTTGATTGTTAGAATTTTTTTTTGTACGAATCCATAAATTGCCTTATAGTACCTATATAATCGCAAGTAAAAATCACCCTATACACAGCTTGTTAAAAAAATCATTATTGGACACTTCTGACATTTCTTCGAACGTATACCAGTGCCAGTGTTGTAAGCAATCATTGTAGTAGATTGTTTTAGGGGTTTACACAAAGAAATTACAAATGTGAAAAAGTTGGTTCAGTTTTTAAGGTTTGTTATGAATTTGTTACTTAAATGATATTTAATTTAAAAAAAAATAAAATGCACGACTGGGTCGCACGTACTTGCTCTGTTGGTGCAATAGTACGATGAAAACAAACTTTTCGATCAATAAGAACAATTAATTTTTGAAAAATTTGGTAAAAACCAAACAAATTTGGCTAAAACTGGAAAGCTCGATATACGGGAGGTAACGTTAAGAAACCTTTAATATTTAAAATTAAGACGTTATCTTTTGGGTGTTATAAATGATACAAATGTCCACTTATGGGTTATGGCCTAATTAATAATACTGTTAAAAGCAATTTCCGCTGTTATCATGTATAGCCAAAAACTAAAAATGCAGTTTTGTTTGAAATATTCTATGTATGTTACATACAAAGTTTCATAAAAATCGGGGGAGCCTTTTTTGAGTAAATTAGAAAAAATGAAAAAATTGGCCAAAATCTAGTGGCTCTTTGTATTGGAGCCACCATTTAAAAAAGAGAAACTGAAAAAAAAATCAATGTCATCTGATAGGAAGCTGTAAGGAACTATACGAAACAAAGTTTGAGTGAATTCGATGCAACCGTTGACAACTTATGGCCATTTGAAAAAAAGCCGTTAAGAGCAGATCTCCGTTATTTGCATTTTTAGCCAAAAACTAAAAACGCAGTTCTCTTAAAAACACTAAAAGAATATAACACACAAAGTTTAATCAAAATCGTTAGAGCCATTTTCGAGAAAATTAGAAAAAACCAAAAAAAGTTGACTAAAACTCAACGGCTCGTTGTATGGAAGCCACCGTTTAGAAAGGCTTCAGTGAAAAATTTACTAAACCATCCTATAGAACACTATTAAAAACTGTGTCAAGGAAAGTTTTAGTTGATTCAATGAAGTCGTTGTGAACTTATGGCTATTTGAAAAAAAGCCGTTAAAACCTGATTTTCGTTACGACCATTTGAGGCAAAAACAAAAAACGCAGTTTTGTTAGAAATGCTTAAAGTAAGCTAAATTATAAATTTAATCAAAATCGTTAGAGCCGTTTTCGAGAAAATCCAAATTGAAAAAAAACCGTTACTTGAAAGGTATCAGTTTGAGCCGGGCTAAAACAAAATAAAAAAACCTCGACAATGGTTTTTCTTCAAACTGCTATATACCAAGTTTGAAGAAAATCCGTCAAGCCGTTTAGGCTGTAGCATGACGTGAAAAAGCGCACATCCGCACAGACGCACAGACAGACCGACGGACGGTATGGCGAAAACCACTTTTTTGGGCTTCTCTATCATCGTAATGTCATGTTTGATTAAAACCTCGATTTTTTTTTCTGCACGAAACCAATACCTACTTGCCCTATAGAGCAAGTAAAAAAGAAGTGCCAAATTTTAAATTTTTGAGTGCCAATGGGTGCCACAGTGCCAAACTCATTTGATAGTGCCAGTTTGGCACTAAAGTGCCTGTTTCTGCAGCGCTGAGTTACAACCAACAAAGATTAATTACGGTGAAGTTAACTTGTTATCTTACAAGTACAAGCCTTGGCAAATTATTGTGCCTTTTCTCTGAATTCACAACTCCGAAATTCGGCGTTCTTTCGCTTTCATTTAAATGAAATAACGCCGACATTCTTGTAAAACATATCAATAGAAAGCACTTTAGGAGTTAGACAAGAAAAAGTTTGTCTGGCAGCATTTAAGTTAGACGAACATGGGGAAAACTAGACAAAAAGTGTGACAAAAATGAAAGAAGTCGAGTCACATAATAATGTAAGGCATTTCAATAGAAAGCCTTTGAGGATTTAGACAAGAAAAATATGACTCAAAGTATGAACAAATTAAAAAAAATAAATCATGCTTTTGTATTAGAGCGAGTAGGTTGTATCAAGAGAAGAAAAAAATCGTATGACAGGGGGTCTTTTGTTCTTCGTTTAGCCGAGGTGAAATTTTCTGGAAAAATGACTTCAATTGGAAAAAAATACAATGCCACGATAAAACTTTTTGTAAGCGAAAAATCTCTTTCTTTATTGTATTTTTAAATAAAATTATTCTAGACAATCTTTTTCGAAAAATTAATTTTCAAACTTTAAATTTAAAAAAAAACTAAATATAAATTTACAAACTAATCCTTTTCAAAATTTTGCGTATTTAAGTACTATTTTTGTTGATAAAATCTGATGCTCTTATTAGTTTTTAGTTAAACACTTTTTTTTTTTTGTATATTATATAGCAGACAGATGATAGCCATCTCCGTTAAAAAATAATCTTGCAATGCATCTTAAGAACTATTTGCTTCACATAATATTCGATCCAACGTCCCAACGAGTTCAGTTTTTGCCTTCAAAGAGTTAGGGACGTATATAGTGAAGTGCGTATTAAAGAATTTATAATTGGGAGTAAAATGGAAAAGCTTTTGTTTGACGTGAACAGAAATCTATTAAATAGATCACCTGGTAAAAAAATTTTAATTATGGAAAGATGCGACGAAAATAAGAATATGAAAAGAGTGCCTGTTAAATAAAATAATTTCCGAAGTTTGCGGTGATGTTCTTAAAAGCGTGAAAATAAAAACCGGAAATGTTCTCATAAACACAAAAGATATTGAACAAGCAAACAAATTATTAATAAGACTTAAAAATCTGGACTCAAATATTAACAAACGTCCCTCCTCCACTTCGATGTATGAATTGCCTACATTTTGGACATGTTGCTATCGTTTGCAAATCCACCAAAACCTGTTCTAACTGCGGTGAGAAATTCCACCTAACCGACAAACCTGTGAAAACCAAGAGTCAGAAGCAGTGCTACCACTTCAGGAAAGAAATCGAAGCAGATTTGAAGAAAAAAGTGAAGTAGATTTCAAAATTTACCTTTTTTATAAAAATCTACATCTAGGGTTTGCTATTTAGTGGTTTATTTTTAAATCGTAGGTTATTTTGACATTGACAGCTGTTTCCCGCTCAAAATCTTGAAAGACAGTCAGTATCATACCTCCGCGAAACAAAATGAGTGGCTTTATGCTTGAACAGCATTGGGAAATGTTGGAAACTTATTTCCAAAGTGAATGCTGTGTAAGTTCGTTGGTGCTAAGTGCAGCTTGAATTGGACAACGGTTTTCGGCGAAAGATCAACTTTTCTAACAAACAAAATGTCTCGGGCAAACTCGCCCGTTGTTGTCGAGAAGCCAATGCATCCACAAAGGGTGTGACAGTTGGGTGCGAATTGTGAAGTGTTCTTCGTTCATCGTTCATTAGACCATTTTTCTTCAAAAATGAGGCTGGGAACAACGTTTCTGTCAACTGTGGGTGTTACAGAGCAATGTGAAAATATGGATTTGGACGACCTCTGCTTCATGCAGGTTAACGCGCTATGAAACACATCCCACTGCAATAGATCTTTTGCTCACTTAATCCCAAAATCGTGTTATCGATTGGCCGCCTCGGAGCTGCGATTCGACTACTTTAGACTTTTTTATGGGAAACCGTGAAGCACCGACGTTATGCCAACAATCCGGAAGTGATTATATCACTTAAGGCCAATATTTCCCAAGAAATCCGTGAGCTACAGCCCGGAAAAAACTTGGGTTTGGACACCCTCTAAATTGTTATTTTTTTTTTAAATACCCTTAATTCAATGAAACGAAAACCAAACTAAAAGGCTTTCCGACTTCTTTTTTATACTGTTTCATAACACTTTTTAATTTAATTTAACAAACAAAAAATATTTTCACCTTCATTTCTACATGTTTAGTATGTAAAACAAAAATTAGAGTGAAATGGAAAAAAGGGAGTAGATATTGCCTTTTTCTGTAAAATTGAAGTAGGTTGAAACAGATATTTTTAAAATGAAGCAGATTTCAGTATTTTGGTGATGGTGCGAAGTAGGGAGTAGATTTTAAATTTGTTTGATAAAAAGAAGCAGATCTACTTCAATAGAAGTAAAGTGGTAGCGCTGGTCAGAAGCAAACATATCTCAACTTACGACATCACAGGCAGAGGAAAACTTACCACAAACAACATCTTCTCTTCATGTATGGACATCTGTATTGATACTCCAACAACAAACTAGCGCCAGATGAAATCTTCAGATGACATTAATAGACCAAGAGCTAGCGACCGGTGTAAAAAAAAAGGTGCCCATTCACCTCATTTCAGCAAGGCTCATCTTTTAATATATCGATCATTGATTCAATATATACACGAAAATAACAATGTAAGACGTTTTAGCCCTCCATGACATGCTGTAAGTCGCTCGTGTATATGTAGAAAAATTACCCCATTCACCTAATTTCAGCAAGGCTGGTATTCACACATAATTAAGATGACATAAAAACAAACACACATTTCAAGTGTAAGACGTTTATTCGGTCAATAACCCTCCGTAAGACGCTGAAAATTAAGTTAAGATAGAAACAATTACATCCATTTTAGAAAGAAATAAATCGCATATATTTTTGTTTTTAAATTAATGTTTTGAAGTACATAAATATTTAAATATTATCTTTAATGATATTGTGCACGACTGGGTCGTATGAACTTGCTCTAATGTGTTAAAATGGGCTTGGGGCTCGAGATTTTGATAAATAAAGTGCACGACTGGGTCGTACGAACTTGCTCTAATGTGTTAAAATGGTCTTGGGTGCTTGAGATTTAAGGAAAAAAGCGTTGAAAATAAAGTGCACGACTGGGTCGTACGAACTTGCTCTAATGTGTTCAAATGGTCTTGGGGCTTGAGATTTTCGGAAAAAGGCATTGAAAAAATCATATGAAATTTTATTAATCACTTAAAAATCAATAGTTAAAACGTTTTTTGGAGAAAATGAAGTAAGCCATCAGATTTCTTTTGCTTTTTCAAAATTTAAGGAATTTTTTTTTTTCAAAATCGTTCGACCAGTTTTTTCAAAAAACGGTTTTTTTTGAAAAACTTTTCGAAAACATATTCCAAATATTTTTTTTGAGTATGCCAACATCTAGAACTTTCTAGTTTTTATCAGAAAAATAAAATTAAAAAAAAATTGATTAAACCGTTTTTGGAAAAAACAAAAAATAAAACAAAATTTTTAAAATTTTTTAAAAAACTCAAAAAAAACTTCTTTTGAAAAATTAAAGATTTTTTATTATTTTGTTTGTAATAGGTCTTCTACATTAAAAATTTCATCGGAATTCGTCCAGTGGCTTACGAGAAAATCGGATTTCAAAAAACCGGTCCTATGGGAGGTACCGTTATAAGACTTTACCTGAAAAATCTATACCAACCAAAACATTATATTTGCGGAGAAAACATCATTCAGAAAGTTTTATCAAAATCCTAGGAGCCGTTTTCGAGAAAAATTGAATTTTCACTAAAAGTCGTATGGCAGGTACCGTTAGTTTTTAAGCTAGAATGCTAATTCCAAAAATACCTCTGTAGGACGTCATAATAACACTATCTACCAAGTTTGAAGCAAATCAGTCTAGCCGTTAAGGCTGTAGGTGCCGATACAGACAGACGGACAGACAGACAGACAGACAGAATTGTCGGACCCACTTTTTCGACTTCTCTATCATCGTAATGTTATGTTTGATTGTCCAAAAACGTAAAAGAAACCTGATGGCTTACTTCATTTTCTCCAAAAAACGTTTTAGGTATTGATTTTAAAGTGATTTATAAAATTTCATATGATTTTTTTCAACGCTTTTTTCCCAAAATCTCAAGCACCCAAAACCATTTAAACACATTAGAGCAAGTTCGTACGACCCAGTCGTGCACTTTATTTTGAGTAGATATGCCAACTTCTAACACTTTGTAGTTTTTATAAGAAAAATAAAATTAAAAAAATATAGATTAAATTTTAATTAATTTTCTAGGGGTTTTTTTTTGCATTTTTTTTGCTCTAGGTCCAAAAATAACGATACCTGCCATACAGTCCTAAAAAAAAGTTTGATTTTCTCAAAAAACCGCTTCAACGATTTTGATTAAACTTTCAACATGCTATTTTTATATAACAATCTGTCTTTTAGTTGAAAAATATTTTTCAGAATTTGTCTTATAACGGTTCCTCATAGAACCGGAATTTTCAAATCAAGTTTTCTCGTATACTATAAGTCCGATTTCAATCAAATTTTGAACACGGGATGTCATTAATAACCCTATTGAAATGGAATTTCAAAATTCTGAATTATTTTTTTTTATTTTTAATAAAAAAAATTTGTTTTCAAAATACATATATGTATATATGTGAATGTTGAATTTTTTAAACATTATTTTTTCAGATGCAAACTACAAGTTGCCATAAATTTACATACTCGAACAAATTTCAAAATATTTTTTCAAAATTAACCTTAAAAAAACTGGTCGAAAGATTTTCAATATTTTTTTTCCAAGATAGATATTAAGCAACGAAATATTATTGCATACTTGGTTTTTCCAAGAAAACTCGTAAGCTATTAAACAATTCCAATTAAAATTCAAATTAAATTAAAGTATTTCCAAAAAAACCTTTTTTTTTAATACAAAGGCGATAAGCCAGCATAAGAACAAATTCGTGCTACCCAGTCGTGCATTTTAACTTGCGATTATATGTATACTATAAGGCAAGTTATGCATTCGTAAACAAAAAATTCTAGCAATCAAACATGACATTACGATGATAGAGAAGTCGAAAAACGTGGGTCCGACAATTCTGTCTGTCTGTCTGTCTGTCTGTCTGTCTATCCGTCCGTCTGTATCGGCACCTACAGCCTAAACGGCTGAACCGATTTGCTTCAAACTTGGTAGATAGTATTATTATGACGTCCTACATAGGGGTTTTTGGAATTAGCATTCTAGCTTTAAAACTAACGGTACCTGCAATACGATTTTTAGTGAAAAATAATTTTTTCTCAAAAATGGCTCCTATGATTTTGATAAAACTTTCTGAATAGTGTTTTCTGTGCAAATTTCATGTTTTGGTTGGAATAGATTTTCAGGAAGGTGCCGTGAAATAACGCCAAGTGAAATAAGGCCAACTTTCTGAAGTTGGCCTTATTTCACTTTCCAAAAGTGCAATAAAACCAACTTTAAGTAGTTGGCCTTTTTTCACTTTAGTTAAGTGAAATAACGCCAAGTTGGGGTTATTGCGCTTTAGAAATAATATGAAGTTGGCTTTCTTTCACTTTGAGAAAGTGAAATAAAGCCAACCGCGTTTTCTTCTTGCGGTTACAAACAACGTTTAATCATTTATTTTTCTCATGATGAACATGTAAGTGCATAATTATAGTATTATAATTCATTATTTAAAAAATTGTCTTGATCAAAGATTTCTGTTAAACGATTTTTAGATTTTCAAATTTGTTAATCGTTTTTTATTATTTTATCATATTATAAAAAACGTTTAACATAACTATAATGGGTTATTTAAATAAAAAATTCATGCTAAACGTTTTTTATAATGTGAGAAAATAATTGTAAAAAATTCGCGCGAATTTTTAACAATTATTTTCTCACATTATAAAAAACGTATAGCATGAATTTTTTATTTAAATAATTGTTAAAAATTCGCGCGAATTTTTTACAATTATTTAAATAAAAAATTCATGCTAAACGTTTTTTATAATGTGAGAAAATAATTGTTAAAAACTCAAAAGGGAATACAAGGTTACTTTCCATTCCAATAAACACAAGCTGTTTCCTTCTTAGCAAACTTTCACTTACTAATGAATTGGCCTCAAATTTTTTCTAAAACTATTAACATTTCGATTTAACAAACGACAAATACTTCCGTTATCTTAAAAAAAAACAGGTTTCTTTCTTGTAACAATCCTATTATTTGGTATTAATTTGTTTTCGCAAAGAAAAAAATGTGTTAAATATTATTTTGTTGGAAGTTGGTCTTATTGCACTTTAGCAATTATAAAAAACGTTTAGCATGAATTTTTTATTTAAATAATTGTTAAAAATTCGCGCGAATTTTTTACAATTATTTAAATAAAAAATTCATGCTAAACGTTTTTTATAATGTGAGAAAATAATTGTTAAAAACTCAAAAGGGAATACAAGGTTACTTTCCATTCCAATAAACACAAGCTGTTTCCTTCTTAGCAAACTTTCACTTACTAATGAATTGGCCTCAAATTTTTTCTAAAACTATTAACATTTCGATTTAACAAACGACAAATACTTCCGTTATCTTAAAAAAAACAGGTTTCTTTCTTGTAACAATCCTATTATTTGGTATTAATTTGTTTTCGCAAAGAAAAAAATGTGTTAAATATTATTTTGTTGGAAGTTGGTCTTATTGCACTTTAGCAAAGTGCAATAAGGCCAACTTGGTCTTATTACGCAAAATCAGTTGGCCTTATTGCACTTTGTCAATGTGAAATAAGGCCAACTATTGAAAGTTGGCTTTAATGCACTTTTGGAAAGCGAAATAAGGCCAACTTTTGAAAGTTGGCCTTATTTCACTTGGCGTTATTTCACGGCACCTTTCAGGAAATGTTTTATAAGTCTTTTGAAATCCGATTTTCTCGGAAGCCACTTGACGAATTTCGATGAAATTTTTAAAGTAGAAGCCCTTTTATAAAAGAAATAATATAAATTCTTAATTTTTTCAAAAAAAGTTTTTTTGAGTGTTTTGAAAAAGTTTCAATTTTTTTTTATATTTTTGTTTTTTCCATAAACTTTTTAATATATTTTTTTTAAATTTTATTTTTTGCTAGAAGTTGGCATACCCAAAAAAAATTGGAATATATTTTCGAAAAAATTTAAAAAAAAACTGTTTTTTGAAAAAAAAAACTGGTCGAACGATTTTGAAAAAAAATTTCGTTAAAATTCAAAAAAGTAAAAGAAAACTGATGGCTTGCTTTATTTTCTCCAAAAAAACGTTTAAGGTATTGACTTTTAAGTGATTTATAAAATTGCTTATGATTTTTTCAATGCTTTTTTCCCAAAATCTCAAGCCCCAAGACCATTTTAACACATTAGAGCAAGTGCATACGACCCAGTCGTGCACTTTATTTTTTTTTGTAGACATGAGTTTATGCAACTACCGATCTCTAGGAATTCTATCGCCAAGCTCTACACAGCGGGTAGCAAAATTGTTTCCTATTAAAACGGATGTAATTTTTTCTATCTTGACTTAAAGGAAATTTAGTTTTCGACGTCTTACGGAGGGTTATTGACCGAATATACGTCTTACGCTTGAAATGTTTGTTTTTTATTTTTATGTCATCTTAATTATGTGTGAATACCAGCATTGCTGAAATGAGGTGAATGTGGTCATTTTTTTTACATAATATACACGAGCGTCTAACAGCATGTCATGGAGGGCTAAAATGTCTTACACTGTTATTTTCGTGTTTATATTGAATCAATGAACGATATATTAAAAGATGAGCCTTGCTGAAATGAGGTGAATGGGCACTTTTTTTACACCTTCAAGCCTTGAACTTAAGGCCTCATATAGGATACCGGAGTGTAAGACGGGCATTTTTATAACTGTCGGGCCTCAATCTTTCTATGACCAAAGTTTTAGCCTTGCCAAAATGAGGGGAGAAAATCGGTCGCTAGCTCATTGTCTATAATTCAATGATTGTTCCACCCCAAAAAAAAAATATTACAGGAGAAAAGGGAAGCATTCAAATATTTTCAACAAAATTGTCATACAGAGCAAAACGTAACATAAGAAAGAAAAGTAGAGAGAAGAGTATATTATGATAATTATAGCTTGTCAAGTGACTTACATTCAGAATCAGAGCTGCTATGAATGAATTAAATATAATTCAATGGAATTGTGATGGGTTTTATAGTCATTTCGATGAATTTTAACTTCTTACAAAACTTCAAAATGCTATCTCTGAATGCAAAGGATCATCTGCAGGACCCGATATGATTCACTATTACAAATTGTTTAATTAGAAATGTAAAATGTACATAAATGAAAATGGGCCTGAAAAACCTTAAGTGTTGAAGGCCACTTAACATATTTTTAATCTTTATACGATCCAATTCATTATTTCGACGATGAAGAGCAATGCCACGCTGTTGGTGTTGATCGCCGACAGTAAAAATCGCTACATCGTTAAAAAATGGAGCATGTAATCGTCTGGCATGTTGACCTGCACTATACAAAATCAAAATCATAAATGTATTATATTTCTATACAAAAATGTATTACACCTGTCTAAGATAAATGCCCAATCCACGATTTTTAAAGGTACATTCCGACTTCTTATATTTGCAAATCGCTTTACCGAATTGTTTTCAAACATCACAGAAACCTAAGTGTCTACTAAAAAGACCCAACCAAAAGATTTCTTTCTTATTTGACAAAATGCAAATCGATCACCGGATTTAACCATCTACAAATGGTCCCTTTTCCTCAAAAAAAAATATAAATCCACTCGTTCTGACTCTTGATATAAGGTCGCACACAATTAACAGATTATTTACAGTTATAATTAAAAATACAAAAACAAAAAAAAAATATAAAATGGATTTAAATAATTTAAATATGATGAAAGATATTAATTTTTAAAAACAACAATGCTATTTTTATAGGTTGAATAAAATGTTTTTGAAGCTGTCCCTCGAATAAGGTAGGTCTAAATTAATATATTAATTGTATGCAATATTCATTATATCTTTGATCTAATAACTCGCGATATTGGTTCATTTAATTCATGATTTGTGCAAGAAGTGAGGGACTTTTAATTTGATTGCATATTTTATAAACATTATATGATGTCATGACGTCATGAGCATACCGTCTAGTACTAATAGGCAAGTACATGATACATGAAATACAAAGAGTGTTCTTTCATAAGAAAAAGCGTTTTCTCCTTTTAAAAGCAATGTTTTATGTAAAGTTCTCAAGACGATTTTAGTTTCTCCAGTTTTGGACTGATTTTGCTAATCGGATCTTGAATCAAACCAAGAAGCCGGAGGTTGGGTGGATTCGCTTTCGTAAAATAAAACTTGTTTTCTCAGAAGTCGTGACCGTCTAGCACCTTAGACGAAGACTAAAAATACTGAATTTCGTCTATGAGCTTTGGAAAGACATTTAAAACGTTCTTCGGAATGAATATGTATTGGCTGTTGTTGAAAGCTTGTGTATATTTGACATTCATTGCTTATTCTGTCACAAAAACATTGACATACGCGTTGGTTTCTAATTAAGAATTTCACCCTGATGTGGTGGATTTTGTGAAGTTGTCTTATTTCGTTTCACCATAATTTTCTTACCTTGTTCTGTCAATCCAGTGTCCAATGTTAAACATAAATTATAGTTCAAGGAGTTCAATATTAACGGTTCAGAAAAGTATATGTGCCGGAGCCCCATTTTGAATAGTAAAAATAGATATTAAATGTAACATATTTATTAAATAGCAGCACTATAAGAGGTCACTTATAGGCTATCATTTGTATGAGGTTCTTTGAAAAATACTGAAGCCTATTAATGAAATTGTCATGAGGATTACACCGTGAAACTGATAACGTAAGAAGGACAATGCTTAAGCATTTCATATTCATATAGAAATCGATCGAAAAGAAGATCTTCTCGAAGGCGCATGAATATGAAACAACTATTTTAAGAGCTATGTAGAAGAATGTAATACATTTTGTTTTCTCAAAATAAAAACTATCACGTTACCCATTTTCCAGATGATGAAAAAACCAATTTCAGTTAGCAAGGCATTTGTACCTAATTTATTTGTGTAGACAGTTACTGGTTTTAACCAAACCAACTAATTACAAAATGATCAAACTCATATTGCACGGATTATTTCAAAAGCGCATCGAAATACGAGTATCCTTGTTAAAATGCAACGACGAAGAAAACATTAGCTATTGTATTAGCGGATTCGTATCTGTTCGAACTTTTAATCTTGACATATGGTTAAGTTAACAATAGAAAATCAGAAAAAGAAAAAAAAATGTTAAAAGCCTTTCAAGAGTGCATTTTAATTTGCCTTTATACGAGTGAAAAAAGCTTCATTTAGCACGTGGCTACTAATGCGGCATTTAAAATTTGGAATACGCGCATTTTCCTTGAAACAATAACTTGCTTGTCGCTAGTCGTTCACAGAGCACTCATGGTATTTTCAATTCGATTTTTTGCATTTTTTATGAAACAAAAAGACATTTAGGTGAACGATATATGCATATTAGCCCATGAATGGGAGGTCCTTTGGGAATTCCGCTTGAAGTCACGGGTGAGTTTTCATTTTAATGAGTGCTTTCGATGATGAATAAATTGGGTTGTGGAAATAATCATTAAGAGTGTATTTTAAAACAATTGGTTACTTAGATTTAATGAAAAAAATATTTGGTAAATGTAAAATAAGTAGATACGAATTCAAAAAATCTAATTCTCGATGGGATTTTAAAGGAAATATCTCAAAGTGAAGTTAGTGTGTTACTCGTGAAAAGTGAAAATGCATCAAAGAAATGTTTTTTTTTTAAAAAGAGCTTATAATAATATTTATTAAGGTCTTGTGTTTCAATATACGCTAAATGAAGCTGAACATCCTCCATTTTACAAACAAAGGTCCACACACTTAAAAACAAAAAAGTAAAACCATTTAAATCATAACTAACGGGTGATTTTTTAGCTGGTTTGGTTTTGGCAACACTGGTTTTGACAGCTGACGTGTGTTTAGTACCTTGTGTCACTGTCAAACAGCTTCAGTTTGGTTTGCAATTTAACCATGGATCGTCTTACAAATGAACAACGCTTGCAAATTATTGAATTTTACTATCAAAATTCGTGCTCGGTTCGAAATGTTCATTTCCGCTTTTTTATCGAAAAATTGTATTCAGCGATGAGGCTCATTTTTGGTTGAATGGGTACGTAAATAAGCAAAATTGCCGCATTTGGAGTGAAGATCAGCCAGAAGCATTGCAACAGCTACCAATGCATCCCGAAAAAGCCACTGTTTGGTGCGGTTTATGGGCCGGCGGCATTATTGGGCCATATTTCTTCAAAGATGATGCGAATCGCAGCGTTACTGTCAATGGTGAACGCTACCGAGCGATGATAACAAACTTTTTTTTGCCCGAAATGGAAGTTCTTGACTTGCGTGACATGTGGTTTCAACAAGACGGTGCCACATGCCACACAGCACGCGAAACAATGGCGCAATTGCGAGGCGAGTTTGGTGAACAGTTAATTTCACGTTTCGGGCCGGTCAATTGGCCGCCTAGATCGTGCGATTTGACACCATTAGACTATTTTTTGTGGGGGTATGTCAAGGCTAATGCCTATAGGGACAAGCCCGCTTCGATTGACGCACTGGAAGCCAACATCCATGCATTCATTCGTGAGATACCGGCCGATATGTGTGAAAGAGTATGCCAAAATTGGACTCAGCGGATGGGCTACCTGAGACGCAGCCGCGGTCAACATTTGCATGAAATTATCTTTAAACATTAAATTGCAAGGTTCAAACTATCGAATCAAATAAATATTTCATTCATTTTTTCGAATTTTTTGTGTTTTTTTTTTTTTAAGTTCTAAACCTCTTAACCTCGCACACTTGGCCAAAGACGAAGCCTATCATGCAGTTCTGAATGCCAGAACTAGAGCTGCCAAGAGCGCTTTCCGTGCGGTATACCAGCAAAAGAGGAAAGAGGAACATCGGCTTTTCAGAAGAAAAAAAAGAGAACTGGAAAAACGAATGGTTGAATCTATTGAGGGGTGCTACGGCAGAAGCAATGTTCGAAAGTTCTACCAAAGGGTAAAGCATTCGTCCAAGGGTTACAAAGCCCGAGCGGAAGCATGTAGAGACGAGGGTGGGAATGTCGTTGTAGATACACAGTCGGTGCTGAGAATTTGGAAAGAACACTTCTGCAGACTGTTAAACGGCGAAGACAACCAACTAATCGCTGTCAGGCAGAATGATCCATTCGATTTGGATGATGATGAACAAAATTTCCGTCCTCCCGACCAAGAAGAAGTTCGGATAGCAATATCTAAACTAAAGTCCAACAAGGCTGCTGGAGCTGATGGCCTTACGGCTGAACTCTTCAAAGCAGCGGGAGATGACTTGGTGAGGAGCATACACCAACTCATCTGTACAATCTGGTCGGATGAAAGTATGCCTGACGAATGGAACCTCAGCATTGTGTGCCCTATCCACAAGAAAGGAGATACTCTAAGCTGCGCCAACTACAGAGGTATAAGTCTCCTAAATGTCGCCTATAAAATCTTGTCGGCCATTCTGTGTGAACGTCTGAACCCTTTCGCACGTGAACTGATTGGCCCCTATCAGTGTGGTTTCAGACCCGGTAAGTCAACCGTCGACCAAATTTTCACACTTCGGCAGATTTTGGAAAAGACCCAAGAATTCCAGATCGATACTCACCACCTCTTTATCGATTTTAAAGTCGCCTATGACAGCGTAAACAGGAACGAGCTATACAGAGCCATGTCGCTTCTTGGCATCCCTGCAAAACTCGTTCGATTGTGCAGGATGACTATGGAGAACTCGCGCTGCTCCGTCAAGGTTGGTAAGAACACCACCGACTCATTTAATGTCGAGAAAGGCTTACGACAGGGTGACGCGCTGTCATGTAACCTCTTCAACATCATTCTTGAGGCAATCGTACGCAACTCGCATGTCAACACCAGTGGTACGACTTTTTTTAGATCCGTTCAATTACTTGGCTATGCTGATGATATTGACATTATTGGAAGAACGAAGCGCGCTGTCAGTGGAGCATTCGCAAGTATTGAAGTGGAAGCGGCTTGAATGGGTCTGGCTGTAAATGAAGATAAAACAAAGTATATGCTGTCCTCGGGTGAAGTAGATCATCACCGTAGGCTCGGACAAAACGTCACAATGGACAGATATAACTTTGAGGTTGTCAAGGACTTTGTCTATTTGGGTTCCACTATAACCTCTCAGAACAACATCAGTGAAGAGATCAGTCGAAGAATCACTCTTGCCAATCGCTGTTTCTTCGGGCTAAGAAGGCATCTAAGTAGTAAAGCCCTCTCTCAAAGGACCAAGGAGACACTATACAAGACCCTTATCATCCCAGTCCTGCTGTATGGGGCAGAAGCTTGGACACTGACACAATCGGATGAATACAGGCTGGGGTGCTTTGAGAGAAAGATTCTTCGGGTGATATTTGGGCCTGTATGTATCAATGGAGTATGGAGGAGAAGATTCAATGACGAACTGTACGGGCTATACAGCGACATTGACTTGGTTAAGAAGCTGAAAATTCAGCGGCTTAGATGGCTGGGTCATGTGGAGCGTATGGACGAAAACGCTCCTGCCCGACGAGTCTTCAATTCCAACCCGGAGGGCCGACGCAGTTCTGGAAGACCCCATCTAAGGTGGCGCGATCAAGTGGTAAACGACCTCAACCAACTTGGTGTGCGCAACTGGAGGCCACTGGCTAGGGACCGGCCTAGCTGGCGAGGAATGTTGGTTGAGGCCGTGGTCCACAATGGACTGTCTGCGCCACCTTAAGTATAAGTAAGTAAACCTCTTAAAAAATCACCCGTTATATACTATATATGTATTTGAATATGAAGTGTGCTTTGTGCGATTTGAATGTTGATCGAGGTGATCGCAAATGCAGTTTCAAAGGTTATTCACCTTATTACTGACGGTGTAGGCGAGCAAATTGAAGAGCATGACATAGAATCTTGCTACGTGAAAGCTTTGAAGCGAAAAACCGACGACAAAAGTAACATTGTGTCCAAGTCCAACATTACATGCAACAAGCTTACGAATCATATACAGAAGGACAAAATAATGAACAAGTTGCGGATGAACAAGATTAAACCGACAGCTAACATCTTTGGTGGAAAGTCCAAAACAAATATTTTCATAAATGATAGTCTTAGGTCATATTCACGTTTTCTTTTAAAGAAGGCTAAGCAGTTGAAGCTTCAAAAAAAAAAATATATTTACGTCTGGATCCGGAGTTCATCAGTATTTATGAGAAGAAAGGAAGGCGAAAAGTGTATATTAAAATCAATAATTTCGAGGATTTCTCAAAAAATAATTTTGAAATTTATTAATATTTAAAAAATATTTCTTTTTATATTAAATTATTAATATTAATACATTATTAATATTCATACATTATTAATATTTATGATATTTTTGGAAATCCTTTTAATGCTTTAGATAATAATATCTTTTTTAAAAGTAAATAATGATGATATTGAATGTCGATGTAGATATTGATCATTCCAATGTAGATACTTATTAGAGTTTTTCTGTAATTCCACATAAATATTCGCAGTATTAGAAAAAACTTTGATGTTTTCTTGACTCATCTAGCATCCTTAGCCTGATTTCATTTTTTCTCTGAAATATGAATATTTGATTGCGAAGTCTCCAATTATAAAATTATCGTCATTTTTATAAAATCAAAGCTGCAAGAACCAAATTCTACTTGGGGATTTTAATATCGATATATTGTCCGAATATATCCACCATATTTTTTTTTTTTAATTTCAAAGAAACAATAAATAGGAACTATAAGTCAGATGATTTTGATTTTAAAATTACAGATCATAGATTGATCAGTCTTCAGTTTGTAAAAGATATTAACAAGTCTCTTTCAAAAAAAATTCAAAAAAAAAAATTTTTATACTCTTAAATCTGATATAATTTATGAGTTTTGGGACGACGTTTTTAATAAAGATCCAACTAGCTTTTTCTTTGAATATTTTAGCTCGGAAGAAATTCATAAAACTGTAATGTCTTTAAAAAATTCAAACTCTTCTCCTGATCTTAAAGAAAATTTCTTTTTTTATATCTGATGTTTTATGTTATCTTTTAAATCTCAGTTTAGAAATAGTTATTTTTCCAGAAGCGTCAAAAAGTGCAGTTGTTATTCCACTACATAAAAAAGGTGTCACATTCTGCTTAAATAATTACCATCCAATAAAACCCCTTTCTTTTTTCGAAAATCATTGGAAAATGTATGAAGATCAGAATGATTTTTTTTTTAAATTGAATAAACTTTTTCAGCGATCACCAGTATGGTTTCTTGAGGGGCAGATCTAGGGAAGACGCTGTTTTAAAATAATGTGGTGAAATTTATCGCAGTTTGAACACCTCTGAGATATATTCGTCTCCATATAAGTATACTAAAAAAGTTTATCCTTATTGATCACACTGTCTTTTTCAAACTAAAATAAAAACCCGAAAGTTAAATTTACTTTTTATTGAAATTACCTTGGACGCGTTTCGATAGAACTTGTCTATCATCATCAGCGAACACGACTGATGATTAAAAGTGTCATCTTCATCTTGAAAGGCATATTGTATTTTTGGTCCAAAATGCAAGTCATTGTTTTGATTTGGTAGAATGTATTTTCAAACCGCGACGGTGGTTTGACATCACGAACGAACGAACGGAGCAAAACAAAAAACAAAAAATGAACTTGTGCGTTTGATTTAGATGCACTTGTTGGCGAAGAGTAAAAGCTAATTTTACACCAATTGGAATAAACAAGATGTTATATTCCCATTATCCGCGTTCATTGATTTTTGGTCTTTTTGGATAAAGTAACTTTCATATGCATCTAAACGTCTCGCATCATTAACTTGTCGCACCAATTTCAAATTGTCCTTTTTAATGTTAAAGTGGTCATTCGTTAGTACGTGGTTAGCAAGGGCTGAAGGTCTACAGTTGTTTGTTTTTATGTATGTAATATGTTCTTTAAATCGCGTTTCAATGTTTCTTTTGGTTTGACCGTAGTACACTTTTTCACAATCGCCGCATTGTATTGAGTATATTCCCGATTTCTTTAAAGTTTCACTCCTATCTTTCGTTGAGCATAGGACATTCTTTAATTTGTTGTTGCTCGAAAAAACCATTTGCATGTTGTTGCGATTGAATACACTTTTTAATTTGTTTGTCAGAACTGGGTTGTATGACAAACAAACCCTTTTAGGTTCATTTTTTTTTTTATATCAATTTTTTTATTCTGTGCATATAATGTCGTTAAGTTCGAGTTATTTATTTTTCTCATATGTTTTAATATGAGATCGTCGATCATTTTTTGGTTATAACCATTTAAATTGGCGATATCTTTAATATGCTCATACTCTTTTTTGTAGTCAGCAACTGATAGTGGTAATTTACATAAACGATGGATGTATGAATGGAAGGCGGCTTTTTTGTGTTGAATGGGACAATGAGAGTTACTCGGGATGCAACGTTTGGTACTTGTTGACTTGTGGTAAATAGCAAAACTTAAAATGATAATGGATAATGGGAATATAACATCTTGTTTATTCCAATTGGTGTAAAATTAGCTTTTACTCTTCGCCAACAAGTGCATCTAAATCAAACGCACAAGTTCATTTTTTTGTTTTTTGTTTTGCTCCGTTCGTTCGTTCGTGATGTCAAACCACCGTCGCGGTTTGAAAATACATTCTACCAAATCAAAACAATGACTTGCATTTTGGACCAAAAATACAATATGCCTTTCAAGATGAAGATGACACTTTTAATCATCAGTCGTGTTCGCTGATGATGATAGACAAGTTCTATCGAAACGCGTCCAAGGTAATTTCAATAAAAAGTAAATTTAACTTTCGGGTTTTTATTTTAGTTTGAAAAAGACAGTGTGATCAATAAGGATAAACTTTTTTAGTATACTTATATCAATTAAGATTGCACACAGTTTACGTTACAATAATATTCGTCTCCGTTTATTGATATAGCTAAATCCTTTGATACTGTGGATCATACACTTTTGTTGAATAAATTGTATAGAATAGGTTTTAGAGGCACTGTTCAGGATTGGTTTGCATCATATTTAATGAACAGAAAACAAGAGGTTAGAATTCAGGACAAACTTAGTTCAGAAAATGTATTTATTTGGGTGTGCCCCGAGGATCCGTTTTGGGTCCAATTCTTTTCTTAATATTTGTCAATTCACTTTTTTTCAACCGCTTATAGGTAAAATGACAGCTTTTGCCGATGACACTGCTCTTTCATATTCATCGAAAAATTATTTCCAGTTAGTTACCGATTTCAACATAATGATTTAGAGATTCTTCGTAAGTGGTTTTATCTTCACAGGCTTGTTATAAGCGATAAAACCAAATTTATAGTCTTTAATATTTTGGGTAATGTAGCTGAAAAGAAATCTTACTTTCTAACTATTCACCTTCCTGTCTTAAGTTTCGCCTTAATAATGATTGCACGCATGTTCCCATCACTTATATGGATAACTTATTATGTTGTGATAGCTGTTTTGATATTAAACATGTTGAAAACTTTAAGTACTTATGTTTACTATTAGATTTCCGGATAAATATGGACTCTCTTGTTCGGGCGGGACACTTTTCTATAAAATTGAACCATTGCTTATCAAGCAAAAACATGCCGTAAGAATTATTTGTACAGTTAACCGCCGAACTCCAAGCTTTGATTTATTTAAAAACCTTAATATTCTGCCACTTAAGCATTTGCATTTTTATAAAGGTTTAAAATTATTCTTCGAAAATTTTGGTTATTGTTATGTCTTTGCTAGACTTCTAGTTTTAAATAAAAAGCACGCGTTTGTTTGTTTCCTTTTAGTATAAATCAAATTCTTTTTATTTCCTTATTATAAATTTTCTTTACTTGTTACACCAAGCGCAAAACAAAGCGTTCTGTGTGTAAGTTAAAAAAGCGTAAAGCCAACCTTGCAAAAACATAAAAAAAGGAAGAGGGTATGCAGGCGTACCAATATTTACGAATAACCTTAAGGGTAGCTAACACCACATACGCCCCCTTTACCAAAAAAATTATGTGTATCTTGTAGGTTGTCTAATATTAGCTCTGTTTCTTAATACTATTTCTCCACGCAGTGATTGTTGATGTCATATTTGAATTATTTCTTACAATAGCTAGTTTCATTTTTAATATAGCTACACCAGTTTTCTATTCGTTTGATTACATATTTTCTTATTATTAGATGACTTTAAGTTAATAATTTTTCGTATTTGATCAATATGCCTTTTAATAAACTTGCCAGTATCCATTTTGCATAAGTACATTCTTGGTCCTATAACTGTATCAATGACTGCTCTAGACCATTGGGGTTTGTTGGTATCTAAGTTATAATTACGAATCACAACTTCATCACCTTTTTTAAAGAAACGATCTTTTTCGTTCATTTCGAAATATTTGTCGTTTTCACGTACGGATATATTTTTTGGATTAAAAAAATCTAACTTACATCGAGGCCTAAATGCTAACATCGAAGAAATAGGAGCTTTACCGGTAGAACAATGCATATAGACATACAATAATCGAACAAAAAATCGCATAAGACAACATCAATATCTTTTTTGTCCTCCCTACTTTTGATTGCATTTTCCAGTGTGCGAACTATATTCTCAGCTGCACCATTTGTCGATGGATAACCTGGCGCTGTTAATGCTTGCCTTATACTAAGCGATTTGGTAAATGTCTTAAATTCATCGGAAGTAAATTGACTTCCGTTGTCTGAAACAATTTTCTCAGGTAAACCAAATCGAGAAAAAACGTAACGTAGAAATTGTATAACAAAAGCTGTTGTTGGATGCTTAGTATAAAAAACTTCGATCCATTTCGTATACGCATCGATGGAGAAAACTCGTTCCTTTCAAAGGGCCAAAGAAATCCAAATGCATTCTCTTCCAAGGACCTGTCGGAATTTCCCACTTCATCGCTTGAGCTTTTGGAGGACCCGGAGGACACGAACACAAGCTTCACATCCACCAATCCACTTTTCTATGTCTGCATCGATTTTTGGCCACCAAACGTATGACCTTAATAATGACTTTGTTTTTACCATCCCCAGATGAGTTTCGTGTGTTTGCTTTAAAATAGTGGTTCTTAGAGATTTTGGTATTACAACTCTATATCTATATATATAAAAATCAATTTAATTTTTGTGTGTGACCTTATTTCTAGAGTTAGGATGGGTGGATTTTTATATATATTCTTTTAAATGAAACGGACCATAATGTAGATGGTTTAGAAGAAAAAAAATGTTAGAACCGTCAAGCTGATTTTTCTTTTAGCCCATTTATAAGATTTGTTCCACTGTAAATGAATATTTATTCGTAGTATTTGTTGGAATTTATTTCAATAAAATTTATTTGATTTTTAATATTTCAAAATAAAAAAATAAAACATAAGGGAGAGCTAGAGTACATTTTCAACGAACTGTTGGATACCCTATTCCCTATATTTTTGTATGTGTATGTGTGTGCCTCCCGCAGCCAGCCGCTGTTCCAGTTTCAGAAACACAATTCTTCTTTAGCAGACAGGAAAAAATTCAATAACATTAATTTTGTTTGGCCCATGTTCAATAACTGCTGGCGTAAGAGAAAAGGCGTGTGCCACGACTAATTTTGAGACTTTTTACTGCCAGGGCAATTACTATGAGCTCAGTGACATTAAACTCAAAGCTTGCAGATCTATTTGAACATAACGTACATACATACATACATACATACAGTAAGTAAATTATCTTTAATAATAGTGTATTGTCTTTATTTAGGGCAAGTATTGGTTTCGTGCAGGAAAAAAGAATCGAGGTTTTAATCAAACATGACATTACGATGAAAAACAAGCCCAAAAAAGTGGTTTTCGCCATACCGAAAGTCGGTCTGTCTTTGCGGGTGTGCGTCTGTGCGCTTTTTTACGTCCAGCCAGGCTGTGGTATTTTATTCAAACTTGGTATATAGCAGTTTGAAGAAAAACGGTTGCTGAGGTTTTTACTTGCGATTATAGGTACTTAAGGCAAGTTATGCATTCGTATAAAAAAAAATTTTATTTCGTTTTAGCCCGTCTCTAACTGGTATCTTTCAAGTAACGGTTTCCTTAATTTTCTCGAAAACGGCTCAAACGATTTTAGATTAAACACAAAATTTAGATAACTTTAAGCAATTCTAACAAAACTGCGTTTTTTTTTGTTTTTGGCTCAAATGGTCGTAACGAAAATCAGGTTTAAATGGCTTTTTTTCAAATGACCATAAGTTCGCAACGGCTTGATTGAATTGACTCAAACTTTGTTTGTTATCGTTCTTTATAGTGTTCTATAGGATGGCTTTGTAAGTTTTTTAGTGAAGCCTTTCTAAATGGTAGCTCCCATACAACGAGCCGTTCAGTCTTAGCCAACTTTTTTTGGTTTTTTCTAATTTGCTCAAAAACGGCTTTAAAGATTTTGATTAAACTTTGTGTGTTATATTCTTTTAGTGTTCTTAATAGAACTGCGTTTTTAGTTTTTGCAAAAAATGCTAATAACGCAGATCTGGTCTTAACGTCTTTTTTTCAAATGGCCAAAAGTTGTCAACGGTTGTATTGAATTCAAACAAACTTTGTTTGGTATAGTTCCTTTCAACTCTGTATCAGATGACATTGCATTTTTGTCAGTTATTCTTTTTTAAATGGTGGCTCCCATACAAAAAGCCACTAGGTTTTGGCCAAATTATATAGTTTTTTTCTAATTTAATCAAAAAAAAAAAATCGCCGATTTTTATTAAACTTTGTATGTAATATAGATACATAAAATGTTTTGATGAAAACTGCAATTAAGTTTTTGGCTACAAATGATAATAACGGAAATTTTTTTAAACAATTTTATTAATTCGGCTATAAACGGACATTTATATCATTTATAGCACCCAAAAGATGACATCTAAAATTTAAATGGGACGTACCGTTATAAAACTTTTCCTGAAAAATTGTTTTATCAAAATCTTATTAGCCGTTTTTGATAAAAATCAATTTTCCCCTAAAAATCGTATGGCAGGTACCGTTAGTTTTAGAGCTAGAATGCTTATTCCAAAAACACCTCTGTAGGACGTCATAATAATGCTATGTACCAAGTTTGAAGCAAATCGGTCCAGCCGTTAAGGCTGTAGGCGATGATACAGACGGATGGACAGACAGACAGAATTGTCGGTCCCAATTTTTTCGACTTCTCTATCATAGTAATGTCATGTTTGATTGTTAGATTATTTTTTTTTACGAATGCATAACTTGCCTCATAGTAAAAATGTGAAAAGTAAGTGCGTTTATTTGTAAGGCTTGCGCTCCTAAGCTACTTAACCGTTTTTAAGATTCTTTAACTACAAGAAAGCTATACATTATCTGTGAGTTACATAGGCTATACATTTCTTTAGTCTCAACTCTCAACTAGAGATCCTTATGAAAATTGAAATAATGAAACCCAAAAGGTATTAAAAGTATTCCTTTAGAAGTCAATAATTAAAATGCGCTGGAATTTTTACATGCGAATACACATAAACTGCAAGTTCGTCGGAAAGAAAAAAATTTTAACGATGATAGCGAGGACCAAAAAAGTTGGTCAAAAAAATCTGCCCGTCTGTCTGTCTTATTTGTTTGCCTTTCCGTCTGACTATATGTAGGTATGTACCTAAAGACACCTACAAAAGCCCAAACGGGTGTGCTTAATTCTTTCAAACTAGGTATATCGAGTTTTTAAGGTATTGTACAGAAGGAAAATTGATTTTTTTCGCAGCTCGAAAACTAACGGTACCTGCAACTATAGTTATGTTGAAGCTCATTTTTTCTTGAAAATTACTCAAACGATTTTGATTAGTTTAGCATTTTATGTTTGACCGTATGACCTATCAAATGGCTGGAAACAAAGTTACCAAGAATTGCTACGAACGGTACCTTCCATAGGACGGGTTTTTTTTGCTTTCGGCTTTTTCGAAGACGGTTTAACCGATTCTGTCGGAAATTTACACATACATATACATATATAAGTTAAAGTAGCTTAATTATTACCTTAGTACTACATTCCTATATTTTCAATAAATATTTTTTCGTTTTTTCAAAAACATTTCTCTTCATAATTTAATATTTTGAAAACAGATCATTAACTTTTTCAAAAATAATAAGTTATATGATAAATGCAGAATACCTATGTATTGGGGGAATTTAATTTCTTTTTGAAAAATGTTCTTCAAAAAATGTTTTTATTCTAAGAAACCAATCCACAAATTTTGATAATTTCACTACCATACATTGAAATTCATCCAAAAATAATTTTTTTTTTTTTCAAAATATCAAGCCAAGACCAATGTCTTATTAGAGCAAGTTGGTGCGATCCAGTAGTGGACTTTATTTTTAAAAATTACTATAGCGAAGGCCAACCCTGTATTTGCCGCGAGCGAAGCCGCGGGTGAAAGCTAGTCTTATATATAAAAATCAATTGCTGTGCGTTTGAAGCGCTAAAACTCGAGAATAGCCGGACCAATTTTGGAAATTTTGATCTTGAAATATTTGTGGAAGTTCAGGGAAGGTGTAAACGGTGAGAAAAATGAATTATAAGTAAAAAAAAATTACGACGACATACCTTGCGTGCAAAAATAAAAAAAAAGTAGTGTAAAAGTGTCAATTATTTGAAATATTTATCAGTCAGAATTTGATATATTAATTTATTGTTTTTTGTTTTGAAGTACAAATATACACAAACAAAATATGTACATATGTGTTATATTTTTGAACGCTACAAATTTCATTTAAATGATGTACATACATACATACATTATGTACATATGTATATGTACATAGGTATTCTAAAAAATTTTAACATCAAAAAGCTTTCTAAAGAAAAAAATTTTCAAAGAAATAAATGGAAAAAGATGGTAGAGAAGGTAAGAGATGCTAAATGGTAGAAGATGGTAGATGAAAGAAGATGTTAGAAGGGAGTAAATGGTAGATGGGAGAAAATGGAAGATGGTAGCAGATGGTAGAAGAAAGTTGATAGTAGAAGGTGGTAGTTGGTAGATGGTAGATTGAAGAAGATGGCATATGGCAGATGGCTGGAGATGGTAGACGATAGAAGATGGTAATGGTAGGAGATGGTAAAAGGTAGAAGATGGTAGATGTTAGAAGACAGTATATGGCAGATGTCAGGAGATGGTAGATGCTAGAAGATGGTAAATGGTAGATAGAACAAGATGGTAGATGGGAGAAGATTCTAGATGGAAGAAGGTAAAAGATGCTAGATGGTAGAAGATGGTTGATGTTAAAAGATGGTAGTTGGTAGAAGATGGCAGAAGATAGTTGATAGTTAAAGATGGTAGTTGGTAGATAGCAGGAGATGGTAGATTATATAGAAGAATTTTGATAGTAGCAGATGGTAGATAGAACAAGATGGTAGATGGTAGAAGATTCTAGATGGTAGAAGGTTGCATATGATAGATGATAGAAGATGGTTATTTTTTACTATGCACTCGCAATCAAGGGAATATGAATAAACTTATAATGATTTAACATGTGCGAACAAGAAGGAATACAAAGACAGATGGTCGATGGTGTATGGTGGAAGATGGTAAATGGTAGAAAATGGTAGATGGTAGAAGATGATAAAAGATTGTGGAAGACGGTAGATTAGAAGATGGTTGGTGGTAATAGATGGTAGATGGTACATCAAACGCGTCAATTTTTGATAATTCAACTGACATTAATTTACTGGAAGAGATCGATTTCTCCAGTCTGGTATTGTACATACGGTTTTAGCTGAAACGTACCTACATTGTAAATAGTTAAACGAAAAATTTGGAAATTTTGAAAATATTCAAAAAATAAAGTGCATGACTGGATGGGGCAGTATTCTTTTCTATATCTATTAAAACTAAAACATAAGGTTTGCCCAGAAAACACTATTCAGAAAGTTTTATCAAAACCGTATTAGCCGTTTTTGAGAAAAATTTTTCACTAAAAACCGTTAGTTTTAGAGCTAGAATGCTAATTCCAAAAACATCTCTGTAGCACGTCATAACAATACTATGTACCAAGTTTGAAGCAAATCGGTCCAGCTGTAACTATGCAGACAGACAGACACACGGACAGACAGACATACAGACAGAGAGACTGACAGACAGACAGAATTTTGGACCCACTTTTCCAGACTTCTCTATCATCGTAATGTCATGTTTGATTGTTAGAATTTTTTTTTTGACGAGATAACGTCTAATAAATCGGTTTGGAATATATGAGCAGCACGCACGGAAAAATGTCACAGTCACAGTCACGTTACCTAGCCTTTGCTTTCATTGCTTAGAAAGTCGATAAAGTGGGAGGGGAGGGTGTTGGGTAGTTGGTTGGTTGTGGTGGGAGTGTGTGTGGGCCAGGCGAGGGGGAGGGGAGGGAAGAGGAAAAATGGTGGGTGGTTGTAGCTGTTTTGGGTGGTGAGATAAATATTGTCAAGCTAATGGGTGGTTCCTTGGTGGCTGTAGGTGGGATGGGTGTTTGATGTTTGGGGGGATTTGGTATGGTTGGGGAGGGGGGAGGGCGAATTGTCAAATATGGTGGGTGGTTGCTTGGCGGTTGTAGGTGGGTTGATTGGTTGGCAGTTTTGGTGGTGGGGACGGTTGATTTGATGGGGTGCGATGAAAAAGTTGTCAAAAAGGGTGGGTGAGTGGAAAGCGGTGGCAGGTGGGGTAGGTGGTTGGATTTGGCAGATTTCGTGTTGGGAGGGGGTGCGGGAAAATAATTGTCAAAAATGGTTGGTGGTTGGTTGGTGGCTGTAGGTGGGTGGTTTGCGGTGTTGGGTGAGTGGAAAGTTGTTGTAGGTGTTATGGGTGGTTGGATTTGGGTTGAGGGTGTAGTGAACTGAATTGTCAGAAATAGTTCTACTGGGGAGGGCTTATGGGTGAGGAAAAAATTGTGGAATTGTCAAAAATAGTGGGTGGTTGGTTGTAGGTGGTGTGGGTGATTGGTAGTGGTAAGGAGAGGGGGATTTACAATGTGGGGGAGGAGGAACAAATTTTCAAGAATGGTGGGCTGTTGGTTTGTGGTTGTATGTGGGGGTGAGAGGTTGGTGTTCAAGGGGTGAAAAAAACTAAAAAAAATGGTGGGTGGTTGTAGGTAGGTTGGGTGGTTGGTGGTTGGAGGGATACCTATACACATGATGTGTTTTGTGAACTGGTTATCACGTTAAATTATCGTCTGTAAACCGACTTTACAGACAACCATGTTTTTAATTTTTTTACGAATGCATAACTTGCCTTATAGTACCTATAATCGCAAGAAAAAAAGAGGCGGTACGGAGTTCGCCGGGTCAGCTAGTCATTAATATATTAAAATATCATTTTGAATAGTTAACTCAAATTGCTTTATGTAGTAGGCATTGAACGCATGAGTTTTTAATTTTTCAAATTCGCCTGAACACAGCCATTTCTTTACGTCAGAAATTTCGTTGTCTGTTTCAGTTTCTTTTTTACAGCTGATGCGTCAACATATAGTTTTTTATTTTCACCGACGCAAAACAAATAATTATCCTTTTTTTATTTGTTGCTTGTTTAAATTTTAAATCATCGATTTCGTCATTCTCGATTTGCAATGGATACCGGGAAATCGCGTCCGCGCAATTGAGGACCGTTTTCGCAAAACTCAACAAGTCCATTTGTAAATTTTCCAGGAGAAGGTTTTTTGTGTGTGTATCAAAACATTAAAAAATATATTTAAAAATATGAGAACGTCTTTCCCCTTTAAGAAAACTTTGTCATAGTAAACCGGAAGAATAGCAATAATGAAGTATTGAACTTAGAAAATATTGAGTCCCTAAAATCAACAGTTTTTTTTTTCAAAATAAAAAAAAACCTCATAGATTTCAAAGTTTTTTTTTATTGAACCAGTTGAGTTTTGCAATTTTTTTTTTTTAGCTTAGTCGATGCGCCGTGAAATAACGAAAATTTCGATACCCATATCTCATTTTTCGATTTTTGGCGCTTATTGAGTTTTGCGAAAACGGTCCTCAATTGCTTTCGGATTTAACATATCGTACCGTTTAGTTGAAACCGGATAATTGAAAAGCCCATCGCTGCAATCCGCTTGCAGACATTTAAGGAATACCGCGATTCTCGCCGAAAATGGCTTACAGCGGCTTGTGGTCAGTGACCAACTCAAAGTGTCTCCCTATCAGAATCTGATAGAACTTTTTTTTGGCAAAAATAATTGCCAATGCTTCCTTTTCAATTACTCCGTAGTTTCTTTCGGATTTAGTTAATAGACGCGATACGCACTCAATAGGCTTTTCAACACCGTCCGGATATTTATGCGCTAAAATCGCTCCAATGCCCACGTTGGAAGCGTCGCATGTTAAATTCAAAGGCAAATCGGGATTAAAATGCACTAAAGCCGTTTCACGCATAATTTCTTGCTTGACTGCGTTAAAGGCTTCGTCCGCCTCTTTTGTCCAAGCAAAAGGAAGTTCGGTCTTAAGAAGGTCGTATACAGGCGAAAGTTTTGTTGACAGGTTTGGAATAAACTTTCCAAAATAATTCACAAAACCACAAAAAGAACGTACGTCGGAAATATTTTCTGGTTTTGGAAATTTTTTTATCGTTTCATTCTTATTAATTTTGAAAATTCCTTCGTCAGAAACTACGTGTCCGAGATTCTCTATGCGCCTTTGTGAAAAAATGCATTTTCTTTCCCAGTAGGAAATTTCCAAAAATTCACTAGTGAAGAAGCTGCTTTTTCCTCGAGGAAAAGAAGTATATCATCAATGATTTTTCTACTGAATCATATGATGAATTTAATATGGGCTTGTCATTGGAGGGAAGTACCTGCACCCATTCTCGATGAACCTTTTGCGATGAAATCACTGCACCCATGGAATCTTCGAATTCATGAGTTCTTTTTTTGAGTGAAAAATTGGTTCTTGGGATGTGATGCTTTCAACACAGAATATTAATTCATGAAAAATGCATAATTTTTTAGTGAACTTCCTCAGTGAAAGAACCATTGAAAATATGAATTTTACACTGCTGAAATGTCTGCTTATCTAGAACTTGTTTTTTCAGTTATGAAAAGCAGTAAAACTACGGAATACCTAGTTTCTTAAAAGAAAAAAATTAATAAAATCAAAAAAAAAAAAAATAGTTTTTGTTTGTTTGTTTATTTTTAATTATTTTTTTAAAACAATGCCAAAGAAAAAAAAAAGTTTGCTGCTGTTCGGAGTAGAGCTGATCACTTCATGCGTGTCATCTTGGCGTTCATAAGAGAGCTAAAGAATAAAGAAACACTGTAATGAACTTCCAAGTCATGTAAAACAATTTATTAAGATTACCGTTGGTGAATTGTTCTCCTTGTTCATCTTTTGATTGGTCTAAAGTTTGTTTATATTATGAATATACACTTTATGAACACTTTTTAAAAACTGAGATACTTTCAATATACGCACGACTGCTGTAGTTAATGACCAAATCAAAACTAAATACTCTAGAACAAAAGAAATGACTCCCAACAAAAAAGGACCTAATTAACGGCGCCGACGACCGGTCGAGGGAAAGACAAAAAAAAGGGTTCATCTACTTTTGCATCAGAACATTTTAACGCGGAGGTCAAAATCTATTCAACAGGCAGAAAAAAGTAATCCAAAAGAATTTCAATTTAGAGTCTCTTTCCTCTCAGCTCAGGTAGAATATTTTGCCAAGCAGAGTGCATGAAAAGATACATTCCCTTTCATAAGCGATATCAGCACTGTTTTGCCGAAGTAAAGATAAGGGTTGTTTTGTGAGTATAGACTAGAAAAAGGATTCTAAAACCGATGAAAAGGTGCAGGAAAAATGTATTGCTTTCATAATTGAATTCCTTTGAGGTTTAGGTGCCAAAATAAGATACTGATGTGTTTTGTGTTTTCTCTACCTGTTTTGGCGAGCAAAGCAGAAGATGAATCTTAAATGGCGAACCGCTGAGCGGTTGCATGACTATTCATGTGTGAAATTAGTGAACTCCTTCTCATAAATGAAAATGACATAAATGATTTCACCAAGGACTTTTTCATTGAGGAGCAAATTTCCTACTGGGTTGTTAAGGGTAGGTTGCCTTTTTTAGCAAAGTCAGAACTCATGTAAAAGTTGTGAGTGCGTATTAGTGGTTAGTGCATGTGTTTCGCTCTCTTAATTATCTATTAATAAATTATATTAGCAGAGCGCCAGAGCACATCACTTTCATTCTCTTTTCATGAAAATCAAAAAACGTTGACACAGCGACGCGGCAGACGGCCGGCAGCTACAGAACTAGTTATATGATGGACAGAGAAAAGGAAGGGAGTGGTAAAGGAAAAAGGACAAAATGGAATGGTGGATAGAATTTTTAGTGTGGGATTTTGTTTCCTTTTTTGTGAGTTTTGTTGTTATTTCGCAAGCGTTTAGTTTTCGTATTGTAAATTTGAGTTTGAAAATTAATATTTTGAAATCGGTTCAATAGAATAACTTCATTTAAAATTACAATAAAATAATAAGTTTTTGGCTTTACAAAAAGGTATAGCATGGCATCGTAGGAGTTACCGTTATTTTTTAATAATTTTTTTTCAAATTTAAGTCATGCTTTTAGAAACATTTCGATATCGTTATTTTTACTTGCGATTATAGGTTCTATAAAGCAAAATATGAATTCGTAAAAAAAAAATTCTAAAAATCAAACATGACATTACGATGATAGAGAAGTCAAAAAAAGTGGGTCCGATAATTCTGTCTGTCTGTCTGTCTGTCTGTCCGCCCGTATGTATCGGCACCTACAGCCTAAACGGCTGGACCGATTTGTTTCAAACTTGGTACACAGTATTATTATGATGTCCCACAGAGGGGTTTTTTGGAATTAGGATTCTAGCTCTTAAACTAACGGTAGGTACTTGCCATACGATTTTAAGGGAAAAAATAATTTTTCTCGAAAACGGCTTTCTGAATTTTGATATTTAGATGTAAAGAAGTTGGAGGGCTTAGGTACCTGCACCTATATCTTCATTTAAGATTTTGTGCGGTCTGGTTTTTGTCGTCAGATAGAAAGAAAGATTTGAAAATTAAGTTTTTCAATTAAAACAACATTAAAAACATTAAACAAATTTAGGAACTAAATCCTTTTTTGACTTAATTAGTGTTTAGATAATTGGAACAAAAACAAACTCTTGCAACATTTTCTGATAGAGAGAACAGCTTCAGCAAATTAATGAATATTTTAAAACATGAACTCATTGGACTCAGTTTTTATTAAGTTTGTTGAGTTATCTATAATGGGAAATTGATTAAGTTGTCTCTTTTGTAGATTGCAAAAAATTTTAAAGATGCAGATTGGTAAACTGTATCGAATTAAGGCGAATTTGACTTTTGTGCTCAAAACACCCATAATCATCATCATACCATATTCAAACGAAAACGAGAGCGAAGAAACATTTATTTGCCTATGTAAAACAAAAATATACCTAAATGCACATATGACACACTTATCGCACTTTCACATTTCTCCCACTAGAACCCTTCCTCTAAAACAGACGGCTGATCATGTGCATGTGTATATGTGTAACCACCGAAAACAAAACGTGATTGGTTTTTTCCTCCTTGCTGATATTCCACCTACATTATACCTGCTAAGTATCATCTTTTATATCTACGGCGGCGGCGCTAGCCATTGCTTGACACATTCATTGCCAAGTAAGTGTGTATTTCACTCACAGTGGAATTGCGAAACTTATTATTACGCAATAATTATTCAAATTTATTGTTGACCTGCATTCACGTAATGCATTTATCGTAGGACTTCATTACTTATCCAAAAATGCATTTAAAAATGTTTTTCTAGCAACAACAAATATTTCAACAAAAACAAAAAAAATCCAAAATATGTTTTTGAATAATTAATTCTATACGCAAGATCATAACCTACATATTTCTTCTATCAAAATAATTAGAACCTGTTACAAGAGATGAACAAAAAAAAATATATTTGTATGTTCCTACAAATAGGTAACCTAAAAAAAATTAAACTGCAAATCTACAAAAAGTGCACACGAAATTCCAAGGTTAAAAAAAAAACAGCGCATAGCTATACCTGATATTTTTCTGTGTCCTTTCTATTCCTTTGACACGATGCATAACACAGAATAGGTACTCTGCTCTGCTTACTAAAGAAAAAAAAGAACATTATGAATGCACTCTCCAAACGTCAGACAATAGGAAAAAAAAAAAAAAAAAGAGCTCAGTATAATAAAGAAAATAAAGAGAAGGCTCAGCAGTGCCAGATTTGGCAGCGGCATTTTCTCGAACTGCAGCCTTCTATGTGTGCGTGATTTGGGAATTTTACTGGCAAAACACGTAAAATAGACCACTTTTTAAAAATTAAAATTAAAAATAAGGTGAAAAAATATCTTTGATTTGTATTGCATCTAACACACAAAATACCAAAAAAAATTAAAAAAATACGTTGGAATTGTATAGGCTCCCGATTCCTCACAACCGCACTACAAATGTTGTTATATTGAAATGCTTTTTTAAAGATGCTCTGATTTTTAAATTTTTTTTCCAATAGTCTTATTCTCTAAAGGACATTATAGTTCTTTGATTAACAAAATATTTACTTAAAAAAAATAAAATACGTTCAAGCCCCAGGGAAAAGCGCAAAATATTGGACAAAAAAAGAATGTTTCCTGTCTTTTTGTCTGAAAAAAATTATTTTAGATATATATTTAAAAAAAAAAATAAAAATGCACATAACTGCATACATCTTTTGGCTTAGGAAGAAAGGAAATTTGGCTTTGCTACCTGTAATACTTTGGAAGTTTTATCAAATATTGCATTCACACTACAATGCAAAGTTGCCCTATTTTTCATAGTTTTGTATATTTTTTGTATTGGAAATTGATTAATAAATTAAAAACAAAATAGTGTTATTCTCTTTTGAGACCTATTTACTCTGGGAAAAAAATATAAAAAAATAAAAAAGTTTGATTTAACCATTACCCCACTAATAACCGCAAGCACTTACCTAAATTTGATGAATTTCTAAAGTTTCTAGCGGTTTTTAAGAGCAAACAATTTTTTTAAAATTTATATAACACAAGGAAAGATTACAAAAAACATTTCAAAAACTTGTTAATGCCGGGCTACGTCTTAAGGCTAGGTTTCCCATCAAAAAATCGACTGGTGCTTTGCGCTAAGCTATGTAGTGTTCGCAATACTTAAAATATTTAAATGAAATAAAGAGGTTTTGATTGCAAATATAATGAAGCATATAACTTAAATGGAATTGCGGTCACTGCCGCGCCCGTATCGATTTCAAAATTTAAGTCACAATCAAAAACTTTTATCGTTTCTAGAATAGATTTACTTGCTTTATTTTTTAAGGATCTCACTGAGTAGACGTTTCTCTCACTCGTACTGCTGCTACTGCTGCCGTCTTCTACGTTTATGGTGTTGATCTTTGGCCTTGATATGCTTTTTCTCCTGGTTCGACATACCGATGCCATATGGCCAATTTGTCGACATTTATAGCATGTCATCCCCTTGTATCGGCAATCATTGTCGTTGTGATTTTTGAAACCACAATACTTACTTTTTTGATCTTCATTTGTATTTGTTTTATGTGTTCGTGATGTCGAAGGATAACCACCCTCGTGCGTAGCTGTTCGTTGATGCTGTTGTCGTGTTGTGTAATTCGTTTTCACCAAGTTGATGGATTCGTGTTGATCATCGTTTTTCAGCTCGTATTTTTTTGCAACTTCGATTGCTTTATTAAGAGTGAGGTTGACTTCCTCGCACAGCACGTCAAAAATACGTCCCGTCATACCTGTGACAAATTTGTCTACGAGTATTTCGTCCAAGCGTGATCCGAATTCACATGATTTGGAAAGTGTGCGCAAGCGTATCAAATACTCTTCTGCACTCTCGTTTGTGTTTTTCTTGGCGTCGTAAAATTCCTTCCGCTCCAAGTATTTAATTTTCGGAGCCGTGAAGTTGCTGTCAAAGATAGCTACAATCTCCGCAAACGTTTTAGCTCCCGGTTCGTCGGGACTACATATATCGTGAATAATGTCTTACGTTTTTGATTCGCAGAAATTTAGCAGTGCGGCATGTTTTTTGTTGTCAGCAGTTATATCGCAGGCGCAAAAGAATTGCTCCAGCCTACTTTTATACATCTTCCAATTGTCGCGTTCGTATTGGAATTGAGGCAAACTTCCCCACCACGCTGACGTTGTTTGGTTTTCCGGCTGCTGCTCCTCGTTCACCATTTTGTACAATCTGTCGTAAGATTCAAAGAAACTTTATTTTGCCCAAATCGTCGCCAATGTTATGTCTTTGCTAGACTTCTAGTTTTAAATAAAAAGCACGCGTTTGTTTGTTTCCTTTTGGTATAAATCAAATTCTTTTTATTTCCTTATTATAAATTTTCTTTACTTCCAAGCGCAAAACAAAGCATTCTGTGTGTAAGTTAAAAAAGCTTAAAGCCAACCTGGCAAAAACATAAAAAAAGGAAGAGGGTATGCAGGCGTACCAATATTTACGAATAACCTTAAGGGTAGCTAACACCACAGTTATCCGCTAGGCTGTATGGATCTCACAATTTGCGTGTTATCACTAGAACTTTCGTAAATGTTCCTAACATCAGAAAATCGCTTTTTTCTCATTTCTATGAAATACTTAACTGCTCCTCGTCTTTTTAATAATCTGCCAGAAGACCTCCGATATGAGGCAGTCAAATCTTCATATTTAACAAATATTAAGCTTTTTTTAAGCTTTCAGCACACTTTGAGTCCTTTTGGTGTAGGAGGCGTTTGAAACATGCAAAAAAAAGTGAAAAAAGTTATTTGTTCGTCGTTGATCTTTTGTAGGGTTGTTAATTAGCATCATCATTAATTGCAACCACTGGGAAAGAGATTTTACAATTTTATATAATTTAATTGAGAACAGCAACTACGATAATATCATGATTATTGGTGATCTCAATGCGATAGCAAAAGAAGAGGGAAGGGAGAATCGATTCGCAGGAAAAGTGAGACAGTCAAAAGACATTGTAAAAAACACAAGAGGAATCAAACTGCTGGAGATGTGTGATAAATTTGGATTCCATATAATGAATGGCGTAAGCTCCTCGGATAGACATGACGAATATACATTGTTGGACTGTTGGACAGCAAGGCTCATCAGTCGTGAACTACTGTTTAGTAAGAGGTGATTGGATCTCCACATTTGCAGACTTCGAAGTAGTGTACGAACAGTATTCTGACCATATGCCCATCGTAGCGGAGTTTTCGACAGTTCCAACAGAACGGGAAGAAACAATAGACCTACAAGTAATTCCTAAGATATCGTGGAAATATTCAAAGGCGATGGAGTACCGTAAAAACCTAACAACGCACTATCGAAGTAGTAGTTTTTATTTACTCCGCAGAAGGGTTCAGGGCCGACAAATGGCAGTGAGGCACCCTCTTGGACCAGGGTGTAAGCACTTTCATTACCATCGTATCAATGCCGAGATTCAATGGAGAATCACAAAGTTCACTTTAAACTTGCTTAATGGTTATGTAGAAGTAAAAGTAGTTTCAAATATGTTTGTCATCGTTTGTTCCACATTGTTAATATTATGTAACATTATGTATGCTTTTGATATACAAAAATAAATATAATACAATACATGCTGCATAGATACATACTCGTATCTGGATGGACGTTGCACAACTCCTTGTTATGTTGCTACAACTTTTATTGTTATAATTTTCTATGGGAATTCAATTAAAGCATCGAAACTTTGCATTCAATATGACTTCTTTGACTTAAAGAACAGGATAGGCTATTAAGTAAGTAACGTAGGAACCTATAGCAACATATCTGTATAATTAATTTTTCTTACTAAGTTCATTCATACTTAGAATAAAATGCACGACTGGGTCGCACGAACTTGCTCTTATGATAAGCAATTGCGTAGTGGCTTCATATATGGATATTAAAAAAAAATAATAATTTCGAAAATTCTTTTATTTTTAAAATTAGTTTAAGAGTTTTCTCGGAAAAACTAAGTATGCAATAAAATTTCAAAGCTATACGTCAATCTAGGAAAAAAAAAATATTGAAAATCGTTGGACCAGTTTTTTTTTTCAAAGGTTATTTTTGAAAAACTTTTTCAAAAAATATTTTGAAATTTATTTGAGTATGCAAATATATGGCAATCTATAGTTTACATTTGAAAAATAATTTAAAAAAAAATCAATGCACATTCATACTTAGAATAAAATGCACGACTGGGTCGCACGAACTTGCTCTTATGATAAGCAATTGCGTAGTGGCTTCATATATGGATATTAAAAAAAAAAATAATTTCGAAAATTCTTTTATTTTTAAAATTAGTTTAAGAGTTTTCTTGGAAAAACTAAGTATGCAATAAAATTTCAAAGCTATACGTCAATCTAGGAAAAAAAAATATTGAAAATCGTTGGACCAGTTTTTTTTTCAAAGGTTATTTTTGAAAAACTTTTTCAAAAAATATTTTGAAATTTATTTGAGTATGCAAATATATGGCAATCTATAGTTTACATTTGAAAAATAATTTAAAAAAAAAATCAATGCACCCGTTTCCAACATATTTCGAAAACCAAAATTTTTTTTGAAAAAATTATAAAAAATCAAAAAAAAAAGTTTTGGAAAATTTTGAAATGCCATATTAATAAAATTATGAATGACTTTCTGTGACCAAAATTTTATTGAAATCGAATGTATAGTTTACGAGAAAATTTGATTTGAAAATACTGGTTCTATGAGAGGTACCGTTATAAGACAAATTTTGAAAACAAATTTCAAACCAAAAGATAGATTTTCTTGCAAAAATAGCATTCTGAAAGTTTTGTCAAAATCGTTAGAGCCGTTTTTGAGAAAATCAATTTTTGTCTTCAAGATTGTATGGCAGGTGCCGTTAATTTTGGGCCTAGAGCAAAAATAATAAAATGCACGACTGGGTCGCACGAACTTGGTCTAATGTGTGACAGTGGTCTTGGGGCTTGAGATTTTGATAAAAATAAATTTTTCAAAATTCTTAAATAAATACTTAAACTAATTTGAGCTGAAAAAAAAGTACGCCATTTTATTTCCTTTATACATTTGAATTTATGAGAATAAATTTATAAAATTCGATTTGCCTCCCATCGGCAACGCACGCGTTCTGTTTTGGTCGCGTCGGAAGCTAAGCTTACTCGCCCGTTGTTGTTGCTGTGCCTCATTACCCCCAAATCCAAATTAAAAATCAGTCAAAAAAAAAAAAAAAAAAAAACAAAAAAAAAGTTAAAAAAGTTTAATAAATCCAATACTCCCTATTAGTGAAATAGTGAACAAATTAAAGTTATCTCCCTCACCCATTAATCGAAAAAAAAAAAAAAAATTAATAAAGAAAAATCCATAATCTATCAAACTTGTTTGCAAGGTATATGCACTGCTTAATCAAAACTATCCCGTAACGTATAATTCTCTATTTACATTTAAACCAGGAGCGGATCAAGGCACATTTCCATGAAGGCGCAGTCACTGATGGAAGTGTGTTATTGAAAAGTTCAAATTGGAGATTTGAAAAATATTGAATTTAGATATTCGTACGGGTTGGTTTTTTCAATGTCTGTTGTTTCATAATGGTAGGTAAATTTCGTGTTGATTACAGTAACATTCGGGGGCTGAGAAAGAATTTTTATGCAGCATACGTTCATACTGCAAAATACAGGCCAGCTGTTTTGGCATTGAGTGAAACCCAAATAGGTGAAAATTCTGATCCGTTGGAATTTAATCTACACGGGTACAACTTAGTGCCATTATTCTTCGCTTATCACGGCCTAGCTGTATACGTTAGAAATGATGTTGCTTACCAGCTTCTACCACAATATGGTCAGTGTTCAAACACTGACTGACGGACTCAATCCAAAGAATTTTTTCCCATTATCCTCGCACTGAAATCGTTGTTACGGGCGATTTCAATGTACACAATTCTACTTGGGTTCGATATTCTGGCCAGACAACACCCGAAGGAAGGTATGCCGAGATTTTCGCTGAGGTCAACAACTTAACTCAGCTTATTGACAAGCCGACAAGAATCCCTGACATTGCAGGCTACACGCCACACACCCTTGACTTGTTTCTTGCATCTCATCCTGATAAATACATTATTGATGTATTATCGCCCCTAGGCACGTCGGACCATTGTATCATTTCAGCTATTTTCTCGTACTCCAACAGTCCAGTTAAAGAAAAAATCCCAAGAAGAACCGTATGGCAATACGAGAAAGCCAATTGGGACGGTCTTAACAATTTTTTCGGTAACTTTAACTGGTCACTATGTTTCCTCGATAGTGACGTAGACTCCAGCGCTGAAATGATTACAAACATTATTCTCTGCGGGATGAGAAATTTCGTTCCGAATAGGACAAAAAGTATCAAACCAAAAGAGAATTCATGGTTCGACTTGAGCTGTAAAGAGGCTATCGAGGTGAGAGAAGTAAGTTTCCGATGTTATAAAGCCAACCCTTCTGAGGAAAACCGGAATAAGTTCAAACAAGCAAGGAAGTCCTGCAATGCTCATATTCAAAGAACCAAATTTTTACATGAGCAAAAATTACGACAAAAAATACTACAATGTCCCAAAGGTAGTAAGAATTTTTGGTCATTTGTAAAAAACGTTCGCAACTCCACTACGTCCTCGGTTCCGGCGCTTGTCAACAATGACACTCCTGTGGTATCCTCTCAAGCAAAAGCTGACTTATTCGCAGCGCAGTTTGCAGCCAATTCGACACTACCACAGAGTGACATGACTCCTCCTGTTCTTGAGAGCGTAAATGGTTCTATGGGACAAATCTCCTTTCGCACTCGATCAGTTGCAAGAGTTCTAAAAGATCTCGATATACACAAATCCGCTGGTCCGGATAGTATCTCCCCAATAGTTTTGAAGAGGTGTGCTTCCACGCTGGCAAAACCACTGCGTAAGCTTTTCCATCTGTCCTACTCTACAGGTCTCTTTCCGAGTGGATGGAAAACAGCATTTGTCCAGCCCGTTCCAAAAAAAGGCGTATCTTCATCCCCCTCAAACTACCGACCAATTGCACTTACGTCCCTTCTTTCCAAGGTCATGGAAACTCTGATAAATTTTCAGATCAAGAAATATCTTGAGAAACGAAAACTTCTTAATGACCGGCAGTACGGTTTTCGTAGCAATAGATCCACTGGTGATATGATGGTATATCTCACCGAACAGTGGAACCAATCTTTACATCGTTTTGGAGAAAGTAAGATTATTGCGCTCGATATTTCAAAAGCATTCGATAGAGTCTGGCACCAGGCTCTTTTATCGAAAATGCGTGCATTTGGCATCAATGAAACCCTTCTTCGATGGATTAGAAATTACCTTTCGGACCGTTCAATTCGCGTTGTTTTGGACGGTTTTCAGTCTGCTACCCACAAAATAAATGCTGGTGTGCCCCAAGGCTCTGTTCTGTCTCCGACACTCTTTCTTATTTTTATTAATGATCTCTTGTCTAATACTTCTAATCCACTAAATTGTTTTGCTGACGACAGTACTCTCAGCTTCTCATATTCGTTTCCAGATTCACGTCCATGTTCTTCGGACGTGGAACTGCAACGGCAGCGTATGATAAGCTCATTAAATTCCGATCTGGACAGCATTGTACAATGGGGAATTATCAACCGTGTGGAATTTAATGCTTCAAAAACTCAATGCTGTCTTCTGTCGTTAAAGCATAACCTACCCCCTATGCCACTATCCATGAGTGGCACTAGCATTGAGGAAACCGAACAGCTTTGCGTTCTAGGTATGTGTATTACGAACCACCTCTTGTGGAACGATCACATATTTGATGTCGCCAAAAATGCCGCAAAATGCTTAGGTCTAAATCGATGTAAGAAATATTTTTCCCCTTCTGATCTGGCTACAATATACAAGGCATACATTCGCCCAAAGCTTGAGTATAATTCGCATATCTGGGCAGGTGCTCCTGTCACTCACTTGCGTCTCCTGGATAGGATCCAAAAAAGGGCCTTAAAACTAATAGGAGAAAGTACCATTACCGAAACATTTGTTTCTCTTGAACATCGCCGTAATGTTTCTTGTCTAACCTTGTTTTATCGCTACTTCTACAAACAGTGCTCTAGCGAAATAGCCAGATGCATTCCTCCCCTTAAACAATTTCCCCGTAACACTCGCATCGCTAGGAATGCCCATCAATTTACCCTCGAGCCTAACTTCGGACGTACTGTTAAGTATAGAGATTCTTTTTTTAGCCGTACAACAAGAATGTGGAATGCTTTACCCGTGATATTGTGATATTCAGACGTTCAAAACCAATGTGCATCGATATCTCCTTTTATCTCCTATCCTACTTTCCTAACCGCTCGCACTGTGTTAATTCATCATAAGGGTATTAATAACCCCTTGAGTGCGCGTAAATTATAAAAAAAAAAAAAATAAATCTTTTTGAAAAAAATTTTCAAAAAAAATTCAAAAACGCCAGATCATAGGTATTCACTACATACATTAATTTAAAATTTTTAGAAACAAATTTAATAAGCAGTTTTCAAAATTTTATTTTTTTAAATTTTTTTTTAAAAATACAAAAAAATATTTTTCAAAAATATTAGTATGTAATACAAATTGAGCTACCTACAGCTATATGTGTGTGAAATTTCGAAAGAATCGGTTTAGTCGTTTTCGAGTAAGTCGAAAGCAAAAACAACGGTCCTATGGAAAGTACCGTTCTTAGCCATTTTTCAAAAGTTTTTTTTTCAGCCATATGATTGGTCGTACCTAAAAAGCAACACTGATTTTTTACTTGCGATTATAGGTACTATAAGGCAAGTTATGCATTCGTCGAAAAAAAAAGTTTTGAGATAACAATCAAACATGACATTACGATGATAGAGAAAACGAAAAAAGATGGTCTAAGAATTCTGTCCGTCTGTATGTCTGTCTGTCTGTCTGTCTGTCTGTCTGTATGTATAGAGACCTACAGCCCAAACAGGTGGGCCGAATTGCTTCAAACTTGGTATATAGACTTTTTTAGGTATTGTACTGAGGGGAAAGTGAAATTTTTTTTTTAGCTCAAAAAATAACGGTACCTGCCATACAACCGTTACGTTAAAGCTTATTTTTCTCAAAAACGGCTCTAACGATTTCGATTTAAAAAAATCAGTGTTGCTTTTTAGGTACGACCAATAAAATGACAGAAAAAAAAGTTTTAAAAAAATGGCTAAGAACGGTACTTTCCATAGGACCGTTTTTTTTGCTTTCGACTATCTCGAAAACGACTCAACCGATTCTTTCGAAATTTCACACACATATAGCTGAAGGTAGCGCAATTTGTATTGCATACCAATATTTGTGAAAAGTATTTTTTTGTATTTTTAAAAGCACTTTTAAAAAAAAATTAAAAAATTAATATTTTGAAAACGGCTTATTAAATTTGTTTCTAAAAATTTTAAATAAATGTATTTGCTGAATACCTATGAACTGGCGTTTTTAAATTTTTTTTGAAATTTTTTTTCAAAAAGTTTTTCAAAAAAAACTTTTTTTCTCAAAAACCGCTACACAGATTTTTATAAATTTTTTCTCATAAATTCATATTTTTCCAAAAAATAAAATGGCGTACTTTTTTTTCAGCTCAAATTAGTTTAAGTATTTATTTAAGAATTTTGAATTTTTTATTTTTATCAAAATCTCAAGCCCCTAAACCACTGTCACTCATTAGAGCAAGTTCGTGCGACCCAGTCGTGCATTTTATATAAATAAAAATCGTTAGAGCCGGTTTTGAGAAAAATAAGCTTTAAAATAACGGTTATATGGCAGGTACCGTTATTTTTTGAGCTAAAAAAAAAATTTCAATTTCCCCTCTGTACAATACCTAAAAAGTCTATATACCAAGTTTGAAGCAATTCGCCCCACCCGTTTGGGCTGTAGGTTTACATACAGACAGACAGACATACAGACGGACAGAATTTTTAGACCATATTTTTTCGTCTTCGCTATCATCGTAATGTCATGTTTGATTGTTATCTCAAAACTTTTTTTTTCGACGAATGCATAACTTGCCTTATAGTACCTATAATCGCAAGTAAAAAATATGTTCCGAGGGACGGCCAAATAAATCCTAGATACCAAATTTGAAGCGAATCGGCCCATCCGTTCAGGCTCTAGAAGCGTGAACAGAGAGATAGAAAGACAGACAGACAGACAGACAGATAAACGGACGGAATTCCCAGACCCACACCGAAAAAAATATTTTGATAATACAACTGTAAAATTAACATTTTTTGTGACAAAAGTTGTCCAACATTTAAAATATCATTATTGATATGTTGTTCATATTATATAATTGATATTATAAAATATCACTGAGTACGAAGTTAACAGCTAATTTAACATTTTGTATATCAAGTTTATGTTAAAAAATGTTTATTTGATATTTATAATATGGAAATATTGTTCAATGACAAAAAAAAAATTGATAATTTTAATTGATATTACAATATTAAATTTTTTGGTAAATTTTTGGTATTGAAATATCAAACTAACATGAAAATTATTAATTTGATAACTAAATTGACATAAATAGAGCATTTTGCACAGTTTATTGGAAAAATGATATGATATGTAATTTGATATTAATAAAATATCAAAATGATATGTTGTTTTTTTTTCGGTGCACTTTTTTCGACTTCTCCATCATCGTAATGTCATGTGTGATTGTTATCTCAAATTTTTACTTGCTCAATAGGGCAAGTATTGGTTTCGTGCAGAAAAAAAAATCGAGGTTTTAATCAAACATGACATTACGATGATAGAGAATCCCAAAAAAGTGGTTTTCGCCATACCGTCCGTCGGTCTGTCTGTGCGGATGTGCGGATGTGCGGATGTGCGCTTTTTCACGTCATGCTACAGCCTAAACCGCTTGAAGGATTTTCTTCAAACTTGATATATAGTAGTTTGAAGAAAAACGGTTGTCGAGGTTTTTTTTATTTCGTTTTAGCCCGGCTCAAACTGGTACCTTTCAAGTAACGGTTTTTTTCAATTTAAATTTTCTCGAAAACGGCTCTAACGATTTTGGTTAAACTCAAAATTTAGCTTACTTTAAGCATTTCTAACAAAACTGCGTTTTTCGTTTTTGGCTCAAATAGTCGTAACGAAAATCAGGTTTTAACGGCTTTTTTTCAAATAGCCATAAGTTCACAACGGCTTGATTGAATCGACTCAAATTTCGTTTGACATAGTTTTTTATAGTTTTCTATAGGATGGCTTTGTAAATTTTTCCCTGAAGCTTTTCTAAACGGTGGCTTCCATACAACGAGCCGATAAGTTTTAGCCAACATTTTTTGGTTTTTTCTAATTTGCTCGAAAACGGCTCTAACGATTTTGATTAAACTTTGTGTGTTATATTCTTTTAGTGTTTTTAAGAGAACTGCGTTTTCATTTTTTGGCTAAAAATGCAAATAACGGAGATCTGCTCTTAACGGCTTTTTTTCAAATGGCCATAAGTTGTCAACGGTTGCATCTAATTCACTCAAACTTTGTTTGGTATAGTTTCTTTCCGCTTCTTTTCAGATGGCATTGATTTTTTTGCATTTTCTTTTTTTTAAATGGTGGCTCCTATACAAAGAGCCATTAGATTTTGGCCAATTTTTTCGTTTTTTCTAATTTACTCAAAAAAGGCTCTCCCGATTTTTATGAAACTTTGTATGTTACATTATATAGAATACTTCAAAGAAAACTGCATTTTTAGTTTTTTTGCTACACATGACAATAGCGGAAATTGGTTATATCAGTTTTATTAATTTGGCCATAAGCGGAAATTTATATCACCCAAAAGACGACATCTAAATTTGATATACTAAAGGTTATTTAACGTTAGCTCCCGTATATCGAGTCTTCCAGTTTTAGCGTTTAGAGTTGTTCTTATTGATCGAAAAGTTTGTTTTCGTCGTAGTATTGCACCCACAGAGCAAGTACGTGCGACCCAGTCGTGCATTTTATTTTTTCTGCACGAATCAATAACTTGCCTCATAGTACCTATAATCGCAAGTAAAATAAAATGCACGACAGGGTCGCACGAACTTGCTCTTATGATAAGCAATTGCGTAGTGGCTGCATATATGGATATTAAAAAAAATTAAATAATTTCGAAAATTCTCGGAAAATCTAAGTATGCAATAAAATTTCAAAGCTATACGTCAATCTAGAAAAAATAAAATTCACGACTGGGTCGCACGAACTTGCTCTTATGATAAGCAATTGCGTAGTGGCTGCATATATGGATATTAAAAAAAAATTAAATAATTTCGAAAATTCTTTTATTTTTTAAATTAGTTAAAGAGTTTTCTCGGAAACACTAAGTATGCAATAAAATTTCAAAGCTATACGTCAATCTAGGAAAAAAAAATATTGAAAATCGTTGGACCAGTTTTTTTTTTAAAAGGTTATTTTTGAAAAACTTTTTCAAAAAATATTTTGAAATTTATTTGAGTATGCAACTATATGGCAATCTGTAGTTTACATTTGAAAAATAATTTTAAAAAAAATTAATGTACCCGTTTCCAACATATTTCGAAAACCAAAATTTTTTTTGAAAAAATTATAAAAAATCAAAAAAAAAGTTTTTGAAAATTTTGAAATGCCATATTAATAAAATTATGAATGACTTCCTGTGGCCAAAATTTTATTGAAATCGAATGTATGGTTTACGAGAAAATTTGATTTGAAAATACTAGTTCTATGAGAGGTACCGTTATTAGACAAATTTTGAAAAAAAATTTCGAACCAAAAGATAGATTGTCTTGCAAAAATAGCATTCTGAAAGTTTTGTCAAAATCGTTAGAGCCGTTTTTGAGAAAATCAATTTTTTTCTTCACGATTGTATGGCAGGTGCCGTTATTTTTGGGCCTAGAGCAAAAATAAATAAAATGCACGACTGGGTCGCACGAACTTGCTCTAATGAGTGACAGTGGTTTATGCGCTTGAGATTTTGATAAAAATAAAATTTTCAAAATTCTTAAATAAATACTTAAACTAATTTGAGCTGAAAAAAAAGTACGCCATTTCATTTCTTGGATAAATTTGAATTTATGAGAATAAATTTAGAAAAATCTGTGGAGCGGTTTTCGAGAAAAAAAGTTTTTTTTGAAAAACTTTTTGAAAAAAATTTTCAAAAAAAATTCAAAAACGCCAGTTCATAGGTATTCAGCAAATACATTTATTTAAATTTTTTTAAAAAAAAATTAATAAGCAGTTTTCAAAATATTATTTTTTTAAATTTTTTTTTAAAAAATGCTTTTAAAAATACAAAAAAATATTTTTCAAAAATATTGGTATGCAATACAAATTGAGCTACCTACAGCTATATGTGTGTGAAATTTCGAAAGAATCGGTTGAGTCGTTTTCGAGATAGTCGAAAGCAAAAAAAACGGTCCTATGGAAAGTACCGTTCTTAGCCATTTTTTAAAACTTTTTTTTCAGCCATATGATTGGTCGTACCTAAAAAGCAAATCTGATTTTTTTAATTAAAAATCGTTAGAGCCGTTTTTGAGAAAAATAAGCTTTAACGTAACGGTTGTATGGCAGGTACCGTTATTTTTTGAGCTAAAAAAAAAATTTCAATTTCCTCCCGTAACAATACCTAAAAACGTCTAAATACCAAGTTTGAAGCAATTCGGCCCACCCGTTTAGGCTGTAGGTCCAATACAGACAGACAGACAGACAGACAGACAGACAGACAGACAGACAGACAGACATACAGACGGACAGAATTTTTAGACCATCTTTTTTCGTCTTCGCTATCATCGTAATGTCATGTTTGATTGTTATCTCAAAACTTTTTTTTTCGACGAATGCATAACTTGCCTTATAGTACCTATAATCGCAAGTAAAAATATTGAAAATCGTTGGACCAGTTTTTTTTTAAAAAGGTTATTTTTGAATAACTTTTTCAAAAAATATTTTGAAATTTATTTGAGTATGCAAATATATGGCAATCTGTAGTTTACATTTGAAAAATAATATAAAAAAAAATCAATATACCCGTTTATAACATATTTCGAAAACCAAAATTTGTTTTGAAAAAATTATAAAAAATCAAAAAAAAAAGTTTTTGAAAATTTTGAAATGCCATATTAATAAAATTATAAATGACTTCCTGTGGCCAAAATTTTATTGAAATCGAATGTATAGTTTACGAGAAAATTTGATTTGAAAATACTGGTTCTATCAGATGTACCCTTATTAGACAAATTTTGAAAAAAAATTTCAAGCCAAAAGATAGATTTTCTTGCAAAAATGGCATTCTGAAAGTTTTATAAAAATCGTTAGAGCCGTTTTTGAGAAAATTAATTTTTGTCTTCTATGAGAGGTACCGTTATTAGACAAATTTTGAAAAAAAATTTCGAACCAAAAGATAGATTGTCTTGCAAAAATAGCATTCTGAAAGTTTTGTCAAAATCGTTAGAGCCGTTTTTGAGAAAATCAATTTTTTTCTTCACGATTGTATGGCAGGTGCCGTTATTTTTGGGCCTAGAGCAAAAATAAATAAAATGCACGACTGGGTCGCACGAACTTGCTCTAATGAGTGACAGTGGTTTATGCGCTTGAGATTTTGATAAAAATAAAATTTTCAAAATTCTTAAATAAATACTTAAACTAATTTGAGCTGAAAAAAAAGTACGCCATTTCATTTCTTGGATAAATTTGAATTTATGAGAATAAATTTAGAAAAATCTGTGGAGCGGTTTTCGAGAAAAAAAGTTTTTTTTGAAAAACTTTTTGAAAAAAATTTTCAAAAAAAATTCAAAAACGCCAGTTCATAGGTATTCAGCAAATACATTTATTTAAATTTTTTTAAAAAAAAATTAATAAGCAGTTTTCAAAATATTATTTTTTTAAATTTTTTTTTAAAAAATGCTTTTAAAAATACAAAAAAATATTTTTCAAAAATATTGGTATGCAATACAAATTGAGCTACCTACAGCTATATGTGTGTGAAATTTCGAAAGAATCGGTTGAGTCGTTTTCGAGATAGTCGAAAGCAAAAAAAACGGTCCTATGGAAAGTACCGTTCTTAGCCATTTTTTAAAACTTTTTTTTCAGCCATATGATTGGTCGTACCTAAAAAGCAAATCTGATTTTTTTAATTAAAAATCGTTAGAGCCGTTTTTGAGAAAAATAAGCTTTAACGTAACGGTTGTATGGCAGGTACCGTTATTTTTTGAGCTAAAAAAAAAATTTCAATTTCCTCCCGTAACAATACCTAAAAACGTCTAAATACCAAGTTTGAAGCAATTCGGCCCACCCGTTTAGGCTGTAGGTCCAATACAGACAGACAGACAGACAGACAGACAGACAGACAGACAGACAGACAGACAGACATACAGACGGACAGAATTTTTAGACCATCTTTTTTCGTCTTCGCTATCATCGTAATGTCATGTTTGATTGTTATCTCAAAACTTTTTTTTTCGACGAATGCATAACTTGCCTTATAGTACCTATAATCGCAAGTAAAAATATTGAAAATCGTTGGACCAGTTTTTTTTTAAAAAGGTTATTTTTGAATAACTTTTTCAAAAAATATTTTGAAATTTATTTGAGTATGCAAATATATGGCAATCTGTAGTTTACATTTGAAAAATAATATAAAAAAAAATCAATATACCCGTTTATAACATATTTCGAAAACCAAAATTTGTTTTGAAAAAATTATAAAAAATCAAAAAAAAAAGTTTTTGAAAATTTTGAAATGCCATATTAATAAAATTATAAATGACTTCCTGTGGCCAAAATTTTATTGAAATCGAATGTATAGTTTACGAGAAAATTTGATTTGAAAATACTGGTTCTATCAGATGTACCCTTATTAGACAAATTTTGAAAAAAAATTTCAAGCCAAAAGATAGATTTTCTTGCAAAAATGGCATTCTGAAAGTTTTATAAAAATCGTTAGAGCCGTTTTTGAGAAAATTAATTTTTGTCTTCAAGATTGTATGGCAGGTGCCGTTATTTTTGGAACTAGAGCAAAAATAAAAAATTTGTTCCGAGGGACGGCCAAATATATCCTAAATACCAAATTTGAAGCAAATCGACCCACCCGTTCAGCCTCCAGAGGCGCGAACAGACATACATACAGACAGACAGACAGACGGACGGAATTTCCAGACCCACTTTTTTCAACTTCTCCATCATCGTAATGTCATGTGTGATTGTTATCTCAATTTTTACTTGCGATTATAGGGACTATAAGGCAAGTTATGCATTCGTCGAAAAAAAAAGTTTTGAGATAACAATCAAACATGACATTACGATGATAGCGAAGACGAAAAAAGATGGTCTAAAAATTCTGTCCGTCTGTATGTCTGTCTGTCTGTCTGTCTGTCTGTCTGTATGTAGACCTACAGCCCAAACGGGTGGGCCGAATTGCTTCAAACTTGGTATATAGACTTTTTTAGGTATTGTACAGAAAGGAAATTGAAATTTTTTTTTAGCTCAAAAAATAACGGTACCTGCCATACAACCGTTACGTTAAAGCTTATTTTTCTCAAAAACGGCTCTAACGATTTTTAATTAAAAAAATCAGTGTTGCTTTTTAGGTACGACCAATCATATGACTGAAAAAAAAGTTTTAAAAAATGGCTAAGAACGGTACTTTCCATAGGACCGTTTTTTTGCTTTCGACTATCTCGAAAACGACTCAACCGATTCTTTCGAAATTTCACACACATATAGCTGTAGGTAGCTCAATTTGTATTGCATACCAATATTTTTGAAAAATATTTTTTTGTATTTTGAAAAGCATTTTTTAAAAAAAAATTTAAAAAATTAATATTTTGAAAACTGCTTATTAAATTTTTTTTTTAAAATTTTAAATAAATGTATTTGCTGTATACCTATAAATTGGCGTTTTTAAATTTTTTTTAAAAATTTTTTTCAAAAAGTTTTTCAAAAAAAACTTTTTTTCTCAAAAACCGCTCCACAGATTATTATAAATTTATTCTCATAAATTCAAATTTACCCAAGAAATAAAATGGCGTACTTTTTTTCAGCTCAAATTAGTTTAAGTATTTATTTAAGAATTTTGAAAAATTTATTTTTATCAAAATCTCAAACCCTTAGACCACTGTCACACATTAGAGCAAGTTCGTGCGACCAAGTCGTGCATTTTATTTTTTTCTGCACGAATCCATAACTTGCCTTATAGTACCTATAATCGCAAGTAAAATTGTAAATAGTGAAATTAAATGCAATAACCTTTATGTATGTTTGCAAACGAAAACAGTGATGCATTTTTATTTTTACTTGCGATTATAGGTACTATAAGGCAAGTTATGCATTCGTCGAAAAAAAAAGTTTTGAGATAACAATCAAACATGACATTACGATGATAGAGAAGACGAAAAAAGATGGTCTAAAAATTCTGTCCGTCTGTATGTCTGTCTGTCTGTCTGTCTGTCTGTCTGTCTGTCTGTCTGTCTGTCTGTCTGTCTGTCTGTCTGTCTGTATGTATAGAGACCTACAGCCCAAACGGGTGGGCCGAATTGCTTCAAACTTGGTATATAGACTTTTTTAGGTATTGTACAGAGGGGAAATTGAAATTTTTTTTTTAGCTTAAAAAATAACGGTACCTGCCATACAACCGTTACGTTAAAGCTTAGTTTTCTCAGAAACGGCTCTAACGATTTCGATTTAAAAAAATCAGTGTTGTTTTTTAGGTACGACCAATAATATGGCTGAAAAAAAAGTTTTAAAAAATGGCTAAGAACGGTACTTTCCATAGGACCGTTTTTTTTGCTTTCGACTATCTCGAAAACGACTCAACCGATTCTTTTGAAATTTCACACGCATATAGCTGTAGGTAGCTCAATTTATATTGCATACCAATATTTTTGAAAAATATTTTTTTGTATTTTTAAAAGCATTTTTTTTAAAAAAATTTAAAAAATTAATATTTTGAAAACTGCTTATTAAATTTTTTTCTAAAAATTTTAAACAAATGTATTTGCTGAATACCTATGAACTGACCTTTTTTGAATTTTTTTGAAAATTTTTTTCAAAAAGTTTTTCAAAAAAAACTTTTTTTCTCAAAAACCGCTCCACAGATTTTTAAAAATTTATTCTCATAAATTCAAATTTATAAAAGAAATAAAATGGCGTATTTTTTTTTCAGCTCAAATTAGTTTAAGTATTTATTTAAGAATTTTGAAAAATTTATTTTTATCAAAATCTCAAGCCCCAAGATCACTGTCACACATTAGAGCAAGTTCGTGCGACCCAGTCGTGCATTTTATTTATTTTTGCTCTAGGTCCAAAATTAACGGCACCTGCCATACAATCTTGAAGACAAAAATTGATTTTCTCAAAAACGGCTCTAACGATTTTGATAAAACTTTCAGAATGCTATTTTTGCAAGAAAATCTATCTTTTGGTTTGAAATTTTTTTTCAAAATTTGTCTAATAACGGTACCTCTCATAGAACCAATATTTTCAAATCAAATTTTCTCGTAAACTATACATTCGATTTCAATAAAATTTTGGCCACATTAAGTCATTCATAATTTTATTAATATGGCATTTCAAAATTTTCAAAAACTTTTTTTTTTGATTTTTTATAATTTTTTCAAAAAAATTTTTGGTTTTCGAAATATGTAGGAAACGGGTACAATGATTTTTTTTTAAATTATTTTTCAAATGTAAACTACAGATTGCCATATATTTGCATACTCAAATAAATTTCAAAATATTTTTTGAAAAAGTTTTTCGAAAATAACCTTTTAAAAAAAAAACTGGTCCAACGATTTTCAATATTTTTTTTTCCTAGATTGCCGTATAGCTTTGAAATTTTATTGCATACTTAGTTTTTCCGAGAAAACTCTTAAACTAATTTAAAAAATAAAAGAATTTTCGAAATTATTTAATTTTTTTTAATATCCATATATGCAGCCACTACGCAATTTATTGAACATAAGAGCAAGTTCGTGCGACCCAGTCGTGCATTTTATTTAACAATCCAGCCAAGTATATTATATATATGTATATATATATATATACATATATATATATATATACCAATTGGAGCACTCGAACAATTAAAAAAATTAAAACGATTCGGAAAATAAATACTTTCATAAAACATAGCAGCTTAATTGCCGTAATCCGTAACTGATGAAACGAAACACCCACACCCACACGGAAATGAACATTTGTATATGTAGGTAACTATCTACAAAAGGAACTAAATGTTTTTCGTGTACCTACATAATAAAATTTGATAAAAAGGAGTTAACGTATTTCGCGTTGGAAATACTAGTTGCCTTGATCTATTTTATTAAAGCAATTAATATTAAAATTGGAATCCTAAATTTTTGGCAACATATCATTGATTTGTATGATGCATTTTAATTAGTACTATTAAGGCTCACGCACTTAGCTAACTTGAATTTTATATTGATATACACGCAGAGATGTAGTGCATGAGACTGAATTTAAAATGTTTTAATTGATATCGGTGTCATGCCTAAATGTAGGACACAGACTAAAAATACTTGTAGATGTTTCCTGTTTTAGAATTAATATTATTATCATATTATTAATGAACTCAAAAAAGATATTATATTTTTTTTAAAACTATGTATAGATTTAATTTGATTAGGTAATTAGGTTTGGTTGAATATAAGATGACCATAAATCTCAAAATTCACTGCCTTGGGTATGGTCGTAATTTTTAATAAAACTCACTTGAAAGTTTGTATGAAGTTTTCTTCAATGGGATTCGCCGAGACTCTTCTTTGAGTTTAGACACACTTACCTAGGGTATACCCTTTCAGTATCCATTTCTCAATAGCGATTATAAGTATAATGAAGCAAAATATTGATTAGTGCACAATAAAAAATGGAGATTACAAGATGAGACTTGCTGATTACTTTTTTGTACGAAAAGTCTATTTTCTTGTCTTCTGAAGATTTTTAAAATTCAATTTTCAAAATTATCAGGAACTTCTTTTTTTCTATATATATAAAGGATGTTTTTAGAGATAAGAACTATAAATGCAAATAATAACACAGATAGATGGTATATATAACTCCATAAAATTAATTAAAGATAAATCTTTGCCATTTTTATTTGAATACTAGCTGACCCGGCGAACTTCGTTCCGCCTTAAATTAATTAAATGTCCTTTCGAAAGTCGAGCCTCTTTTTAGAATAAAATAAACAATTGATATTAAATTGATTAAAATTACTTTTATTTAAGCAAAAATGATTAGGTCACTGCAACGCTTTGTGATAAACAACGTTGTTTGTTTTGTTGTCCGGTGCATAAACAAACAATGTAGATGGCTTTCCGACACGCAAACACGCCACGTACAGTTGTCCATGTGAAAAGCAAGGGAATTCAAGATTAAGGCCACACACTTGTAACGATTGGCCTTGCGATTTGTTAATTTTCATGGCGAATGCGGGTCGAACGGGGAACTGAATCCGCTTAAACTCGAACGGCAAGTCGTTCTGTAGCATAGGAATTCTTGGAATGAGAACTTCTTCGCCTTTGAACTTCCCTTTGATTATTGTTGCTTGGATGACGTTGTTCATGAGTTTCTTCAGTGTCAACCTAGTTCCATTGCATAATGTTGGTTGTTTCAGATTTCGCAGCATTATGATGACAGAGCCGACTTTGAGTTGCAAATTGTGCGGTGGTAGACCGGGAATATCCAACGAATTCAAAAATTCAATTGGATAGTTTGTTGCTTTATCATTATTTGTTACGCGATCCACCGATTTAAACGAATGAAGTGGAGCTGCGATTTTTTGAATGATGAAATTCAAATCATCGACGTCCTTATTTTTCGCAGCTAATATCGCGCGTTCACTGAGCCAATCGTGGTTCAAATAATTGTGACCGATGTAAGGGAACACTTTGCTGATGAGCTCTTCCTTCTATGATGTGAATTCACAATTTAGCGGGAACGAAATCAGGCCAGTTGCAGTATCAACGGTAATTTGACTATTTCCAAGTGCCAATTGTTTTTTTTTGCAAAATCAGCGGCCGATGTATCGTTCTGCAATGCAACTCGCATGTTCGTCGTCAACTGCAGCTTCTTTACTTATTGCCAGAAATACGATAATTTTAGGCAAGCGTTGAGTTCATCTGCAGGCGTTAATCGCGGGATTACTGGTAAAATTTGACGGAAATCACCGGCTAGCAATATCATTGCTCCTCCAAAGCGTCTCATATTGTTCCGTAAATCTTTCATTGTTCGATCAAGAGCCTCCAATGCTCGCTTGTGTGCCATTGTGCATTCATTCCAGATGATAATTTCGAAAGTTTTTAACACTTGTGCCATAGCAGAATTTCTTGAAATATTGCATGTTGGTTCGTTATTGAACTGCAGATTCAGTGGCAATTTTAACGCTGAATGTGCTGTGCAACCAGCTTCCAACAACGTGGCCGCTATTCGAGAAGAGGCAACCGCAAACGCGATTACGGATCTTGACCGAATTGAAGCCAAAATCAACGAAAGGAGAAACGTTTTGCCAGTTCCACCAGGTGCATCCAGGAAGAATATGCCATCGTTACCGTCGTCAACCGCCTTCATCAATGAGTCGTCCACGTTCTTTTGCTCGGGATTGAGCAGTGGGACAGTGCGAACTGTTTCTATCAAAGCGTCTCGATCGAATTCTCGCTCAACAGGTTGCTGCACATGAGCATACACATGTCTTCGATCAATATCAGCGCCTCGTTGCGGATCTCATCGTTCATTTGAAGTTCGGGATTTGATGTTGTTCTTCGAACTCAATGCAAAATATCGTCAGCCATGTTGTCCTTGTATTTGTCCCACAATATGAGGGGGTTCGATGGAAAACATGTCGAGATGATGATGGCAAGCAAATTCATCCACTGACAGGCTTCTCTAAATGTGGCACACAGCACACCATCAACAGCCCGCAGGTTCTCGTACGGTAAGATTTGACGGAAATCACCGGCTAGCAATATCATTGCTCCTCCAAAGCGTCTCATATTGTTCCGTAGATCTTTCATTGTTCAATCAAGAGCCTCCAATGCTCTCTTGTGTGAAATTGTGCATTCATCCCAGATGATAATTTTGAAAGTCTTCAACACTTGTGCCATAGCAGAATTTCTTGACTAAATGTCCCTTTCGAAAGTCGAGCTTTCCGACACGCGAACACGCCACGTACAGTTGTCCATGTGAAAAGCAAGGGAATTCAAGATTAAGGCCACACACTTGCAACGATTGGCCTTGCAATTTGTTAATTGTCATGGCGAATGCGGGTTCAACGGGAAACTGAATCCGCTTAAACTCGAATGGCAAGTCGGTTAGTATCAAAGGAATTCTTGGAATCAGAACTTCTTCGCCTTTGAACTTGCCTTTGATTATTGTCGCTTGGATGACGTTGTTCATGAGTTTCTTTACTGTCAACTTAGTTCCATTGCATAGTTTTGGTTGGTTCAGATTGCAATGTCATTGCTCCTCAAAAGCGTCTCATATTGTTCCGTAGATCTTTCATTGTTCGATCAAGAGCATTCATCCCAGATGATAATTTTGAAAGTTTTCAACACTTGTGCCATAGCAGAATTTCTTGAAATATTGCATGTTGGTGCGTCATTCAACTGCAGATATTCAGTGGCAATTTTAACGCTGAATGTGCTGTGCAACCACCTTCTAACAACGTGGCCGCTATTCGAGAAGAGGCAATCGCAAGCGCTATGTCGGATCTTGACCGAATTGAAGTAAAAATCAACGAAAGGAGAAACGTTTTGTGAGAAAGTGTTGCGTCCCAATGATTGTCGTTGGCAAACAAATTCATCCGCTGACAGGCTTCTCTTAATGTGGCACACAGCACACCATCAACAGTCCGCAGGTTCTCGTACGAAGTTTGACCAGGCACATTGACCAGAAGCAATCGCAGATAGAAGCAGTCCTCATTTTTTGGATGAACAACATAGATACGACCAAGCGCATCAGTTTAATACACATCCGCATATCCGGCAACAGCTTGCCCTTGTTTTCGAAGTTGAAATTTTTTGTACGGCGCATTCCAAATATAATAGCGAGGCATTTCCGAGTAGAGCAGCTCTGGTGAACGGGTCACTTGCACAGGTAGAGAAGAAACTCGTTTGTTTTTGCAATTGAAAAAAAAAAAACCGGCTCCGTTGTGTGTTTACCTGGTTGAAAACAAATGCAACAAAAAAATCCTCATGCAAATCGGATAATATTTAGCCAAGTTATGCTTGTACAAAGAACAAATTCATAATCTGTCGATATTTGTTCCGCAATTTTGTGTTTTGACGATTTTTAAAAATTACCGTTCAAAATTTGAAAAATTCGGCTACGCTATTCGTTTACCTGGTTTAATACAAACCCAACAAAAAAATCTGCATGCAAATCAGATGATATTCAGCCGAGTTAGGCGCGTACAAACAGACACCAATTCATTTTTATATATATAGATGATCTGGCATTATCGCGGTGAATGTTGTTTTCCAAGTCTTCTATCATATCGGTTTAGCCTGGGCAGCAATTTTTATTTATTTCTCAAGTTTCAACTGGATGCCACCCGTGGAATTTCCTTGAGATAATTATCACCTAAAAATCTCAAACCACTGTACCACCTTTCTTTCCTATCTTTCTATTCCTTCTCTCCTTGCTCGCACATGTTAAATCCTTGCAAGGGTATTCATACCCCCTTGAGTGCGAGTGCATTATAAAAAAAAAAAAAAAAAATCACATACCCCCACAGAAAATAGTTCCACGGTGTTAAGGCACGATTCCGAATGCCAGCTCACAAGTCCTAACGAAAAATTATGCTCTTATAAAACTTTTCCTTCAAAAATCAATTGTGGCACGTGCTGTGTGACATGATTCGCCGTTTTGTTGAAACCACATCTCCCCCACATCAAAGCGATGCAATTCAGGAACAAAACTCATTGATCATGGCTCTTTCACGGCCTCCATTGACTGTAACCCTCTGGCAGGCATCGTTTTTAATGATGTAAGGACCAATAATTCCAGCAGCATATAGAGCACACTAAACTGTCAGTTTTTGTGGATGTAACGGCCGGAGTCTCATTAATGGCTTTATCTACTCTCCGAATGCACTTATTGACGTAGCCATTCAACCAAAAATGAGCTTCATTGCTAGTGCTATTTATTTATTGGAGACCGTTAAATATTAACGTTACATAATATCACATATTAAATCTAATTATAATCTATTGCTCTAAAAAACAAAGTCTTGAATGTAATACATTTCAAATTGTCACTTACAGAATATAAGAGAAGATAAAATGTATTATACATAGTAATTAATTGATTTAAAGGACTATTAACACCATAGTTTGACCTACTAAAAATTTGACACAAAGGCTGCCGTAATCTTATGCTGGTTATGCTAAAGTTAAAATTCAGCCTGCAAAGGACTGACGAAGATGAAATATTTCCATTATTTATTATACAAGTAATGAAACGGAACTGGATATATTTTCGATGGCTTTCAAGTGATGGAAGATTTATCAAAAGTAACCTATACGAATACAAGTGAAGTGGTGATTCCTGAGACCAAGGAAGGAAAGGGAAACGGAATCGCAAAAACCTTCGTTAAACTGCTTCAAGCCTCGATTTGTGTATAGAGTAGTGAGGTGCCAGACCACACAGCCGTACTCAAGAATGGGTCTCACAAACGAAATGAAAATAAGCTTGAGAACATGGGGATCTTTAAAGCCGCGTGAGAATCTTTTAATGAATTATAGTGTTTTATTGGCTCCTTTAATAATTTGATTTAAGTGATCGATAAAGGTCAATTTTGAATCTAAAATTATTCCTAGATCTGAGAACACTGAAACTTTAATCAAAGGATTCAAATCAAATGAATAAATGTATGTTATTGGACTTTTCTTGCGTGTAAAGCTCATAACCTTACACTTGTCAACGTTAAGTATAAGTCTATTAATATTGCACCACTCCCTGAATCTTAAAAGTATACAGTCCGTTTCAGATTTTATTCTTTTGTAAAGTTTCATGTCATCAGCATAAATAAGAACACAAGAATTTTGGACAATTGAGACGATATCATTTATAAAAAGTATAGAGAAAATAGGTCCTAGGTGGCTGCCCTGAGGTACACCGGAATTAACAGTAAAATGATTAGAACATACATTTCGAAAAAACTACACTGTATTGTCTGTTACGTAAATAAGACGAAATCCATTTAAGAAAATGATTGTTAAATACAAAGCTATTTAGGCCCGTTTGCTGATTTGGAACATAAATGTTATTCATAGCTATGTTTCACATAAATTCTATGTGATACTTAAATGTATGTAAGTTGCACGAAAAAATGTATGTTCAACATAGCAAGCGACTACTTTTGAATTAAAACTAACTTCAAGTCGGTTTGCGGAAATGTCAAAAAACTGTGCGGTGTTTTCGTGTGTTATCTGACCCAACGGACTTCGCCCCGTTAAATATTGGTCCAAAATAGAATACAATCAAGGATTTCTGTTTTTTGCTTTGGAAAAGTGAGGATAGTGTCCGAACTGAAAAATATTATAATTATTTCATGATTTATGCAGCACATTTCCAGCGACTGCCCTTGATGTGACTTGTTTATGGTCATTACAAATTCTAGTTTCACTGGGAACTGAATATGTTTGAACTGGAACGGCAGACCGGTTGAAGTCAATTGAATTCACGGGATCAGGAATTCTTCTCTTTTGAAGGGCCCTTTCAAAATCCTTGGAACTATCACATTGTTCATGAATCATGAGCATTTTCCAAATAAGTCGTCGTCGGGTTCCTTTGCATAGTTTCGCGGCATGTAGATTTAGAAGCATATACTCGTAGATGGCTTTAATTTTAAGATAACCTAATGATGAGGCAGCATGCCAACTGATGAATATTCTCCTGCAATTCTCCTGGATTTTGATTTTGAATCGTCCACTTCAACTTTTTTTTCGCTGTCGAAATTGCGTGTGTGCACAACCAATCGTAGTTACTATAATTTTGACAATTTCAAGAACTTCCACGTCATCCTCAATCAAGTCCAACAGTTCAAAATCCATTTGTATTTAATTTTATCGCAGCAGTATCTCTACAACGCTTGACAAATAAGTCAAAAACAATAATAAAGGAAACTAAATGTCTAACATAAATATCTTAAATAGTACTTTTTCTTCCACCTAAGTTATGCTCCTCTTTTCGATTTTTATGTTTGAGTTTACGTTTGGTGCAAAGCAATAAGTGTCACTTAAGGCTTTATGTGAAACATAAGTGTTTATGTTCCGTATCAGCAAATGGTCCTTAATTTATTAATGAGGGTATTATGACACAGCTTATCAAATGCTTTACTAAAATCAGTAAAGATAAAATGAACTTGAACACGATCTTCAAAAGCATCTTAACAAAAAGAAGTAAAATTAAATAGGTTTGTCACAGTCTACTTTTTTTTACAAAACCGACTACTGCATAAAACCAGGGCCATCGAGAGTGGGGTAAGGGGGGAAATCCCCCTGGGCGCGGGATTTTTAAGGGGCCCGGAAATTTGAAGCCATACGTGTAATCGTAATTTTTTCATATAGATTTTTCATACCAACTGGGGCCCAGTTCCTCATCAACCATTAACATATTCCCGTGATTTTCAAGGGTCCCAAAATTTGAAAAAAAAAGTTGAATTGTAATTTTTGTTTGTAATTTGTTTTATTTGAGATATTTTTCATGCATCTTGGGGCCCTGATCCGCAAGCATTAATATATTATCGAGATTTTCTAGCGGCTCGGAAACTTGAAAAATCAATCGCGCTTTCAAAATCGGGGCCCTATGTGAACGTTATCTTTTAAGGAAAACTCACGCTTGCGGATTTGGGCCCTGACTGTTGACATGTTTTTATTTTAAATATCTAGAGACACATCGACCGACTCCGGCGATTTAAAGAAAATAATAGAATTTCGCTTAGCTTTTATATAAGTGAGCACAAACAATTTTGTAATTTGAAGTAAATTTTGAAATTTTGTATCAGCCTCAGTCTTAATAAGGGGCCCGGAATTTCGAAAAACATTAAATATATTTTTTATACCCTATTCCATAGAATGGGTATATTGTATGGTGACACGCCTCAATATCCGCGGACAAAATATCCGGGTCAAAATATCCGCGACAAAATATCCGCGGACAAAATATCCTCGGACAAAATATCCGCGTCAAAATATCCGCATACACCCTACCTCGCACCTACCCCAAGTCCTACAGTGTGCCCAAGCAGGGGGGTTGCAGGGGGGCAGCATGCCCCCCCTTACATAGGTCATTGCTTATACACCGTAATATTATGCGTCGCGGATATTTTGACGCGGATATTTTGTCCGAGGATATTTTGTCCGCGGATATTTTGTCGCGGATATTTTGACCCGGATATTTTGTCCGCGGATCTTGAGGCGCGCAGCCATATTGTATTTGGTGTGGAGTTTGTAACATAGAGAAATAATACCGTTAGGTATAGAAAAGTATATATATTCTGACTCAGAATCAAAAGCCTAGTCGATTTAGCCATGTCCGTCCGTCCGTCCGTCCGTCCGTCCGTCCGTCCGTCCGTATGTATACTCTCTAGAGGTCGCAATTTTTGAGCTAGAAAGCTGAAATTTGGTATATATAATCTTTGGTTCAAGAGTAAGGCTAAGTTCTTGAACCGGTAAAATCCGCCCACAAACACGCCCACAATCGCCATTTTTGTTGAACAACCTCAATTTAATAAAATTAAATTATGTTTTTTTGTACAGTTACGACAAAAACATAACGCTTAAATTTTGCACACGTAAGCTTTAGGTAAACTTTCTTCCAATCAAATAAAAATATTTCAGTGTGGGCGTGGCTTACGCCTATTTTTCATACAAAATCATCAATATGGTTTTTATAAAATAACAATTGTTATATTAAAGCGAAAAACATTAAATTTTGTGGGTCTTATTGCCACATAAACATCTTGTGTATGAAATCAAGAAAATTGATTTTGGGCGTGGCTGACGCCCACTTTTCATTAGAAACTATAAAAAAATTGTTTTTGTAAATAAACGGTATTTATAATTGATCCGCATGCCAAAATTTTGCGTCTCTTAATAGAAACGAGAAGGTTTGTGTATGAAAAGAAATTTTTGAATTTTGGGCGTGGCTTACGCCTACTTTTCATGAAAGAACGAAAAACGTAGCCTTAAGAATTTAAGGCATTTCCAATGTTTAATTTAAACCTTTTTCCTTCTGTTCGTTATTTGAGAAATATATCTCTACATTTTCTTTTGTAAATTTTTTCAATACGCTTATAGATAACAAAAAACTTTGCACATAGTTCAGTTTGTAAGATTCTAAACCATTATTGTTGGAAGTTAGTTCCCTCTTCATGATTCGAAGTGTGTACTTAGTTCCCCCAAGAAAGTGGAGCACGTTCCCACCTTGCATGGGAAATAAGTCCACTTCTCTTAAGTGGACTAAGTTCCCACTAAGTGGGAATAAAGTCCCTCGGTGGACTTAGTACCCGGGGACTTATTTCCCTGCACCCAACCAAACAACATCTCTGTTTGCTTTTGATGAACATGGAAAGTGAGGATTTCAGTTCCGGAAGTGAATCAGATTATCAACCAAGAGAAATATCCTCAAACTTTTGGCCGCCAGTGTTCTGTACAATGTACATACATACAAAAATGCATACCAATGAATGCGAAGGGCTGCGAGAAAGAACGATAAGTCAATTTTTTTCGATGATTATATGAGATACAAGCAGATTTTTGGAATGTATATGGGCAATCCTCTGACACACACAATCGCTGGCTTAGTACTAGATCCCGTTCTAGACGAATGTTTCGATGCCTTCGTTCAACGCTAAATATGTGGACGACATATTTGCTGTGATTGACAAACAGGAAGTTGACAACGTGCTTTCTATCCTAATCGGATTCCATCCAAAAATACAATTCACAGTTGAAATAGAATACAATAATGCGATTTCATATCTGGATGTTAAAGTCCACAGGGAAAACGACCGCTTATTGTACAACTGGTATCAAAAACATAATGCGTCAGGCAGGTCATTCTTCATTTCGTTCGAACCAAGCTAAACATATCATCATCATCATCAACACTGCCTCCAACCTCGTAAGTAAGGTTTTCGCTCGATGATGGCTATATCCTCCTGATATAAGTCGTGGTTTAATCTTCAAACACAAATACAAAACACAAGCTACAAGAACAGAAGATCCAAACAATGGTTTCTACAAAAGTATAGTGTATGTTCCAAAACTCACTGAAAACTTCAAACAAGTTATCAACAAAAGTGTAAAAGACGGTCGTTTGGCTTTCAAATGTAACAAAACGCTTAACCATCTATTAACCAAACTAAAAACAAAACCAGACAAACACAAACAAACAGTAAGGGCCTATCTCCAATTTTGATATGACTTACCGAGGGTAACGAGGACTAAACATGCGACACGCGATAAATAGACCAACAAATTTGAGGCGATAGAATAAAAGTTTCAAATTCTATGTATCAAATATGATTCATTGAACGTAATATTGGAATTTTCTTTTCTATATGAACGTAGAGATTTTATTTGACCAGTTTCTATGGGGACGTAGAGTAATTTTCATTTAAAATTACTTTTGAATCATATGTGATTCATGGACGTAGGAAACTCGGGACAAATATGATTTCATGAATCACATATGATTCATTGGACAGTGAAGTTGTTAATATAACAATTGTTATTTTATAAAAACAATATTGATGTTTTTGTATGACAAATAGGCGTAAGCCACGCCCAAACTGAAATATTTTTGTTTGATTGGAAGAAAGTTTACTTAAAGCTTACGTGTGCAAAATTTTAGCGTTATGCTTTTATCGTAACTGTACAAAAAACATAATTTAATTTTATTAAATTGAGGTTGTTCAACAAAATTGGCGGTTGTGGGCGTGTTTGTGGGCGGATTTTACCGGTTCAAGAACTTAGCCTTACTCTTGAACCAAAGATTATATATACCAAATTTCAGCTTTCTAGCTCAAAAATTGCGACCTCTAGAGAGTATACATACGGACGGACGGACGGACGGACGGACGGACGGACGGACATGGATAAATCGACTAAGCTTTTGATTCTGAGTCAGAATATATATACTTTTCTATACCTAACGGTATTATTTCTCTATGTTACAAACTCCACACCAAATACAATATACCCATTCTATGGAATAGGGTATAAAAATTTAAGTTTTGTCTTGCTTTGTTCAAATCGATCTGCAAGAATAAAATTGAATTTCACTGAGCTCATATCAATTGCCTTGGCAATAAAACGTTTTAACTTTGGGCGTGGTGCACGCCTTTTTTTTATTGTGCCATCACTAATTGAACATCACACCGCATAAAATTAATGTTATTGAATTTTTTTCTGTCTGCTAAAGAAGAATTTTGTTTCTGAAACATCGGCTGTTTGCGGGAGGCAGACGCATGCACATACAAAAATATGGGGAATAGGGTATCCAACAGTTCGTTGCAAACGTACTGTAGCTCTCGCTTATGTTTTTTATTCGGATTTTTCTTCATATCTATTTAATTTCTGTTTGTTACTTAGAAATATTTGTTCTTATCGAGAAAGGGTTTTCGCGAGGATCGTTATTTTCAAATCTCTATAAAATATCGCTGATTTGGCTTTAAGACTTCGAAGTTAATATTGAATATTCTTGTGCAGAAAACCTAACTACGTATTAAAATATAAAATAAAGTGTTGATGAAGTGAGTTATAAACGTGTAGATTCCGCGGAATGTTGTACTGCGGCAATCACATTTTTCGGAGTTGTTCAAAAGTGTTTCAACTTGTTAAGCAGCAGAGCAGTGCACAACGTTGAAAAATTCTTATAGAAAATGTGCCGGGATTCCTTCACAAACTGTCCGACACAAGATGGTCAGCTAGAACTGAAGCAGTAAAACCATTTGCAAATCATCTCAATTAACTAAGAAAAGGATTAAGTGATCTCACTTTAACTGCTGAAGCTAGAAGAGATGTACATGGCGTATTAAAATATATGCACAAATTTGAATGTGTCCTGATGTCTTCAATCTGGTGCAAGGTTCTGAGCACTATTAATGAAAGAAGTATCATTCTTCAAGCCAGCGATATCACTATTGACGTTGAAATTCGAAACCGATAGATTGATCTCCGATTTGCAGCTTTGCACAGAAGTTGCGGCAGGATTGGGAGATATTTCAGAATCGTTCACATCGACCCGAAAAAGACAATTAAAGAGACATTTCGGAGAAAATCAAGGTGAAGAACAAACTGACACAGACGAAAAAACAAACTTCAAAAGAAACACCTTTTACGTCATAGTTGATTCTATTATATCTGGAATTTCTCGTCGGTTCGATGCCATGAGAAATTTGAATTCAACCTTTTCAATTTTATAGCAGTTTTCAACAATGGACGAAACTGAGATTCGAATTTCTGCTACAAGTTTTATTCAAAAGTACAAATCGCATGTATCTCAAGAATTGGAGGAAGAATTAATTCATCTGAAACACATTTATGAAGCCAATTTCGAAGCCGAACTTCCACCATTGAGTTTGCTGAATGCAATTTTTTTCCAGAACTTGGAGACGATTTTTATAAACGTTTGTGTTGCTCTGCGTGTGTTTTGCACCATACCTGTCACCGTAGCTAGTGCCGAACGTTAGAGGCTGGAACACCATCAGGACCAGGGCTGTTGTTATCATCTTACTTTAAAATGCCTTGAGTTATTGTATCTTCATTAATGTGAAAGTTAATGGAACTAAGATGAGTAAATGGAACGGGGGAAGAGATATAAGAATTAGTATTAAGGTCATTAGTATCCGCGAACGCATTTTTAAAAAAATTTGCAAACATATTGTATAGCCACCGTTTTTTAACTAGGTTACAGGCAAGATAATTCTTAACAGCCACCAGTATTCCACCTCCGACGACGCTGGGGGCATCGGAGAGATGACGATCTCATCTAAAGGTTTGGTAAGTCGTATCGAAGAGCTCAGTGTCAAGAATTGAATTGTTCAACCAGGTTTCCGTCAGTATTATGACATCGTGTGGTAGATTAATTGAGTTAAGGAAGACCGAATTGGTCTTAGTCCTCAGTCCGTTTTAATTCGGGTAGTATATTAAAATCTTTTGATGCTGCTTAGTCGAGGATTCTGCATTTTCACGGTCTGTTGGAAAGGGTTCTGATTGAATTGTCTTTTGTTTAATTTATTTTCAAATTCATGAAATATGATTCCATTTGGCCACAAAGAAGGAGAATGAAGCAAGTGAAATTACGAGTCAGGAACACGAATTTTAAATGATGAGTACTTTGAGTGATTACGGTGGATCATTTTTTCTACCAGTGGTTTCAATTGAGGACCAATTTTTGCTGCTACATGATTTTTTATAACTAGAGCATTTGTTTAAGGATCAAGCTTAAATACAAACAAAATTTTCTGATTTTCACTTGGATTGTCAGGATCTTCACATTTTCTTTTGGTCTATTGTTTGCTTAAATGAGGGATAGGATCTCTGTTTTTTGTTCTGCTTCCCGTTTGTTTAATGTTGGCATGTGGCTTGGTGTTTAAGCTGAACAAGATTCTAATGTGTCCCTTTAATGGCGATTAATACAATAATCTGTGCTTAATTTTATGTTATCCATAATTGCAAATCTCTAAAAAAACACCCTTTACATAAAACAAACTCGGATTAGTTACACCATCTATAGAGAATAAGAACTTCAACTGAATAGCAGAATAACTGATGGTAGATGATGGATGGTAAATGGAAGATGGTAGTGGTAGATTTTATTTAAAAATTCGTTAATTGCTAACGTGAACAAGAATAAGACTTATAATCTTATTTAAATTAATTAATTTAAATTTAACGCATTTGAGATTGTCATCTACAGCGATTAAAAGAAAATAATATTTTTTACAAAACTTTAATCATTAAGAGGGCTCTTTGCACCGTAGTTTGATCTACTAAATGAAGAAGGTTTAAAGGTAGTTGCAATCTTAAGCTAGTTGGTTGGTTTGGTTTTACACCTCTCGGCATTTAAGACAAGACGATTAGTATTGCACCATTCCCTGTATGTTAAAAGATCTTCTTGCAAAAGTAAGCAGTCAGAAGGTGATCTTATACATTTTTAAAGTTCAATGTCATCCGCATAAATAAGGACAGACGAATTCTTGATGATCGAGACCAAGTCAGCCTAAATGGCTCCCCTGAGGGACACCACAATTGACAACAAATTTATTCGAGCACTCATTTCGAAAAACAACATTATAATATCTATTTCTTAAATACAAAATTTCTTAAATACGAAATTCAATTCAAGAAACTATAATTGAAGCCTTGTTTACTTAATTTAATAATAAGCAATTTATGACGCAGCTTGTCATAAGTTTTACTAAAATCAAAAACATCTGAGCAAAAGGACGTTATGTTGAATAAATTTGTAACTGTGGACTCTTCCTTGATAAAAACATGCTGACTAGAACATATAATTGAAAACAGTGAAATGAAAGAACATTACAAATAATTGACTCAAACAATTTCGGTATAACAGATAATTTTGCTATAGGTCGGTAGTTCAATATTTTATTTTTGGGCCCCTTCTTGTGCACAGCACAGGAGTAAGGAATGTGCTTTTCTACACGTTGGGAAAAAGTGAGCCTTTTAAAGATTCGTTAAAGAGAACATTATAACGGGTACGATAAAAAAGTGGCACATTTCTTTAATCACGATTTACGAGTACTTATTTATGTATATCTGTAATAACCTGTAATTCCTTAGAAATATTAAATAACGAACACAACTATTCGGTTGACAAAACAAAACTAAAAACTTATTTATTATTTTTCATTAACAATCTAACGCTATGACTACACAGTACACAGTATATATTTATTAATTGCTTTGCAAGCTTAATCAATATGATACAGTGTATCTTCTACTGACAAGGTCGCCACAATATCAATCTGAAATGCGAACAAATAATTTTAACTTAAGGATGATTATAGGGAAACGCACTAGAAATTCGCGGACTATGGATTTTGCGAATCCAGAAAAACAATTATTATTTAATTAGAGCCAAAAGAAATGCACGAACCCAACGTGCCGTAACGAGAAATTGCGATGAATGAACAATGAAAGTAAAAAAAATGACAAACTTATTTCCGTTCGCACAAGTAGGTAAGTAAATCGATATAAGCCCCGTTCGATAGGTGGCTTGCCCGTTCGCTCAGAAGGGGGTGGGTTTGATCGATGAATATTTTTATTGATCGTATCAATAAAATTAAATTTTCTGTAAGAAGAATAGAAACCAATTTTTCGGCACGAGTACGATAACTTTGGCGCTAAGAATTGATAACGGTTTCTTAAAGAGGGGATAAATACAAGCATTTCTTACTATGGGAGGGGTGTCCATCTCGCCCCGTTTAGAAGGTAGGGGCGATTTTCGAAAAAAATTACTTAATGTGGAAAACAAAATTTTAAAAAAGAACAGCAACACCTGCAATGAAAAATTAAAAATGAAAATATGAATGTTAATCGTTTTAAAATTATTTGGAAGCAAACTCAAAATTTTGATAAAAAAAAAGTTTACCCCAATTTTTATCAAAATTGTAAAATGAAGTGCTAAATTATCTTTTTGTCATCCGAATGGTTTTATGTCTTCTAGTTATTGAGAAAATTGAAAATTTTCAAAACTATTTTTGTAATTAAGTTGTATTATTCTTGTTATTTGTGTAAACTTGCTTACCATATAGTGCTAACACACATTCCAGACGTCAGGCAGACGGACTCAAACAGTTTATGGTATCAACAGTACCTGGTTGGTGGGCTTCGCGGGATCTAGGGATTTTAATCCCCTTTTTCGGGGACACACCCGCTCACTCAACTTCGTTGCTCCGCTAAGGGTATGTTTTTTTCTCAGGCAGGCGCCTGTGTCAATAGTATTTGTAATCAATTGCACCTGGGTGGTTTTGATTTTCTCCTCCTTTTTCGGGGGCGCACTGCGCTCACGCAACTTCGTTGCTCCGCTAAGGGTATGTCCGGTACTCAGGCAGGCGCCTATGCCAAACAGTTTTTTTAGTCAAAGTACGAACTCAACGAACTCGACAGCAACACCAGTACGGACGATGACTTCATTGACGAGACTTAAATACCTGATTTATACATTAAAAATTGACTTGACTATTTTCAACTAAAACCTGACTTACTTACAAATTGACTGACTGGGACGTGGAATCTATAATGCAATGCAATTCTACCTCCTCGTCGTGCATTCTCTGTAACGCTAAATTAATTGCTGTACTTTAATAACAAAGATGACATCAATCCTCAAAGCGAAATCACCGTAAATACCAAAAAACCAAAAACCTCGTAAGAAAGTAGTTTTAGTAATTTTCAATTTTCTCAAAAAATAAAAAATACAAAATTATTTGGTTTTTTGCGTTCAATTCAATTTAATTTCACAATTTGGAAAAAAAATGGTCTAGACTTTTTTTTATTTTTTTTTTTTTTTTTTTTACAAAATTTTGAGTTTGAATGCAATTTTTTTGAAAACTATTGGCATAACTAAAAAACTCTTGCTTCGAATCCGGTATAGTTCTTTATTTTAGGTGGTGCCGTTGTTTCTAAATAGTTTTTTTTTTTTGATTTAAAGTAATTTTTTCGAAAATTGCCCCTTCCTTCTAAACGGGGTGAAATATCCCCTCCCATAGTAAAAAAATTTTGTATTCAACCCCTCTATACAAAACTGTTATCAAATCTTGGCGCCAAAGTTATCGTACTCTCAATTCTTCGTACAGGGTGTATTTGGAATTATTTTGAGGGGCGCCAGGTTATTTAATCAGGAATTACCAAACCGTCTAAAAAACTAAAAGAAGAATTCCAATGGGAACAAAACAAGCAAATTATTTTCGAAATGGAAATTTAAATATTTTATTAGGGAAACCCCCAAATATAGGTAAAAAACTCTTAATTTGTTCGTAAACAAAAATTTGCAAAAGGTGACAAACGCTATTTAATTTTAAACGGACCGACAAACTTCGGTGCCAACGAAAGAGAAAAGTTTCTGCGCCATACAAAATCGCCCTCAGAAGTAAATTATAAGCTTGACCAGATTAGTGTATTGCAGCTTTCAGCTTTTTGTCAATCCAATCTTATATTGCTCAAAATCCTACAAAAGACACTTCCAAGGTCTCAATATCTTCTTCAACACCAACGCTTCTTCTGCCAACTGCAACCTTACCACCTCTACCAGGACTCCACCATTCTCTTCAGCCGCCATCTACTGCGACATCATCGCAATTACCAGCTTTTCAACCCCCTCCCTCACCAGATATACCAACTATCAATCGTTTTGGAACTACTTGGACCATGTCTGAATGGAATAACAGACTTAGGAAACTCCACAACAATGCCGACTACACTACATTTTTTGTTAAAGGCGCTCCCCCTCTTGCTGACGCGCGTTGGTTAATGGACATATTTTATAAGAAGTTCAACATTTCCATCAAAGAATGTCAGAAGATCTCTGCAACTCGCTCTAAACACCAAAGTTTTAAAATTAGCATTCCATCAAAGTACCAATGGCTCTTTCCCTCAAGCATTGAAGATGTTCTCCAACTAGGAAAGATGACCATAACAAAATGGACTGAGAAGCCACGGAATGACACCAGAGCTACCCTAACGAGACCCAGCAAGAAGCTTTTAAATAAAATTCACCCAAAACCCACACCTAAGTATAAACCAGCCTCTCTTCCTCGTTCTAACTCTAACTGGAGTTATAAGACTAATGTTTTCCCTTCTTTCAATCAACGCAATCTCACTTATAATCCTGTTAAGCGTGTATCTTTTGACCTTAATCCTAATAAACAAGTCTCTCAAACCATTCCATTTCACTCCGCGCCCGCTTCTCAGACATCCCCTAATAAATTATATCCAAACTTTGCCACTTGCTCTGCTCCACCTAAAACATTGTATCCAAATTTTATTCACTCTCATACTCTTAATCCTTCTTCCTCTACTTCTCACTTATCTCAATCCAAATCTTATCCTACAACTCTTCCACATGATCATTTGACTGCCGCTTGCTCTGCTCCTCCTATTCATTCTCATACTCTCAATCCTTCTTCCTCTACTTCTCCCTTATCTCAATCCAAATCTTATCCTGGAACTCATCCCCATGTTCCTACCCCTCTTGATTCTCAACCATCCCCAAGGTCAGCGTCTTTCATTGATCCTCTTTTCCCCCCCACTGCTAAGCTTACTAAACATCTCGTTGATCAAAACGATGATGGACGTTATGTTCTCTCCCGCCTCCGTGAGCAACGAATCTATTCCAATGTTCGCCTCTACCTTGCTTATCTTCACGACAAAGATAATGTCTGCGTTAATGGTGTGACAAGGACTAATTTAATAGTTTCTATTAATCAAGAAGGGCTTCCCACCGATCATACTGAACTAAAAAAAATCTTTGTCCGCTTTCATGAGAAACTTAATCTCACCTCGTTCGATGTGGATAATGACCTCTCTACATATGCTTCATTTGTCAGCTCCAACAGAATATCTCATCTCCAAAGGACCAGGGCGGACCACAACAAATTTTTTCGTCCCTAATTTACCTTCTAAACTTCCTCTAACTTTTTATTATCAAAATGTTAGAGGCCTTCGCTCGAAAACCCATAATGTCTTACAGCAATCTCACGCTCTTCCTTTCGACATCTATGTTCTAACCGAGACCAACTTAACTCCAAGCATCAACAGCCAAGAATTGTTCCCACCTTCCTTTAATGTTTTTCGCGATGACCTTAACAAAGAGCCCAATGTTTTCCCTTGTCGAGGTGTGCTAATTGCCGTTAAAAATACCCTAGATTCATCGCTTCAATCAGTTTCTTCCTCATCTAATATTGATTATATATCAATAAAGATTAAACTTCCCCAAAAAACTATCTTTGTAATGTGTTGCTACATTTTACCTGGACAGCCCATTGAATCATATCAACTAGCTATAGATGCAGTTGATCAAATCTTAATTAATAGTGACCCCCATGATGATATTCTTCTTTTTGGTGATTTCAATCTTCCACATTTAAAATGGATTGCATCTTAAGATTTATCACATTTCATTACCTCGGATCAAACTGCTTCAAAAGAATGCCTATTTATTGATCGGCTTACTGATTCAAGCCTTTTCCAAGTAAGTGGTATCACCAACTTTATGAATAGACAACTCGATTTAATCTTCTCAACAGACCCAGACAACTCTAGTGTGTCTCTTTGGAATATTCCCCTTTCAAAGATTGACAGTTATCATCCCCCTCTTTTTCTTTCTCTTTTTAAAGAGTGTCCCATCATAAACTCCGATAATTCTGCTCCTTCTTTCGACTTTCACAAAGCCAATTTTAGAGGAATAAATGAGTACCTTAGTAATGTATCCTTCAATTTCACAAATAATTCTATCAATGATGCAACTAATACATTCTATAGAGAATTGTATAAATCTATTTCGCTCAATGTACCAACCTCAATGCGTAGAACATCACCATCGTCTCCGCCTTGGTATAATCGGAAGTTGCGTTCCTTAAGAAACAGGAGAAATAAGCTATGGGAACGTTTTCTTCGTTCTCGATCCGTCTCGGACTATTCCAATTATCTTGGAATTTATCTCCAATTCAATGAACTTTTCAATATCCTTTATGTACGCTATTTAAATGAAACTCAATCCAACCTAATAAATGATCCCAAGTCATTTTTTCAGTTCGTCAACTATAAGAGAAAGTCTGATGGTTTTCCTCCCTCCCTCTACCTGGAAAGTGAAAAATCAAATGACCCCCAAGAGATATCTGACTTGTTTGCCAAATTTTTCAAACAATCCTTCACTGATGAGTCTTTTCAACCTGACGAGACTTATTTCAGGTACCTTCAAAACTTTTCCACTGGGCCTTTTTTTCCTCTTTCTATTGATGAAACTCTTATTGAAAATAAATTAAGTCAGCTGAGTGAAGAATTTTCTGTTGGGCCTGATAACATTCCAGCAATTCTTCTAAAAAGATGTTCTCAATCACTCTCCCTTCCACTTTCTCAAATCTTTAATTTATCTCTGTCTCTAGGCGAATTTCCCTTAATATGGAAAACATCATTTGTAACACCGATTCACAAAAAAGGCGCTAAGAATGATGTTAAAAATTACCGTCCCATTGCAAAACTTTCTTATATTCCAAAAATTTTCGAATGTCTCATTTATGAAGTTATCAGCTTCCGCTGCAGGTCTCTAATATCCCCCAGGCAACATGGATTTCTCAAGTATAAATCCACGACCACCAATCTTATTGAATTTGTGTCTTTTTCTCTCTCTGCACTTGAATCAGGAATGGAAGTTGATGTAATTACCACTGATTTGAGTAAGGCCTTTGATAAAATTTCTCATCGCCTCATACTCTTTAAATTAACAGCCCTTGGGTTTGAACCTATCTCCTTAAAATGGTTGTCCTCTTACCTTAGCCAACGCTCCTACAGAGTGCGTTTCAGGAATTCACTTTCTAACCCATTTATTGCCACCTCGGGTGTCCCTCAAGGTAGTCACTTAGGCCCTCTTCTTTTCATCCTTGCCATAAACGATATTGAAATTGTCATAAAGCATTCTAACATATCATTGTATGCTGACGATACTAAGTTTTTCAAAACGATATCTTCAGCAAATCACTCAACCCAATTACAATTTGATCTAGATAATTTCTCAATTTGGTGTCAAAAAAACTGTATGGAGTTGAATGTAGGCAAATGCCAGTCCATAACCTTTTCTCGTAAGCGCTCAGTACTGCCTCCTCGTAACTATTACCTTTCCAACCAATCTATACCTATCGTAAATTCAATCAGGGATCTTGGTGTGTTGTGCGATCGAGAGCTTAACTTCCTCTCTCACATAGATGAATTAATCCATAAATCCAACTCAGCTCTTGGATTTGTTAAACGATGGTCTAAAGAATTTACTAATCCTTATGTCACCCGCTCTTTATACATAACCTTCGTTAGACCATTACTTGAATATGCTTCCCAAGTTTGGTCTCCATTTCAACGTGTCCATATCTCAAGAATTGAAAGCATTCAAAGAAGGTTCCTCCGTTTTGCCCTCCGTGGTTTACCTTGGCAAAACCCTCTCATACTTCCCCCCTATAATGATCGTCTTCAACTCATTAATCTTAACACTCTTGAAGATCGAAGAATTATTGCTGATATCCTCTTCATTCACCGACTTGTTTCTGGTTCTGTTGACTGTCCAACACTTTATAATTCCATTTCGTTTAATACTAATCCACGCAATCTCAGAAACCCACGTCTTTTCTATCTTCCCTATCACCGTACTTCCTATGGCTCAAACGAACCCCTAACCCGTATGCTTCACGAAACAAATATGAATGTTGACAGTTTCGATTTCAACTTAAGTACTTCGAATCTGAAAATTCTTCTCCTTAACCACCTAAATTCCCGCCCATAGCTATAAGTAACCTAGTTTTAAGTTAGATTAAGTTCATTTGTAGCTTGTTTTAAGCCGAATAAATGGGGGTGTTTGCCCCCACCAAAATTAGTTGCTTGAAACGTTCTTCAATTTTCCCTAGATCTTGATCAGTTTCCGACGAATCGCCTACTCTTGGCAATTTTTGAACTAAAGTTACCATCTCCCTTCCATTTGCGAAGTACGGGGATACTCCCAGTACGAAAAAATTGACTAAACGGTCACTTGTGCCATCCCGTTTGTTTTTGTGAAGAAGTAGGTTCGGTTATTTTTGAATAGCTTGGCAACAAAAAGTCATAGAGCCATACGGTTTTCAGTGTTGGATTGAAAATTATTAATGGGAGCATTGAATTTTGAGAACGAAAATAATAGGTACTTAAAAAAGTAAATTTTTGGAAAAAACTAGTTTTAAAATTTTTTTTAAATTTTTTTTTTTTAATTTTGATTTTCAAAGTTAATATTTTGAAAACAATTCACTAAAATAATTTTATTTTAAATTATAATAAAAGGATATGTTTTTGGCTTTACAAAAAGGTATAGCGCGGCATCGTAGGAGTTACCGTTATTTTTTAATATTTTTTTTCAAATTTAAGTCATGTTTTTAGAAAATTGCCCCTCCCGGCTAAACGGATGGGAATAGATCCCCCCTCATACGATTTTTTTCTTTTCTCGACCCAACCTACGTGCTCTAATTTTTTGTAACACCTTATACCAATCACCCTGTATATCCTTCATCTGTTCTAGTTTTGTTAAATCTAACCCATAGTCCAGTCGACAGGTCGGAAAAAGTGGGTTTAGGTGGAAAAAGGTCAAAAGTTAATGAAATTTAAGGATTTTGTTCAGGGATAGTTACCAAACATTTTGCTAAGTTTTTGACCTCGAGAACCCTGTGCTAAAAGAGGGAGGGGGGAAAACTGCAAATGTTTCGACGTTGCTCCAGTTTTCCCTCAATAACTTTTTTTCCTTCTCTACAAAAAACTAAAATATATTTTTGCCATAGGACGTGAGGAGCAACGTCAAAAATTGTTCAGTTTTCCCCGCTCCCTATTTTAGCACAGGGCCATCAAGGTCACAGACTTAGCAAAATGTAAGTTTACTATGTTTGAATAAAACCTCCAAGTTTCATTAACCTGTCACCTTTTTCCACCTAAAAGTACCTGTCGACTGGACTAAAAAGCCTTATTTCTTTTTAACTTGCTCTATAGGTCAAGTATTGGTTTCGTGCAGAAAAACGATTGTCGAGGTTTTTTCTTATTTCTTTTTAGCCCAGCTCAAACTGGTACCTTTCAAGTAAGGGTTTTTTCATTTTGAATTTGCTCAAAAACGGCTATAACGATTTTGATTAAACTCAGAATTCAACTTAACTAATATATTTCTAACACAACTGAGTTTTTTTGTTTTTGGCTTAAATGGTCGTAACGAAAATCAGGTTTAAACTGTTTTTTTTTTAAATGGCCATAAGTACGCAAAGCCTTCATTGAATTGATTCAAACTTCGTTTGGCATAGTTCTATAAGATGAAATTGAAATTTTTTCCGTAAAGCATTTCTAAACGGTGGCTCCCATACAATGAGCAGTTCAGTTTTAACCAATTTTTTTTGTTTTTTTCTAATTTGCTCAAAAATGGCTCTAACGTTTTTGATTAAACTTTGTGTGTAATATTCTTTTAGTGTTCTTAAGAGAACTGTGTTTTTTTTTGTTTTTGGCAAAAAATGGAAATGGATCTGGCCGTAACGTCTTTTTTCAAATGGCCATAAGTTGTCAACGGTTGTTTCGAATTCAATCAAACTTTGTTTGGTATAGTTCCTTACAACTCTCTATCAGATGGCATTGTTTTTTTTTTTTTCAGTTACTCTTTTTTAAATGGTGGCTCCCATACAAAAAGCCACTAGGTTTTGTCCAAATCATGTTGTTCTTTCTAATTTACTCAAAAACTTTTCTAAAGATTTTTATTAATCTTTGTATATAATATACCATACATAGAATGTTTTGAATAAAAATGCATTATTTAAGTTTTTGGCTACAAATGATAATAACGGAAATTGGTTTTAACAATTTTATTAATTTGGCCATAAGCGGACATTTATATCATTTATAGCACCCAAAAGATGACATCTAAATTTTAAATATTAAAAGGTTTCTTAACTTAAGCTTCTGTATATCGGGTTTTCCAGTTTAAACCAAAATTTTTTAGTTTTTTCCAATTTTTTCAAACATGAATTCTTCATATTGCTCGAAAACTTTGATCATACCCAGTCGTGCATTTTATCTTTAAAGTTTTTGGGGTGGAGATCAAACCATGTGGAATGCTTTACCCTGCTTAATTTTTCCCTCCCATTGTAATATACAGACATTCAAAACCAATGTGCATCGGTATCTCCTTTTATCTCCTATCCTACTTTCCTAACCGCTCACACTGTTTTAAATCATGTTAAGGGTATTAATAACCCTTTAAGTGCGCGTAAATTGTAAAAAAACATAAACGAGAGCTACAGTACATTTGCAACGAACGAATTTTCTTCAAATTCACAGCTGGCTACAGCTTACTACCAAATATTCAAATTGAATAAATAAAATTATTCACGACAACAAACGGATTAGTAGGATCTATGTTAACCTTCTTTTCGTCAATTTAACCTGCGATTTAGTTGTTTTCACCACCTTTTTTGGTTCAGTGTACTGATCAAAGCTCAGTTAGTGCTTTTTTTTAAAGACACGCCCACTTTTAAGGGGCGTTATCGTCAAAAGTCGTATAATGCATTAATTTTTTAACATTTTTTAACTTAGATTTATATTCCTTGGTTACATAGCAAAGTGTGGTCCAAGAATTGTTAAAAACAGCCATAATGGCTATTACCATTCAAAATCTAATTTTTAAAAATTTAAGTTTTGTCTTGTTTTGTTCAAAACGATCTGCAAAAATAAAATTGAATGTCACTGAGCTCATACTAATTGCCTTGGTAATAAAAAGTCTTAACTTTGGGCGTGGCACACGCATTTTTTTATTGTGCCAGCACTAATTGAACATCACACCACACAAAATTAATGTTATTGAATTTTTTTCTGTCTGCTAAAGAAGAATTTTGTTTCTGAAACTGAAACATCGGCTGGCTGCGGGAGGCAGACGCATACACATAAACAAATTTCTTTAAATTATTTGATTTATTGTTAAACACATTTTTTTTTTAAGTTTTGAGAATAATTTTTTAAGTTTTTAATCTACTTTAAGTATTCAATTAAGCAATTGATTGCCGGACTTTCGACATCATATTTGGTTGTAAAGTCATAAATTTTTGTTTATAAATGTCCAAACAAGGACTGAAGCTGCTGGGTATTCAAGATTGGACATTTATTGAATGTAGCTGTGAAGGAGGTAGAAGACTCCACAAGAACGCCCATTTGTGAAGGAAAGAAATATATGTGACATTTAGAATTTTTCAGTTTTAAACAAAGATCATGATATGCATGATATGAATGTTTTATTTATTTATTAATAACACTATTGAGTGTAATAAAGCCATCAACTACATAGAAGAATTATTTAAGAATGTGAATATAGAAATGTCTCTTACTTTCGGTTATAAACTCCATCTCGTTCATTTTGGAGAGCAACGACTTCGAGTTGGGGTCCTTTATTTTCTCAGAAATAATTTTTAGTATGTCCTTTGAAAAACTATCAAATTTTAAAAGTAGACTGCTGGCAATTGGGAAGAGATGTTGAAAATCGATATCGATCTGAGAAATTATATAAGAAAAAGTATAATTCACTTCAATAATTATTATATAATAAATTAATTATTTCATTAACCAATTTGAATCCCAAAAGTTTCTGGTATTGCTGCCATTTTGTAAACTTCCCCTGTGTACCCAGCTTTGACCATCTCCGCAAGTCTTGCATTTTTTGTAGCTGCCCATAGTTGTTCCATTTCAGCCCAAGAACAATATAAAACAATGTAATAGAAATTTAAAATATATGTGTTGAAATTGATAGCAAGGAATTGAATTATTATCGCCAATTTTTTGTTTTGCAAGGACAAAAAAAAGCAACAAAACAAGTTACAAAAATAAAAAAAGTTTATAACTCACCGGAAATACTATATCAACAGCAAAGTGGCATCGAAAACAGCACACGAAACACAAATGTATAGCCTTTTACACACTTTAATTGAGGTCTTTAAAAAAGTGTTTCCTCTTTTATTTAATTTTAGTTGAACTGAATGCATATTTTACTTTTTTGTTTCTTTAAAATCACTTATTATTTTTTCGCTCCGGTACGGCTCAAGCTCAATGGATAGATCAATAGTAACTGAACTGAATGTCGCATTTTTAATTTAACTTACGCGCAAACAAGAAAAAGGACACACAAACTTTGATAAAATGACAAAATTTATTGAAATCGAAGAATAGTTCGTTATTGATGCAGAATGCCTAAAACTGTTAATAAAAAATCTTCAAATTGAATAAATTTTTCGAGTTTTAAAGCTAGAATGGACAACAGATGGACAAAAATTTTAACAAGATGGACGCCACCAGACGAAATTAGAAGAAGAGGTAGAGCAAAGAAGAGATGGGAAGACGATCTCAAGCAATTCAACAACTGGTTTAATAACGGAAAGATGAAAGATCTATGGAAAGCAATGTTGGAGGCTTACGCCAGATGGATTTAAATTAATCTAACTATAATTATTAACTGATAACAAATTACCTAACTTAATTTTGAATATATGTTTAGATTGTTAAAATGGTGTTAATTGAAATAGTGTAAAAAACCATTACTATGTACAAACAATTTTTAATTGGTAAATAAAGCTTTTTAATAACAATTATAATACAAGCTTCATAACTTAATCTTACTTAAAACTATGAAATTTACGGCTAACTTAAAACTAAACCAATTGCCAAGATTGCATTGAATTGGGTGGAAGATTTAACAAGAGGAGTTTTAGGAAGGCTCGGAATGTCGAAACAGTTTTTGTTCAAATTAACCCTACGCAGCATACCGGTAATAGGTTCATTGAAGCTATAAGAGGTACGATGAGTAGACAGGTGGAAGAGGCGAGGATTTCTTAGGTTACGTACGTTGTAGAGGGTTTGACAGTTAACGCAACCTGAGAGGAGTCGATGAATGAAGAATCTGTGTTATTTCTCTCCGCTCTTGCGGGGTATTAAGGTTAATTAGTTGAAGGCGATTTTAATAGGGGGCAGTATCAAAGGATTACTCCAAGACAGGCCGAGAAAGGCGAATCTTAAGAAAAGGCGTTGAAGATCTGGATTCTAGAGATATGAATTTGTTGATATGGGGACCACACTTGGCAGACGAATTAAAATAGCGGGTGGACAGAGGTTATGTAGAGTGATCTGGTTACGTAGGGATCAGAGAATTCTTTTGACCATCGATCGTTTCAAAAAACCAAGCGTTGAGTTGGCTTTTGATATAATATTATCGATGTGTGTCAAGAAGTTGAGCTCTCTGTCACATAATATGCCAAGGTCCCGAATTGATTTAACAGTGGCCAAGGGTTGATAGTGAAAAAAGTAGCCCCTGGGAGAAGATTTTATGCGTTTGCGTGAAAAAGTGATTGATTGCCATTTGGCAATATTAAGCAGAAACTGTCGAGATCAAGTTGGATAATAGAAGAGCCGTGTGAGGAAGAAATTGTCTTGCAAAACTTGGTATCGTCAGCGTATAATGAGATACAGGAATACGTAATTTTTTTACCGATTCAATATCATAAATTGCAAGAATAAAAACGGGACGGTCTAAGTTACTGCCTTGGGGGACCCCGAAGGTAGCTAAGAATGAATTTTAGAAGGCAGATCTGAAACGAACACAGTAATACCAGTTTATCGGATAAGAAGAAACCCATTTTAAAAAGATAGGTTCAAAGACGAGGGAGAACGATTTGAAAAGTTCTATAGTCTACTTATGCGAGACTTGTCAAAAGCCTTGCTAAAGCCAGTAGACACAACATCTACTTCCCTTCCGCTCTCTAGAGCTGAGACGGTATATGACAAAATCCAACTAGGTTAGTTGTTGTAGACCTACATTTGAGGAAGCCGTGTTGTCTAAGGGAAATGACTGACTTACAACTTCAAATTTCATACAAAATGCTTTTAAATATTTTAGCGATACGTGAAAGTTTGGAAATGGGACCATAGTTTTTATATCGCTCTTATTACCCTTTTTGTATATTGGGGTTATGAAAGAGGTTTCCTATACCTGAGGTAGTGATAGACTGAACATTTCAGATAAGGAATCGTTGGTCGGTGAAATATTGCTTGAAAAAGTTGACAAAAAAAGTGCCAATATCTTGCGGATTATTCGGAGTTTTGGTATTGAAAGAAAGAGATACCCTACATCTCTCCTCAACCATGGGATATTCTTTTGTAATTGACGAAACTGAAAAAAGGACCATTTATAAGATTGACTTGTGTTTCTATTAAATAACGTTGGTAAAAAGAGTAGTATAGTTGTATTAAAGGAAATATTGTTGAGATATTCATTAATATGGTGGAAATTTGCTTTATCAAAATCATAAGAGTACTAAATTGTAGTGGATTAGTTGGTAATGGAGAATGATGATAGAGTGAGAGAATTAGAGGAGGATAATAGTTGTCGATAGTAAATAGGGAAAGGGGTGATAGTGATACTGAAGAGTTAATGGGATCGGCTGTGAAAATAAGATCTAGCTGCCTGTCCTTATAGTTTGGGATGTCACTTACTTGACAGAGGCTTGAATCTGCTAGGCGATATATAAATAGACATTCCTTAGCAGCGCCAGCGGTTTGATTTGAAGCAATATAATAAAACTGATCTTCTGATGAAGTCCATTTAAGATGAAGAAGTTCAAAGTCTCAGCAAAGAAGGATATCATCGTTGGGGTAACACAAAGCTATAATGTGCTTAACCATTTTAATGGCCAGCTTATAAGATTCAATAAGCTGCACACAAGGTATAACAATATTCACATAAAGTGACTTGCTTGTTTCCTTAATTGAGACATAGTCGGAATTCGTGGAAGAAGAGACTGCAATGAGGGATGAGTCTAGTCTCTAGTGTGTTTCGGATAGCTAGTAGGACACCTTGACAATGGCATTCATCAGAAGGTTGGTTGAGTTCACCGTAGTGACAAACGTAAAAAGAAGAAGGAAGCAATGTTTCAAAGGATAGAGCATGGGATTGCTGCAAAACATAATGAGTTTTAGAACAAAGACCCCGCACGTTTTGATAATAGAAGGTTTAAGGGAGGATTTTACTATCTGCAAGGGGGGAAGGGTTTGTTTTAGATAGGGCACTAGGAGTGATGTGTAAAAAGAGAAAGTAGTCTTTAAAATTTGTGCGGGTACTTTGAAGGTGTGAGAGGCGTTAGTTTTAAGGTGTTTATTAAGTGCTGTCGGAGAAATGTTGTTATTTTCATGAAAACGGGTGTAAATATTTTTCAGGTCTCCGGAGTCAAGCGGTCGGTAGTCCTTCTTATTGTATTTGAACAATAATGTTTGTTTTTGTTTGCAATCAATGCAAACAGATTCAGATTTGTCATACATTTAGGCAAGTTACAAACGAACATTGTCAAAAGGTTTTTGAAAATCGTTCGACCAAGCATTTTTTTAAAAAGGTTATTTTTGAAAAACTTTTCCAACAAATATTTTCAAATTTGGTTGAGTATGTGAATATATGGCAATCTGTAGTTTACATCTGAAAAAATAATGCTAAAAATATTAATACATCCGTTTCCAACATATTTCAAAAACCAAAATTTATGTATTAAAATTATTAAAAATCAAAAAAAAAGTTGTGGAGAATTTTGAAAGCCATATTATTAAAGTTAGGGATGAATTCCTGTGTCCAAAATTTAATTGAAATCGGTTGTATAGCTTACGAGAAAATTTGATTTGAAAATATTAGTTCTTAGTTCTTTATTATTAGTTCTTTATTATTAAGGAATAGACTTACACAGTAAGATACAATATCTTTTTTGTAGCGCAAGCTTTATATATGAATACAATTTTTCAACCCAAACAAAAAGTATAAACAGTATAGTACACTCGGGCGTATGCGTACTTTTCTGATTTTATTTTATTTTAAATAAAATCATCCATTTTCCTATATTTTAGACAAGCTCATTGAGCGGTATAAATATAATAAACTAGCTGATCCGACGAACTCCGTACCGCCTTTTTTAATACATATTTTCGAAAATACTAAATTTTTTGTTTTATTGTTTATAAACGTCTCAGCTACATACGGGTGTACAATAGCGGGTTATATATTCTGTTATATTCTTCCTCGCCCAATAGACCTAGAACTTGTATTATATTTGATACTTACACTATTTTCTTCCCCCTGTCAGAATTCATATCAGAGGACTTGGCAGCGTCAGTAGTAAGGATCGACAACTCCAAGGATCTTATAGTTGCATCGGTCTATCTCCCTGGAAACGACCAAGATCCATGTCCCCCAATCCAGGTGATGAAGTTGATCAAGCATGCGCGTAACACTAAGACAGATATTTTCCTTGGTTGTGATGCAAACGCTCATCAAACCCTATGGGGAAGTACAGACATCAACAAAAGGGGTGAGGCACTTATTGATTTTATTTCAAAAAAAAAAAATTGAATGTACCTTATATCGGTAGGAAACCCACTTTTGTTACCAAAACTAGAAAAGAGGTTTTGGACATTAGACTAAGTATCCTCTTATTTGACTAGTAATTTAATCTATGACTGGCATGTCTCTTCGGAACCATCATGTGCTGATCATAGACACATTCGCTTTAAGCTAGATGTAGAAACTCTAATCCGTCTAACCTACCGTCCTAAGAGAAACACAGACTGGACTTCTATATGAAGACCTGAACCATTCTCTTAAAGACAAAATACCTCTCATCAATAACAAATTTAAACTCGAGTATTTTGCAGAACACGCAAGAAACTCAATTATCTGTGTTTTTGAGAACTACAGTCCCCTTATTAAATTAAAACAGACAAGAGACACACCAACTGGTGGAACAATGATCTTCAGAAAATAAGATCAAGAGTAAAGAAACTCTTCAACAAAGCCAAACGCAATGAAGACTGGCAAACCTACTCTACTGCTCCAACCAAATATAACTGTGAAATAAAAAGAGCCAAAAAGGAGTCTTTTAGGCGATTTGTGGAGGAATATCTGACGTTCCCACCAGCTGTCGTCTACATAAAGTCGGACAAACCCGCCACCATAAGTACTCTTACCAATGAGAACGGAACTCAGATAAAAAGCAAGAATGAAACTCTAGAGCTTCTTTTAGAACCTCACTTTCCAGAATCAATTGTTCTGGGCCCCCTAGCCACAAACCTACCTCCACAACAGGAACCGTCAAGGATCCCAACCCAACAACTGGAGACTGAAAAACAGCTAGACACATCTGTAACACCAATGCCATCGGTTGGGCAATCTCCTCACTGAAACCATTCAAGGCATCAGGAGAAGATGGCATACTTCCGGTTCTGTTACAAAATGGAATAGATATACTAACACCTATTCTCTCAAAATTATTTAGCTGTAGCCTCGCTTTCGGGCACCTGCCCGATAGTTGGCGTGAGGTTACATTAATTTATCCACCAAAGGCGGGAAGGGGTCTGGAACCAAGTCCTAAATCCTGCCGCCCAATCAGCCTGATGTCGTTTATTCTCAAATGCATGGAGAAAGTTATTGACAGACACATTCGTGACACCTCTCTAACGCTCTCCCCTCTATCGAAAACACGATATGCATACCAACCGGGGAAATCGACTGAAACAGCGCTGAATGATCTGGTTACAAAAATTGAATCCTCCATTCATAACAAGGAAATCTGTGTAGTCCCTTTCCTTGACATTGAGTGAGCCTTCAACAACACTACTTTTGAGTCAACAGAACGTGCACTCAGGTACCACAAAGTACCACAAGTTAAATGTAATTGGATCATGTCCATGCTTAGTTGCAGAATTATCTAGAGTAAAATCGAAGACATAGAAATTTCTGCACTAAAAACGAGAGGGTGACCACAAGGTGGAGTCCTCTCTCCAATTATCTGGTCCATCGTTGTAGACAGTCTATTAAGATCACTCGAAATCCATAGCATTTATGCAGTGGGCTTCGCAATGATTTCTAGCCATTTTCATACAGGGATCCTCAGAAATATTAATATCGAATAGATTTCAATCAGCCTTGGGAATTGTACGAGACTGGTGTACCTGTGAAGGTCTTTGCGTTAACCCCAAAAAGACAGTTATTGTTATTTTTACTAAAAGACGAAAACTTAATCGTCTCACACCCGTTCTCTATATGGTGACACAATCCCATTTTCGAAAGAAGCAAAACATCTAGTCATCGTTCTAGCACAGACAAAAGAAATATACAGATGTAGAATAGTAGAACAAAAGCATTTTCAAAAAAAAATTCAAAGCTAGCATACCAAAATCGAAAGCTAGCATACCTCATACTCAAACATGTACGAGAAGTTGACATCCTTCGAAAAAAATAAAACATACCTTTATCATACCATACCTCCATACCAAAAAACCAGTTCCTAGTCCTACCAATACGAACCACGTACCACGGTCCAAGGCACGGTGGAGGGTGGAGTGGTGAAACTGCAACCACGATCACGATCAAGGAAACACAACTCAACTACTGTTTGAGTTTGAGGATTTGAGGGTTGATTGAAATTTTTTTAGCAGTGCACCTACATTTGTCAAACCGAATGGTTGTCTTTGTCTGAGGTCTACGGAATAGTTTAATGCTGGAATGATTGTCTGTGTCTACGGATAGTGTTTTTTTTTTCAGCTTAGATAAAGACATTTTATTTGTGTATCTTATATCTCGCCTTACTTTTCTTTTACTACTTTTAATTACTAGGTATAGTTGGATTCTTAAAAACAAAGTACCTATTTGTTTTGTAGGTTTATGCAGTTAGTTTTTGTAAATACATTTATATAAATAAAGTATTAGGTATTGAGATTTTTAACGACGAAATATAGTTTTTCTGCAAGTTTATTTTTAAAATTTAAAATGTTTTCAACTGATACGAAAAAGCACAGGTACGGATACCGTGTAAAATGTTGTATTTCCTCTTGTGGAGCTAAGAGGCAGGAGAATCTGTCAACAAAATTTTTCAAATTTCCAGTTCGGGAGAAGAACCAAGTTCTTTTCAGAAAGTGGCATGATGCCTGTAATTTAAAAGGAGATGTCCTTCACAAAAATCTTTATTTGTGTGAAAAACACTTTGAAACAAATTTGATATTAAAAAAGAAACTTAGAAAAGGATCTGTTCCCAGTTTATACCTTGGAAATATATCAAATTCGTTCGGTTCAAATATCGCAACCTATTTGAAACCTTCAATTTATACACAAGGTTCTGATGTAGATTTAACCTTACAGGAGTTTAAATCAATATCAGACGAACATTTTCAGACAAATGTCAATACTGAATATTTCCCACAAAAAAATGACCAAGACTGCCAGGGCTACAAAAATGAAATTTTAAAATTAAAACTTAAAATATACAATTTAGAAAAAATGATAAAAGACATACGAAAACAAAGCAATTGAAAACATGTTGCTTTGCGGCGCAAAGTTAATATATTGAAAGTAGGAAACTTATCAAAAAAGAAAGATGGGGAAACAGCCACGAAAACGGTATCAATGTTAATTGATTCATTGCCTGTGGTAAAATGCAAAAACTTTTGCAAAAATGTTAATGACCAAGAACAAAACCTATTCTAAAGACGAAAAATGGCTTTCTCAAAATATTTTTTTTAGGAATGCTGCTCTTTATAACTTTATGAGGGAAACTCTTGAATTCCACCTGCCTCATCCTACTTCTTTATACAAGTGGATGGATATAAAACATCTTTCACCAGGCTTCAATGAAGAGGTTTTATTAAAAATAAAGGGCAAAGTAGATGAATTACCTGAGGTGAGTAAAAATGTAGTACTTATTTTTGATGAAATATCGATCGAGGAAAATCAAACATATAATAAGTTTAAGGACAGAATTGACGGGTTTGTTGACTATGGTGATGGGAAAAGAGAACCAATCAGAGGAAAAACTATTTGTGTTTTCATGATAAGGGGACTCTGCTCCAATTTCAAATATATTCTGAACTATGTTGTTAGTGCGACATCTTGCACCGTGTTAGAACTAAAATAACAAATTTTCAAATGCTTACATGTTTGTGCAAGGTTGGGAATATTTGTACGAGCGCTCACATGCGACCAAGGATCAACAAACCGAAGCCTATTTTTTCAACTTGGAAATAAAGAAGGAATAAACAAAAACATCGATAACAATTGGTTTGTTTATGAAGGAAAAAAGATAAACCTTTGTTTCGATGTACCTCATCTAGTTAAATCTATCAGAACAAATCTAATATCTTCAGACTTTTGCCTTCCTAATGGAGATGTTGTTAGCTGGGACGTTTTGAGAGAACTATATGCTATTGACTCTCAAAATCTCGTAAGAGCTTGTCCGAAAATCACCCAAGCACACGTGGATCCTACAAATTTTCAAAAGATGTCCGTTAGCTTGGCTATCCAAGAATTTTCAGACACCTATCATCAGCAATTTTAGCAATGCTGGAATTTTCGGTTTTTTTCTAAGAACGTTGAGGGTAAGGCCAAAGCCACGTCAAATTTTTTCAAACAAATTGATAAAATGTTTGATATTTTAAATGGACACCCACCGTTAGTTAGAAACACAATTAATATTGAATTCTTAAATGAAATGAAAGATTTATTAGCGTCATTACAACTTACTAAAAACACAACCGTTCATTGCTTAAAGGGAATAGTTTTAACTATAACATCTTTCCTTTCTTTGGCCGATGATCTATTTGCCGATTATCCCGATTTTTCTTATTTTTATTTGAATAAAATGAACAAGGATCCACTGGAAAATGTCTTTTCACATGTTCGTGCCCGAAACGCGAACAAAAGAAATCCAAATGTTTTTGAGTTTCAATCAATTATAGCCAAGATCATTTCTTTGAATCTACTATTTACATCGAAATTCTCTTGATGTTGATTGGTCTACATTTGTAAATACAAAATTTGAAAAGCCTATTTTGGATGTCAATACAGCCGAAACAGAAGCAAAATTAAGTCCTGACCGAGAAATGATTGGTTGTTTTGATTCAGATGAGCGGCCATCTGTCTCAACAACTGTCAAGAGCATGTCAATTTGATACTTTGCAGGATACTGTTGTTACAAGCTATTTAAATTGATAAAGAGCCATGTCGAAATTGTAATCAAACATTACTAAAAACGGCTACAACAATAACAGACGATTCTGAATTTCTTATCCACCACAAGGCATACTTAAATTCAGAATCAGACTTTGGTAAACTATTTCCCCCCTCCGACATATTTTTTGAAATTTTTAAGCTTCAAATAAATATTTTTGAAAACATATATGTATATGTACATACATCAAAAGTCCAGAAATCATTAAGATAAAATCCAAAATAATATCTTTAAGCATTACAAAAACAGAGAGCTTTTTTAGTCCTGAGTGGTTTAAGGATCCAATTTGTGGTAAACACCGTTTAGATGCCCTTTCATTTATGATTCTAGTTTTGCTGAGGAAAAATTGTATTTGGACGAGCAAAAACACACAAAAATCGGGACGTAAGGGAAAAACACAAAACAAACGTCTTGAAAATTTAATGAATATTTAAAATGAATATAAAACTACTTTTACTGTTTTTTTTATTATTTTTTAAAGCAAGTTACAAGTATATACCTAAAACTATCCCCTCATAAAACTGAACAGTTCCACTATTCCACCCTACACCGTGCCGTGGACCGTTGTTGGTGTTGCTATGCTAGGACTAGGAACTGGTTATTTGGTATGGAGGTATGGTATGATAATGGTATGTTTAATTTTTTCGAAGGATGTCAATTTCTCAGACATGTTTGAGTATGAGGTATATGCTAACTTTCCTGCGGCCTGCGGCTGGTGGCTACGTTAGAAAAATTAAGTTTGAAGATCTTATTTAACTTGTGTGATCATACCACCAACGAAAAATAGTGTAACTGGTGCCATCTATTCATGTGTCACAAGAAAAATTCATAAAAATGTGATTGTCACATGTGTGCAACCCTTAAAATGCCATTCGTTACTGCGATTTTGGCAATCACAGCCACCACGATACTCCCACTAGGGGGCTACCTCATAGACAGGCTGAATCAAGCAGACTGATGTCGAAACCCCAGAAACTCTGACATGACTCAGGGACCAGATTTTAGCCTCTGGTCGAGCCTCGCAACCGTGAAAGTAACTTCCAGATGGACTCCTTACAGTCCAAGGCCTGGCAGCCATTTATTTTACCCGTCATGCCCAACCACTGGTTGAAGTAGGAAACCAGTGATCCAGCAGACAAGCAACAACCTGCAACAAAAAAATAAAAATACAACATTCTGATCAACTGGATCACTGGGTGAAGTACGAGACCAGTTATTCAACAGAACAGGGGCCAACAATGACAGCAACGGTAACTACCAACAATCTCCGTGCCCCTCCTTTCAAGTTTGGCACAAGTCCGACCTTCAATAAGTACAAGAAGATCATCAGCGAATGCACTACATTGGGCAAACTCCCATTCTGAGCTGAGGGCTGTTAGCAGAGGATCCATCATCAGATTTCAGATAAATGGTTCCGCTATGGACCCCTGCGGGCAACCCTGCTCCACATTCACTCTCAAACTGTCAACAGCACCAACAACTCGAGCTCTTCTGTCAGAAAAGTAGCTCTGCCAAAGGGCCCCTTCTCTACAACCAGCATCAGCTTACCTATTCTAAACACTTGTCCAATTCAAATGATCGAAGGCACCTTTAAAGTCTAAAAAAATACCCAGGACGTATTCAGAAGTGGACTCACTAACACACCTTTTTACATGCATCCACGCGTCAACAATACTTCTCCCTGGCGTGAAGCCATACTGGAATTGGCATGGCTCCGGTGGGCTGGCACAATAGGAATCTTCGAGATACCGCAGTGCCTGAGCTGTATAAGCTCTCCCTAACAACAAATAATAAAAATAATAATATCAATAGCGGGCCAAGGAAATCACTTCAAGGAGATTAAAATCAGTTGAATTATCAAATATTACATTTGTTGTCGTAGTTGATGTATACCGAAAGCGATTAACCTGTCAAACAGAAAACTGCCGAAAATTTAACATTTTACGTCGTGTGGAGTTTAATGCGTCAAAAACTCAATGCTGTCACGAAAAAGCTGAACAGTACCCATTTGCCATTATGCGTATGTAAATGGTTTTTGCATCGAAGAAGCCAAAAAGTTTTCAGTACTCGGTATGTGTATCAGTGACAACCTTCATTGGAATGACTACATGTTTAAAAATGCCAAGAGTTCTGCAAACTGCTTTGGCTTACTTTATAAATGCAAGCATTTCTTCACCCCTTCTGATCTGCATACAATTTAAAAATCGTTAATACGCCTAGGCTTTGGCCACGCAATGAGCGACGAGCGACTAAGCGATTGAGCGACATGTCGCTGAGCGACGAACCTGAGCGATGGGTGACCATTTACTGAACGTCGTCGCTGAGCGATTAGTTGCAAAATGACATCGTCAAGTGTGGTTTTTGTAGCTTTTTATTTGAAATTCGAGTTTATATTAATAGAGCTACTATAGCGGTCCGCGGCGAGCGTTGCAACTACTGCTAAAAAAATTAGGTTGCTCTTTAATTTGTCAAATATGTCAAAAACGGTGGGTTGTTGGTTGGTGGTTGTATGTGGGGGGTGGGGGGTAAGGGGTGAGCAAAAAAAAACCAAAAATGGTGGGTGGTGGTGGAAGAGATATGAATTGGTTATCACGTAAAATTATCGTCCGTAAACCGACTTTACAGACGACCAAGTTCTTTACTTGCGATTATATGTAGGTACTATAAGGCAAGTTATGGATTCGTGCAGAAAAAAATAAAATGCACGACTGGGTCGCACGAACTTGCTCTAATGAGTGACAGTGGTTTAGGGGCTTGAGATTTTGATAAAAATAAAATTTTCAAAATTCTTAAATAAATACTTAATCTAATTTGAGCTTAAAAAAAAGTACGCCATTTTATTTCTTGGATACATTTCAATTTATGAGAATAAATTTATAAAAATCTGTGGAGCGGTTTTTGAGAAAAAAAGTTTTTTTTGAAAAACTTTTTGAAAAAAAATTTCAAAAAAAATTTAAAAACGCCAGTTCATAGGTATTCAGCAAATACATTTATTTAAAATTTTTAGAAAAAAATTTAATAAGCCGTTTTCAAAATATTAATTTTTTAAATTTTTTTTTAAAAAATGCTTTTAAAAATACAAAAAAATATTTTTCAAAAATATTGGTATGCAATACAAATTGCGCTACCTACAGCTATATGTGTGTGAAATTTCGAAAGAATCGGTTGAGTCGTTTTCGAGATAGTCGAAAGCAAAAAAAACGGTCCTATGGAAAGTACCGTTCTTAGCCATTTTTTAAAACTTTTTTTTCAGCCATATGATTGGTCGTACCTAAAAAGTAACACTGATTTTTTTAAATCAAAATCGTTAGAACCGTTTTTGAGAAAAATAAGCTTTAACGTAACGGTTATATGGCAGGTACCGTTATTTTTTGAGCTAAAAAAAAAATTTCAATTTCCCCTCTGTACAATATCTAAAAAACTCTATATACCAAGTTTGATGCAATTCGGCCCACCCGTTTGGGCTGTAGGTGTCTATACATACAGACAGACAGACAGACAGACAGTCAGACAGACGACGGACAGAATTTTTAGACAATCTTTTTTCGTCTTCGCTATCATCGTAATGTCATGTTTGATTGTTATCTCAAAACTTTTTTTTTCGACGAATGCATAACTTGCCTTATAGTACCTATAATCGCAAGTAAAAATTGAGATAACAATCACACATGACATTACGATGATGGAGAAGTCGAAAAAAGTGGGTCTGGAAATTCCGTCCGTCTGTCTGTCTGTCTGTCTGTTCGCGCCTCTGGAGGCTGAACGGGTGGGCCGATTTGCTTCAAGTTTGGTATTTAGGATTTATTTGGCCGTCCCTCGGAACGTATTTTTTATTTTTGCTCTAGGTCCAAAAATAACGGCACCTGCCAAACAATCTTGAAGACAAAAATTTATTTTATCGAAAACGGCTCTAACGATTTTGATAAAACTTTCAGAATGCTATTTTTACAAGACAATCTATCTTTTGGCTTGAAATTTTTTTTCAAAATTTGTCTAATAACGGTACCTCTCATAGAACCAGTATTTTCAAATCGAATTTTCTCGTAAACTATGCATTCGATTTCAATAAAATTTTGACCACAGGAAGCCATTCATAATTTTATAAATATGGCATTTCAAAATTTTCAAAAACTTTTTTTTTTGATTTTTTATAATTTTTTCAAAAAAATTTTTGGTTTTCGAAATATGTTGGAAACGGGTGCATTGATTTTTTTTAAATTATTTTTCAAATGTAAACTACAGATTGCCATATATTTGCATACTCAAATAAATTTCAAAATATTTTTTGAAAAAGTTTTTCAAAAATAACCTTTTTAAAAAAAAACTGGTCCAACGATTTGCAATATTTTTTTTCCTAGATGGACGTATAGCTTTGAAATTTTATTGCATACTTACGAGAAAACTCTTAAACTAATTTAAAAAATACAAGAATTTTCGAAGTTATTTAATTTTTTTTTTAATATCCATATATGCAGTCACTACGCAATTGCTTATCATAAGAGCAAGTTCGTGCGACCCAGTCGTGCATTTTATTTTATATTATTCTGGGTTTCTTGCCATAGCACTGGACGGCTTTGAACAGCTGAAATAAAACTTTTTTGTATTTATTTTGTAAATCTTATCACTTTGTCGCTCAGCGATCGACTGAAAAATTAAAACAGATTTGATTGCAGAGCGACGTCGTTCTATCGCTTAAAAAAATCGCAAGTCGCTCAGGGTTTATGTGGCCACCTACATACAATTTTATGTGTTTTAATTTTTTTGCGTCGCTCAGCGACTCGTCGTTCATTCGCTTAGTCGCTCGTCGCTCATTGCGTGGCCAAAGCCTAAGGCTTTGGCCACGCAATGAGCGACGAGCGACTGAGCAATTGAGCGACGCACGTGTCGCTGAGCGACGAACCTGAGCGATGGGTGACCATTTACTGAACGTCGTCGCTGAGTGATTAAAAGCAAAAGACATCGTTAAGTATGGTTCTTCGTAGCTTTTTAGTTGAAAGTCGCGTTTATATTTATAGAGCTACTACCGGTCCGCGGCGAGCGTTGCTTCTACTGGTAAAAAAATTACGTTGATCTTTTGTTTGACAAATTCGTCAGAAATGGTGGGTGGGTGGTTGGTTGGCGGTTGTATGTGAGGGGTGGGGGTGGGGGGAAAGGGTGAGCAAGAAAAACAAAAATGGTGGGTGGTTGGTTAGTGGTGGAAGAGATACAACATACACGGGAACTGTTTTGTGAATTGGTTAACACGTAAAATTATCGTCCGTAAATCGATTTTACAGACGACCAAGTTTTTTTATATTCTTCTGGGTGTTTTGCCATAGCACTGGACATTTATTGTGTCCATCTTATAACTTCGTAGCTCAGCGATCGACTGAAAAATTAAAACAGATTTGATTGCAGAGCTACGTCGTTCTGTCGCTTGAAAAAATCGCAATTCGCTCAGGGTTTATGTGGCCACCTACATACAATTTTATGTGGTTTAATTTTTTGCGTCGCTCAGCGACTCGTCGCTCAATCGCTTAATCGCCCTGGCCTTGGCCACGCAATGAGCGACTAGTGCTTGAGCGATTGAGCGACGTGTCGCTGAGCGACGAACCTGAGCGATAGGTGACTATTAACTGAACGTCGTCGCTGAGCGATTAGTTGCAAAATGCCATCATCAAGTGCGGTTCTTCGTAGCTTTGTAGTTGAAAGTCGCGTTCATATTTATAGAGCTACTAGCAGGCCGCGGTGCTCGTTGCTACGCCAAAAAAATATGTAAAAAAAATTACGTTGATCATTAATTCGTCAAATTTGTCAAAAAAGGTGGGTGGTTAGTTGGCGGTTTCATGTGGGGGTGGGGGAAGCGATGAGCAAAAAACCAAAAATGGTGGGTGGTTGGTTGGTGGTGGAAGAGATACAACATAAACGTGAACTGTTTTGTAAATTGGTTATCACGTAAAATTATCGTCCGTTAACCGACTTTACAGACAACTAAGTTTTTTTTATATTCTTGTGGGTCTCTTGCCACTGGACGGCTTTGAACAGCTGAAATCAAACTTTTTCTATTTATTTTGTCCATCTTATCACTTCGTCGCTCAGCGATTGACTGAAAAATTAAAACAGATTTGATTGCAGAACGACGTCATTCTATCGCTTAGAAAAATCGCAAATCGCTCAGGGTTTATGTGGCCACCTACATACAATTGTATGTGTTTTAATTTTGTTGCGTCGCTCAGCGACTCGTCGCTCAATCGCTTATTCTCTCGTCGCTCATTGCAATGAGCGACGAGCGACTAAGAGATTGAGCGACTGAGCGATGGGTGGCCATTTACTGAACGTTGTCGCTGAGCGATTAGTTGCAAAATGCCATCGTCAAGTGGGGTTCGTCGTGTCTTTTTAGTTTATTTTTAATTTTTGCCAAAATAATTCTTTCAATGTCAGTTCTTATCTCTTATTTTTCCAAATTGTCAAATTGTGCCATAAATGGCAAAAGACTTAAGAAAAAATGAAGGTCATCACTATCATCTTCTTTATTTTCTGCCCCTTTCTTTAAAATTTGGAGTCTTTCGTTTTCTAACTCTAGAAATTCTGTTTCCGAATTAAATGTTTTTTTTTTAACGAACATTTTGGGAGCAGCTAGTACTCGTAGAAGGAGTGCTGGGTGCAAGCGTATTGACACTTGAAAGCGCTTCATCTTCTTCGTCCAGTAAATCTGATATTGCTTCAGAGACAAAACGGTTCAGAGCAATTGACTAATCTTCTGACTCTGGAAGATTTCCCTCAGTTGGATCTGGATCAATTGTCTGCTTCGTAAAGCGCATCATTTAAAAAAGGCCATTTTGGTTTGATTGGTGTAGCTGTGGAACTTTTTGAAGAGCCCTTCGGAAAGTGTCTTTTAGGTTCTTCCACTTTGCTTTTGCAATGGCTCCTGAAATTTGAAATATGATTATTCTAGCAGGTAACTTACTATTTTGTATTCTCAATATTTTTAGATTTCTCGCAACTGGTCATTCGTTTCGAGATTTAGCTTTTGCGTTTCGAATGGGTAGAAGCACAGTAAGTAACATTATCTTGGAAACTAGCGTTATCATATGGGAACAGCTTGTGAAAGAATATAATATGCCTATACCAACAGCCGACCAACTTAAAAATGTTATACACGATTAATACCGGCGCTGGAAGTTTCCTTACTGTTTTGGCAGTAATGATGGCACACATTGCCAAATTCAGTGTCCATGAAATTTTGGCTCTGATTATTTTAATTACCTGCATTATTTTTCTATTGTACTACAAGGTGTAGCTGATGCTGGTAAAAAGTTTTTAACAATCGATGTAGGTGGGAGAGGAAAACAAAGGCATGGTGGTACTTTTTCGGGCTCTACTTCATTCAAATTACTTGAAGTCGAAAAATTTAATGTTCCACCTCCACAAGCATTACCAGAATCAAACATTATTGTTCTAAATTTGTTGATCGGTGACGAGGCTTACCCCTTAAAAATTATTTACTAACCCCTTATCCACGAAGAAACTTAAATGCTCAAAGAGAAAACTTCAACAAAAAACTTTCAATCGCAAGAAAATTCATTGAATGTGCATTCGGAATATTAACCAAGAAATGGCGGTTTCTTCAAAAAACATAGAAACGAAGCCAAGCACTGCAATTCAATTGATAAAGTGTGCTTGCATACTGCACAACTTTGTGAGGGAATGCGAAGGCGACAGTGACCTTGATTATATACAAGTAACAGCAGAAATGTCCAATGACAAACCTCAAACAAATGCAGAAACCCAAGAACAGCAGTCCCGTTACAACCGAAGCACAAGAAGTGCATTGAATATAAGAGATGAGCTAACACAGTATTTTTGGGAATTAGGACATTGAACAAAAACACTGTTTTTTTTGTAAGATTAATTAAATAAAAACTTACCAGAACAATTACAAATGATTCCAACTTCATTCCACTCTTTATCGGTGATATTTTTGTTTTTGTATTCTTTGTGGGTGTCCTGCCATAGCACTGGACGGCTTTGAACAACTGAAATTAAACTTTCTGTGTTTATTTTGTCCATCTTATCACTTCGTCGCTCAGCGATCGACTGAAAAATTAAAACAGATAGTGATCCCCAAAGATGAGTCCATTAGAAGAGATCATAGCCCTTGCAACGTGACCGCGATTAAGCTTCAACAAGAAGGTATCTATCCTGTTTACGTTGGCCCCATTGTATATGACCTCGTTGGAATAGTAACGTTTGTACTCCTACTCTGGTGTTCTGTGTAATCCAAGACAGGTCCTAAGACGCTGCTTCTCAATCACCCGAATCTTTTCCATTTGAGATGGGGCAACGGTGAACCACACAGGGCACCCATAGGCAATCATTGGCCGGATGAGGGCCATGTAGCAAATCACCTTCACATTGCTATCAAGACGGCTGCTATAAAACAGCAGTTTAGTCAAGGCAAAAGCTCCCCTAGCTCTGGGCAGAGCAGCATCTACATGTTGGTTGAAATACAGATACTGATCCAACCAGATGCCAAGGTACCTTACCACACTTTGCACTTGGTTCAACGATCAATAGATTTCTTAAGTTCTTTCTCGTATCAACAATGGGGTTCTAAACAGGATAGTTTCGCAATTTTGTTGAATCTTGTCAAAGCCACGCTGCAAGAGAATTCTTATAACCTCGACTTTTGGAGCCGTTCTGTACGCTACTAGGTCATCGGCATACGCAATCGCGTGAGCAAGACAACCTATTAGATCCCTGGTGTAAATACTAAAGAGGATCGGCATGTTCACCGCTCCTTGCTGTAGACCATTTTTTATATCAAATGTTGTGGTAGAAGTTACATTGCCACTTTTGACAACAAACTTTCTATTATTAAGCAAGTCATAAATAATGTATAATAATGGTTTACTTATGCCAAGGCTGGCCAGCTTCAGATAAAGTCCCTCTTACCAAATGGTGTCGTAGGCCTTTTCCAAATCAACCAAAACGGCACCCGTGCATTGATTCTTAGCTTTGTTCCATTGGATTTCAGAGACGTTTAGACGCAGCATGAATGGTGTCATTTCCCGACTTAAGGCCAAATTGATTGTTCGGAATAATATTTTTGTCCTCTGCCCACTTGGTGAGAGCTTTATTAAGAACTTTTTCGAATACCTTACGTTACCGATACTCTGAAGAAGAATTATCGACGGAGATTTGCCAGATTGGAGCTATTTTTCCCTTTTTCGGGAAAGGATGAACCACAGCTGTCTTCCAACGCACTGTATAATATGCAATATTAAGTGCGTTCTTAAACAGTGTTGTGTAAATACCTACTGCTTCCTAAGGAAGATGTCGCATAACAACTTTGGGTATACCATCGACTCCTGCTGACTTTTTTTTTCTTTAATGATTCGAAGATAAGCTGGACCTCCACATTCGACATAAAAGGGAACTTGACCCATTTGGCTCGGCGACAGTGGCGTTCGCCAAATTGTCTTCATAAAACCTGGTGAAACCAGTGTTCTCAGATCGCCATTGCGTAGTGCTGTTTCGAAGATAGAAATGATGCACCAGAGCTCTGTTCTCCAGGTCGTGATTTGGGCGAATTCTAGCATTCACCTTATACACTTGCTGAAAATCAGCCCCTACTGCTTTCACCTTCTTTTGAGGATCTTCAATCATAAAGAAGTCGTCATCAAGGACGGCATTCCCTGGATCTATACCTGCGATGGTAAGTACGTCTTCGTTGTCCGTATTTCTCGGAAGCTTAAGACAAGGAAGATCGTTTTGATCAAACCTTATAAAGATTTTATTAATTTGGGGAAACATACTCGGTTCGCAAGAATTAACGGCCCGAATCTTGTTATCCCAAAACAAATCAATAGATAATCCATAGTTCTGCTTAATAAGCAGATAGAGGTTTTTGAACGACGACTTCAGTGTCCTAATCTCCAGATTGTTTCTGTTAGAAAACCGTCTGTATAAGCGTTTAAGTCTTGTTAGCAGTCTACTTTTGTGTTTGTGTAGTGCGTCTATTGTAGCGTTTCTGTATTTTCCAGTTACGTCATGTTCTTTGCATCGTGAGATTGTCCTGTCCATCGTAAGTAGTATTGTCTCAAAAAAAATTTTACTTGCGATTATAGGTACTATAAGGCAAGTTATGCATTCGTAAAAAAAAAAAGTCGAGAAAAGTGGGTCCGACAATTCTGTCTGTCTGTCTGTCTGTCTGTCTGTCTGTCTGCCCGTGTGTCTGTCTGTCTGTATAGTTACCTACAGCCTAAACGGCTGGACCGATTTGCTTCAAACTTGGTACATAGTATTATTATGACGTCCTACAGAGGGGTTTTTGGAATTAGCATCCTAGCTCCAAAAATAACGGTACCTGCCATACGATTTTTTGTGAAAAATTAAATTTTCTCAAAAACCGCTCCTACAATTTTGATAAAACTTTCTGAATGATGTTTTTTGTACAAACTTTATGTTTTGGTTGGAATAGATTTTTCAGGAAAAGTCTTATAACGGTACCTCCCATAGGACCGGTTTTTTGAAATCTGATTTTCTCGTAAGCCACTTGACGGATTTCGATGAAATTTTTAATGTAGAAGCCCTTTTATAAACGAAATAATATAAACTCTTAATTTTTCCAAAAAATGTTTTTTTTGAGTTTTTAAAAAAAGTTTCAAAAAATTTTTTTTTTAACTTTTGTTTTTTCCAAAAACGTTTCAATCTTTATTTTTTTAATTTTATTTTTCTGATAAAAACTACAAAGTGCAAGAAGTTGGCATACTCAAAAAAAATTTGGAATATATTTTCGAAAAGTTTTTCAAAAAAAACTGTTTTTTGAAAAAACTGGTATAACGATTTTGAAAAAAATTTTCGTCAAAATTGAAAAACGTAAGAGAAACCTGATGGTTTACTTCATTTTCTCCAAAAAACATTTTAGGTATTGATTTTAAAGTGATTTATAAAATTTCATATGATTTTTTTCAACGCTTTTTTCCCAAAATCTCAAGCACCCAAAACCATTTTAACACATTAGAGCAAGTTCGTACGACCCAGTCGTGCACTTTATTTTTTAAGAATTCATACCTTGAATTAGTACTCGCAAGTAAAAATTATTTAGAAAAATCTTTAATTTTTCAAGAGTTTTCTTATGAAAACTAGGTGTGCAGTAATATTTTATTGCTTTATATCTAAGGAAAAAAAATATTGAAAATCGTTAGACCAGTTTTTTTTAGATGATTTTATTTTAAAAACTTTTCGAAAAAATATTTTAAATTTTGTTTGAGTATATCGTTATAAGAAAACTTCTTCATATAGTAAACAAATTTAAGAAAATCAATCCGTTTTCAAAATATTTTGAAAACAAAAAAAAAAACTTTTTTTAAAAAATTATTAAAAATCGAAAAAAGAACTTTTTGAAAATTTTGAAATGCAATATAAATTCAATTATTAATGGTTTTTTCATTAAATTTTTTATTACAATCGCAAGAATAGCTTACGAGAAAACCTAGTTTTAAAAACCCGGTTCTGTGATAGGTACCGTTATAAGACAAATTACGAATAATCTTTTTTTTACTAAAAGATAGACTATCCTAAAAAAATATTATCCTTTTAGTGTTATCAAAATCATTAGAGTCCCTAGACCCCTAGGGAATTCCATGTAATTACTAAATACCAAGTTTGAAGCAAATCGGACCATCCGTTTAGGCTGTAGAAATGCAAACAGACAGACAAACGGAATTTCCGGACCCACTTATTTCGACTTCTCCATCATCGTAATGTCATGTTTGATTGTTATCTCAAATTAATTTTTGTGTACGAATCCATAACTTTCCTTAAGTATAGCCGCAATCGCAAGTAAAAAATTAAATCACACCAAAAGTAGTGTCAAAAGATGGATATCATTGGCAAATTAAAAATGACTGTCATTTGCATGCCCGATCTATTTAAAACATTAAACATTAGCAACTTATAAGTACAAAAGAAGATAAAAAGCAGTTTTTCTCTTTGGACACTTATTAAAGCCATTTCTTCTTGTGATAAAAAAATTCCAATTAACTAACGAACAAGATGTATAAGGATCGTGGTCAGTGTTGGCAAGTAAGTTACATGAAGTAAGTTACTCGTTTAGTTACGCGTAACTAATATGAATAAGTTACGCCCAATGTTTGGCGTAACTAATGTAACTAATGTAACTAAATGTAACTAACTGTAACTAAATAAAACTAACTCTAACTTAATAGTACAAAATAAAAAAAATCACATTTCATCCTGAATCCCAATCGACTATTGACAAAATTCTTTTATTAGCAAGGCAACGGCAACCTGGCAAGGAATACATATTGAAATTACTATGGTCCTGATGAAAAGGAAATCTAATAAAATATTATATTCTTGGAGCATACAACAGATTTTTACTTACATTTAAAGTTTTCCCCTCTTTCTTGAGATTCCTGGACATTTCTTTTTTTATTGTGATTTATTTTTGTATGGTAAATTCAGATTTGATCTCAGATTTGGTCTTAAATTTCAGATTTGGCTCGCCCAAAGGAAATCAAACGAGATCTATTTTGTTTTATTATTTTTAATTTTTTTAGAAATATAGTAATTTAAAAATGTTTTCCTTGCCAGGAATGCGAAGGCAATCAATCTTAATCATCCAGCTTTGCCATAAAGCAGTATAGTCAATCGTCATTCGAACGGGTTTGTGGACGGAACTTCTTAATTTCAATTTAACATAAAATGTGAGTTTTTGAATTTTAAAAATTCTATTAGTTATAGTTAGTTACATTTAGTTACAATTAGTTACATTTAGTTACATTAGTTACATTAGTTACATTAGTTACATAAGTTACATTAGTTACGTGTAACTAATTAAAATTTCAAAGTTACGCGTAACTATCCAACACTGATCGTGGTTCGTGGAGCTCAGCCAATTGATCGAAGATGATTCTTAAGGTATATCCAAGTGATTGGATCATGATTAACTTGGTGCTCTTTGAATGAAAAGAGTTTTTGTCAATATGTGAATTTGTGTACTTCAAACCATAAACTATTTCATTTACTCACTTAACTACTTACATATTTAGCAGACAGTCCATTATGGACCACGGCATCAACCATATCCCAGCTAATCTCTTCCCTATCCAAAAGCCTCCAGTTGCTTAAACAAAGTTGGCTGAAGTCATCCACGACTTAATCGTGCAATTTAAAATATGGTCTTCCAATACTGCATTGTCCCTCAGTATAATCCGAACAGTTCGTCATTGAGTCTTCTGTTTTATACTCCATTGTTACATACAGGACCGAATATAACCCGAAGAATCTTTCTCTCAAATGATTTCAGCCGCTTTTCATCCAATTGTGTCAGGCTCAACGCTTCAGCCCCATACAACCAGACTGGAATGATTATGGTCTTATACAGTGTCTTCTTTTTTGAGAGAGGACTAAGCTACAAATATGTCTTCTCATCCTGAAGAAACAACGATGATTGTTTTCAACGATGATAGTTAAAGTGGAACCCAAATGGACCTGGTCATTGACTACCTTAAAGTTATATCTCTCTTTTGTGAAGTTTTGGCCGAAAATGCAGTGATGATGCTCTGCACCCGATAACAGCATAATATACTTTGTTTTATCTTCATTGACAGCCAGGCCAAAACTCGCCGCCTCCACTTTAACACTTGCGATTGCCCTACTATCAGCGCGCATTGTTCTTATGATGTCAGTATCATCGAAATAGCCTATTAATTGAACGGATCTATAAAAAATCGTACTGCGTTGTTTATGTGGGAATTTTGTACGACTGCCTCATGAAGAGGTTACATGATATCACGTCACCTTGTTTTATGTTTTTCTCGACACTAAAGGAGTTGGTGGTGTTTTTATCAACCTTGACGGAGCAGTGCAAGTTCTCCATAGTCATCCTGCACAATTGAACGATGCTAGAGTTATATTCGGCAGTCATACTTTCATCCGACCAGATTGTACAAATGAATTGGTGTATGCCCCTCACCAAGTTATCCCCAGCTGCTTTGAAGAGTTCGTACGGAAGGCCATCTGCCCCAGCCTTGTTAAACCGTACGACATTCCCATCCTCGATTCTACATGCTTCCGCTTGGGCTTTGTACCCTTAAATAGAACTTTTGACCATTTCTTCTGTGGTAGCACCCCTCAATAGATTCAACCCAGTGGCGTAGATAGGGGGGGGATCAGGGGGATATATCCCCCCCCCCCATTGGGATCGATAATTTAATTGTTCAACATAACCAGTCATGCCAAATAAGTTAAAGAAACGCACTATGAAATTTAGTACCTACTTCCTACGTGAATTAAATCTTATTAGTACTCACAGGATTCCTAGAGGCATTGTCAACTGTACATTCTATACCTACATTCTACGGGGAAAATACAAAGTCAACTTCATCTGAAAGAAATTATTATTTGTGCAAATCACCTAATCTTTTGAATTTCTTTTTTTATATCGATTTTTAAAAAGTATTTTATTTTTCCGTCTCTCACCAATTGATAATAGGTAAACGTGCAAGAAAAAGAGCTTCCATCCTGCTTTCCATCACTTTATTAAAAATTTAAAGATAAAGTGCACGACTGGGTAGGACAAACTTGCTCTAATGTGAGACAGTGGTCTTGCGGTTTCAGATTTTGGAAAAAAGCAGGGAAAAAACTAAGCATATTATGAAATTTTATTGATCGCTTAAAAATCAATATTTAAAACGTTTTTTTGGAAAAGATGAAGTAAGCTTTATGATTTTGTTTATTGTGAAAAATTTTAAGAAATTTTTGTTTTTGCAAAATCGTTCGACCAGTTTTTTTCAAAAAACTGTTTTTTCTTAAACTTTTCCAAAATAAACTGCAAATTTTGTAGTTTTTATCAGAACAATAAAATTTTAAAAAAATAGCTTGAACCGTTTTTGAACAAAAACAGAAAAAAAATTAAATTAAAAAAAAAAAAACTAAAAAAAAAAACTTTTTTTCAAAAATTTAAAAATTTATATTATTTCGTCCTTAAAAGGGCTTCTACATTAAAAATTTCATCGAAATGCGTCGAGTGGCTTACGAGAAAATCTGATTTTGAAAAACCGGTCCTATGGGAGGTGCCGTTATAAGACTTTTCTGAAAAATCTATTCCAACCAAAACATAAAGTTTGCACAGAAAACACTATTCAGAAAGAATTATCAAAATCGTAGGAGCCGTTTTTGAGAAAAATTATTTTTTCACTAAAAATCGTATGACAGGTACCGTTATTTTTAGAGCTAGAATGCTAATTCCAAAAATTCCTCTGTAAGACGTCATAATAATACTATGTACCAAGTTTGAAGCAAATTGGTCCAGCCGTTAAGGCTGTAGTAACTATGCAGACAGACAGACACACTGACAGACAGACAGACAGACAGAATTGTCGGACCCACTCTTTTCGACTTCTCTATCATCGTAATGTCATGTTTGATTGTTAGAATTTTTTTTTACGAATGCATAACTTGCCTTATAGTAGGTACCCAAAATAGATCTATCCCCCCCCATGGCGAAAAGCTATCTACGCCACTGATTCAACCACTCACTTTTCTAGTTCTTTCTTTTTCTTTCTGAAAAGCCGATGTTCATCCTTCCTCATTTGTTGATAGACCGCACCGGAATCGCTCTTGGCAGCTCTGGTTCTGGCCTGCACTCATTTGAGTGTTTTACATAGGAGAACTTGGCTTTTTTTTACATTTATGTATTTGGTATGATCCAATTATATACAGAAATTGTCCTACCACTTTTTCCACTATAAGATTCATTATTTCTGAGAAAAAGCTATTCTTAAATTTTGTCTGGTGTAGGTGGAAGTAGTGTGTGTTCTTCAAAAACCTAAGCAGATGTTACTAAGTCTTGTGTTTTCAATTAAATGAGAAGACCCTTTATTCTTCTAAATTTAAATAAATACAGAGCCAGTATTAGGCGTTCTGGGAAAACCACATTAAAAAACGCGACAAGTACACTACCTCACAGGTTATGTGGAAACGTGTGTTTAGTATTATAGGGAATGAAGCTTTAGTAAATTTAAAAATCGCTTTTTCTCAGAAATGTTGAATGTTAAGAGATAAAGTGTTGGGACTACTTTTGTAGATAATTGGATAGGTTACAAATTTTGTCTGATCTATTTTATCATAAGACTAACCATTGCGCTAAAAAAAAACATGTTTGCGAACTTTAACCTTGAATAAAATTTCTTGCAAACATGTGATCGATGGGATGTTTATACAAATTGTCAGCTTCTTGCTAATTCATTCAAGAGTGAATATCAATTTTGACCGAACTAATAATGCTCCAAAAAGTAATTAACTTCTTAATTGTACATGTTTTGTTATCAATTTAAACAAAAGGGTTTTTACAAAATAAATGTTTAGATCTACGCAAATAAGCAAAAGCATCCATGCATCCACCGAAATGGAATAAATATGTTGCACACTTTCTTTATTGTTCGTTATAAAATAACAACACCTTTCATCTCTTAATCTATGCGTTTGCATGTTGCAAGTAAAGTCAAAAGTCCTCAAAGAATAAGACCTTAATCATGGAGTCGTTCGTTTCGTCAGAAAACATATTTTTCGTAATGAAAATAAACCGAACTAACACTTTATGCAAAGTTGGCAATCGTCAGAACTAAAATGCTTTTATCGCCAACAGTCAATTATCGATACCTTTAACGGTAATACCTCCAAGAATCATAATGTATCCCACCCCTTTATTAAAAGTGCAGAAAACTCAAACCTCTATTCAATATCATTTACCTTTATAACATACAAATACATTTGGCAGCGGGGTGTAAATGTACTTTGTCATCATCCTTTGCTTGTGTATTGCTGTTTTTTTTTTTTAACAAAACAACGCGTTACCTGTAATGCTGTTGATGGCTGAATTCTTTGACAAAGCTGGACGGTAACAACTCAGTAAGCGGTGGGTTGTGTAGTAGTAATGGTGTGTAAATATGCTAGATGCTCACGTTATGGCATTAAAAAGAAAGCTCCTTTGAAATATGCCGATGGAGCATTTTTCGCACAATTTTTTATACTAATGGAGCGAAAGGTACTTATCTGAATATGTATATGCAAATGTATAAGCTGATTATATTTTGTTTTATGCATACGGTAAATAATAATTATTAACTTAAGGCCTCGTCCCTCTACATTATAACAATTTTCTTTATCCATATGCCCGATAATTAAAACAACGATAAACAGAGAAATTATGTACCTAGATAGGAATTTGTAGGAATTTTTGAATTTTTTTTTAAATCCTTGTGTCATAAGTATTCCTTTGCCTTACGGACGTGTGGGCTATTTTTCATCCTGCCTATGGTATAAATGATTTAAGCCCCAATGTCATTCCCTCTTTTTCAAACCTACGTGCGGTGAAATTTAATTTCAGGAGAAAAAATCCTTTGTGGTTTTCAATTGGAAAATTAAGGACAATAATGGAAAAGAAATGACAAACAGAGGAAATGAAGTGATTATGAAGAATTAACAAGTGTAATGGCCGTTAATGGATTTGAGTAATTGTGTATCGTGTGAGATTTTCATTATCACCGAAAAAAATATATATCACGCCAGATTTTAGAATACATAATAATAAAAGTTTTATCAACCCATACCTAAGTTGTTTCGTTTTTATTTGATAATTTCAAAAGTTTTTTTGTTTTCTTTGATAAAACGTATAATGTAAGTCTTTTCAACAAGTTGATGATACTTTTTCTTAAATCCTAACTCTTGTACACAGAAAAAAATTATTTATCTACACATTTATTTTTATATAAAACAATATTGTATCATAAGAGAGTAAAATGTTTTGTTGAAATAAACCTTGGCTCAAGTATATAGGCTTGGTTTTTGTGGGTTTAGCTTTTTGTTTTTGTTGTGCAGATATTTTTTTTTAACTATGCATTAAGCTCCGAACATATTGACTTTAAGTACCCTTAATTCTGATTTATAATATTAACAAATGCTTTTAGAATTCGGAACTAAGGGAAATAATACCAAGATCGGAAAACGGAAAGCTTACATAAAGAAGAAGTATCTAATAAGTAATTTAAATTTATAATGTATTGTTTGCGTGTAAAACACATTGTTTTCCATTTGTCAATATTCAACCAAAGTCAGTTTGTATTGTACCATTCCCTAAATATATTTAGATCTTCTTGAAGCTGATTACAGTCGTTTACTGCGCTTATGCTTCCAAAAATCCTTCTGTCATCGGCTTATATTAAAATAGAGGAGATTTTGTTATTATAGAAGTTACGTCATTTATATATAATAATACAAATAATAATGAGCCAAAATTGGTTCCTTGTGGAACAACGGAATTGACGTTAAATTGATCTGAGTGCGCTTTTCTTAAAGTAACACTATAATATCTGTTACTTAAATAAGACAAAATCCACATTAAAACCAAAGGTCTCACCATAATCTGTAAGCACACAGTCTACTTGATTCCGTTTTTTCACAGGAATCAAAACAACGGGATGTTAAATTAAATAGGTTAGGAACGGTTGAGTTATTTTGGACAAAACCATATTTAATGTCGCAAATTATATTTATTTACAATTGAAGGACAAGACATTACATACAATGGACTCAAGTAGTGAACTCAATAAGTGTCGGTAAGCATCGAACAAATTATGCGTCATCAGCATCTAACTGATGAGCCTAAATGTTGCACCTGGGCGAAACGCATTTGGACTTAAAGTCACAAAATCATTTAAATCAAATTAACTTCAATAAAGTCCATAAAAACAACTTCTTTATAACATACCTATATGAATAAAAATAGATATGTATTAGAAACAAATTCATTTTGTATGCGGATAGGACTTAAATTTGTGTATGCAGAATACCAAAGGTTTATAATTAACAGTAGTTCTTACCTACCGCACTATACCTAACCTTACCAATGAGTCCTTCAAAACACTGCAAATTTTAAATTTATTTAAAATTTTAATGTAAACTGTATTTTTCTTTTTATATACTTACTAGCATTTACCCGCGGCTTCGCTAGCGTTTCAGCTGATCTAGGAGTAGCCTGTAGCCTGAGGAGTCGTCTCTCGTATTCTAACTACTTTTATAGCAAGAGCTTTATTATTCCTCTGCGAAATATTAGATTTAGATTTTCGGGGCATTTCGAAAGACTACGAATTATCAACAAAAGATTGGCAAACTACGTTTCGCCCAAATTAATTAATTTATTGAAAAAAATAATTCCGAGCTTCCACATGCTGCTTCTTGCTATCTGATCAATTCAAATTCATCAAAAGAAAAAACTTCCTTGTTCCTTAGGCGATTTCAATAAAAATAACAATGGTAATAAATTATAAAGGCATAAATCTTTTCCGATCCCAATTGCGAAACGAAAATAGTCATTCCGCAGATCCCGGATCTTTTGTTGTTCTAACCTTTGTTCTTCGATACGCTATCAGCAAAATCACTCACAGGTTAAAAAAAAAAAAACAAATGTACAATTGGCCTTCAGATGTAAAAAGTGAAATATAATAACACAGTGGGACACTGGGGCGTATACGCATTTTTCCTTTTTAATTTTATTTCCTTCATTTATGTTTGCACACGTTCTCTAAAAACAACTATAAAATATTACAGTACACTCGGGCGTATGCGTACTATTCTGCTCGGAACGGCAGAGCAACGTTTGCCGTTTGGCGTTAGGCGACAAAAACCATACTGCCGTATAGAAAAGTTTTGCGTATATTTAATAAGCATAATGTATGTCCTTTTCCTCTATGTCCTTTTCTGTACCACTTGTATGAAAAATTTCATGATGATCGGCTGAGTAGTTAGAGCGTGAAAGCGTTACAAACAGACAAATGAAGAAAACAACAAACTCACCGTCAAATTTAAATTTCGCAATTTTATATAGTGTAACAAAAGTTAAAAGTTAAACAAAGAGTTACGAAGTTAGGACCAGGATTCCAATACCGTCCTGTAAACAACATTAAATATTCAGCCATTCTGGTGTGATTTCAAAAATTAAAACAAATCTATCCCACGGGAACCATACATTCTACCGGGATAAAAAGTAGATAATATGCTATTCCAGACTATAATCTATCTCTGTGCTAAATTTCATTTAGATCCGTTCATCCATTCTGGTGTAATTTCAAAAATTAAAACAAATCTATCCCATGGGAACCAAACATTATACCCTGATAAAAAGTAGCCAATATGCTATTCCAGACTATAATCTATCTCTGTGCTAATTTTCATTCAGATCCGTTCAGCCATTCTGGTGTGATTTCAAAAATTAAAACAAATCTATCCCACGGGAAATATACATTTTACCGGGATAAAAAGTAGCCAATATGCTATTCCAGACTATAATCTATCTCTGTGCTAAATTTAATTCAGATCCGGTCAGCCATTCTGGTGTGATTTCAAAAATTAAAACAAATCTTTAACACGGGAACCATACATTTTACCGGGATAAAAAGTAGCCAATATGCTATTCCAGACTATAATCTATCTCTGTGCTAAATTTCATTCAGATCCGTTCATCCATTCTGAAGTAATTTCAAAAATTAAAACAAATCTATCCCACGGGAACCATACATTTTGCAGGGATAGAAAGTAGCCAAAATGCTATTCCAGACTATAATCTATCTCTGTGCTAAATTTCATTCAGATCCGTTCAGCCATTCTGGTGTGATTTCAAAAATTAAATCAAATCTATCCCACGGGAACCATACATTTTACGGCCCTACGTCCTAGCTCCCAAATCGACTACCCCAATGAACCAATTCCCACCGAATATGGGACTTGGTTCATGTGAACTAACTCCCATATTTTTAAGGAACTATGTCCCAAATGTAGAATGAACTTAGTCCCATAAATATGAATTAAATCCCAAGAGTTGAGTATTGTTGGTTTTTCCCAAATGAACTAACTCCCAATCGTTAGAAAATAAAACAAAAATTAATGCTTTGGAATGAAAAAAGTACAGAATTTTTAATGGAATTTTTAACAAAGTAAAAAATTGAAACTTAAGTAACCTAACAGAGTGACGAATAAATTAAAATGCTAAATTTCATTCAGATCCGTTCATCCACTCTGGTGTAATTTCAAAAATTAAACCAAATCTATCTCACGGGAACCATACATTTTACAGGGATAAAAAGTAGTGAATATGCTATTCCAGACTATAATATACCTCTGTGCTAAATTTCATTCAGATCGGTTCATCCATTATGGTGTAATTTCAAAAATTAAAACAAATCTATCCCACGTTAACCATACATTTTACCGGGATAAAAAATAGCCTATCTGCTATTCCAGACTATAAGCTATTTCTGTGCCAAATTTTATCCAGATCCGTTTAGCCGTTCTGGCGTTTATTAGCAACAAACATCCAAACATCGTAACTTTCACATTTATAATATTAGTAGGATACACTAGCTTTACCCTCAGAAGTAGAATGTAGCCTGAGGAGTCGTCTCTTGTAATCTAGCTACTTTTATAGCCGGAACTTTATTATTCTATACCGTTTTAAAATGTTGCCTATGTGCTATTCCAGACTAATCTATTATCTATCTCTGTGCTAAATTTAATATATATCCGTTTAGCCATTCTGGCGTTGTTTAAAAAATTAAAATAAATCTATCCCACGCTAACCATACATTTTACCGAGATAAAAAGTAGTCTATGTGCTATTCCAGACTAAAATCTATCTCTGTGCTAAATTTCATCCAGATCCGTCTTGCCATTCTGGCGTGATTTCAAAAATTTTAAAAAAACTATCTTACAGGAATCAAACATTTAATCGGGATGAAAAGTAGCCCATGTGCTATTTCAGACTATAATCTATCTCTGTGCCAAATTTCATCCAGATCCGTTTAGCAATTCTGTTGTGATTTCAAAAATTAAAAATAATCTATATAGCTATGTTCTATTTATTTTTTTGTTTATTTATTTATTAAATCATGAAACGCTGTACATCAAGAAAACTTATAATTAGTACAGGATGTATGTATATAAACTAGGATTAAGTTTGATAATAATTAACAGTAAGTATATGTGAAGAAAAAAAAGAAAAAACAACAAAAACAAGTAGAAGAAAAGGAAAAGGAAGAGCGCAGCAAGTCTTAAGTTTGTTTTAAGAGTGAGGATAAAGAAAAATCAACAAATAAGAAGAGAAATATAAAGTTATCTCAATTTAGACTTGAAAGGTGCCCAAAGCACACTTTCAAAAAAGTTCTGTGTTCAAATCTAGACTTCACATGGATGGGGAGCGTATTCCCAAGATTGACAGCATAAATGAAGAATTGCCTGCTTGATGTCAGGCAAGTATATGTAGCAGGTCGCAATACTATGTAGCGATTAGACAAAGAAAATGTAATTTTATTAAACAAATAATTTGGTTCTTTCTTGTGAATAATTTTGAAAAGAAAAATACAGCACCGATATTTGAAGAAGACATCCAGGTTACATCCGAGAAGTTGACGCGCTTCAGAGGAGATATGATCAAACTTACGAAGATTAAAGACATACCGAGCAATAGAATTAAAAGCAACTTTTAATCTTTGAAGAGAGAAGGAATCCGAATTCGCAAACAACTCACATCCATATGATATTATGGGAATAATTAGCGCTTTCACCAGCCTCAACTTTACTTGTTTAGGAAGAATTGCCTTAGTGGTGGATAAGCCTCTTAACGAAGCATAAATTTTATTAATTATGGAGTTTATATGGGCATCCCATGTTAATTTATTGTTAAAAACAATACCAAGGTTCTTAGCTTGGGTAACATACTCAACTTGGCAAGAATTTAAAACTATGGGCGGAAAATCAGGGAAATGCGGTTGATGTTTGGAAATGGGTATAGCTTTAGTTTTGTCGGGATTAAGTCTAAGGCCGTTGCGGGTAGACCACTCGAATATAGAACGTAAATCTTCATTTAATCTTGTAATCGCATCCGCGGTCATGCCCTTGGGAAAACGAATGTACAATTGCACATCATCAGCATAAATGTGATATCTACAGTGAGACAAAACAGAAGGTAAATCATTAATAAACAAAGAAAACAATAATGGGCCAAGAATAGATCCTTGAGGAACACCATTATTAACAGGAAGAAATGAAGACAATTTACAATTAGACGAAACAGCTTGCGAGCGGTTAGTCATGTATGAATAAATAAGTTTGTTAGAGGTATCACAGAAGTTGAAGTAAGTCGCTAATTTATCACAGAGAATATAAGGATTAACACAGTCAAAAGCTTTTGAGAAGTCAAGCAAAGTTATCACAGATGTATAGTTAGAATCGATAGCCACTCTAAAATCATCAGAAACTTTCAATAAAGCGGACGTGCAGCTGTGTCCAGACCGAAAACCAGATTGCAGAGGGTTAAGAACCTTTTTCCTTTCGATAAAATCTTTTATTTGGTTGCTTATAATACGTTCAAATACCTTAGAAAGAAATGGAAGTATAGCAATAGGGGTATATTCAGAATGTGTACCTTTTTTGAGGATTGGGATGATTTTAGATTTTTTCCAGATTGAGGGATAAGTAGAAGTCATAATAATGGTGTTAAATATATGGGTGATAAGCGGAAGTATGAGAGGGAGGAGGATTTTAACAAAGTCAGGATGGATATTATCTAGACCAACAGCCTTAGATTTTATAGAGAAAACTGCGTTTCCCACAATAAATGTGTCAACAGCTATCAATGCAAACGCATCTTCACTATTGTTTATGGCTAGCGTTTGGCTTGAATGAGGAAAACTTATACTAGATGAAGAGAACTTTTGATTCAACTCTTCCAAATTGATTTTTTCGTCCAGAACTGAAGTATTTTCCTTGTTTAGACCCATATTACGTACTTCTTTCCACAAAAACTTAGAGGAACGATCAGTTTTAAATTTATTATTATAATAGTTAAGCTTAGCGGATCTAATAAGCTGCGTTACTAGATTGCGTGATGTCTTAAATCTTCTTAGCATTTCTGTACATCTAAAACGCTTCCAACGACGGTATAAGAAATCTCTCTTTTTCATGGCATTGAGTATATTATTGGAAATCCAGGGACAACCAGTGTTTGATTTAATAAGGCGAGTTTTTACAGGAACATATTTGTTAAACAGATAGTCGAATGCCATACTCAGGAAGTCAGTTTGCTCATTCACATCAGATATCAAGAGTATTGAGTTCCAATCAATAGACAAACATTCACTAAAAAGACTTACAATATTGACATTACGAAAGTCACGATACTGGATGGACTGACAAGAGTTTTTATGAACATGTAAATCGGAGGTTGCAAAGACAAGATCATGATATGAAAAAGCGGGGACGGATAGCTGACTATAACATTTAACAATCTGTTCTTCACTTACTAGAAAGACATCTAAAAGAGACGGTACACAGTCATCGAGGTTTTGAAAGCATTGGATGAAGAGTGAAGAAGATTTATATTTAAATCTCCGCAAAGAATAAATTTAGGAGCAAGGAGAGATATTTCTTCAATAATTGGAGAAATAACACGTACATTGGCGACGTGTGGTGGCATGTACAAAACTCCAACAATACATTTATTTTCGCCACTCATGATATCTATGAAATAGTAATCACAAGACTGGGTGCCATCTGAATGCTTAACAATACTAGACCTGAGATAGTTCCTCACATATATGGCGACGCCTCCTCCTTTTGTATGTGTTCGATCGGCACGGTAAGGCTTTTTAAATCCTCTTATGGAAAATATGCTACTGCTCAAGTTGGGGTGAAGCCAAGTCTCGGAGACACAAATAATATCAACAAAGCTCTTCTCAAATAACGTATTGAATTCATCAAACTTATTCACAAGGCTCTGAGCATTTATGTTTCAAATATGCAAACCACTATGGCTTTTACAAAGCGTATTTAGAAGGAATATATTTTTACCATTTATGCTGCCCAAATTTCTATCAACATAGCTGGTCATGATAGTTATGAAAACAAAAACCTACTACTGCAAAGTTTAAATTGAATACAGACAGAAGAGAAACACAAACAAAAAATAATAAGATGCGAATATTATATGATGAAAATTGAGATAACTTGCACATAAAATGAGAGATAACACAGAAAAAAAAATTAGATGACTTGCTGCGAAAATATGATAACGAAATTGAAAATTTGTAGGAAAAGAGAGAGAATTAAAAAAGAGCAAGGAACATAATGAGCTAAGATTTGCAAAAATATTTAATGTAATTCATAATTGAAGGTTGACGTCAGGTCCGATAGCATTCCTCAGATCTCCAATGTTATGTATGACGAATGATGTTTGGGAGTTAGAGGGGCAGATGAAGATTTGTCCATTGAAGGTATGAACTGAAGACAGGAGAGATTTTTTTTTAGCCTCAAAGCGAGCCGCTGCAGTTGATAATTGCTTTTTGTCAGGCTGTCATTAATATAAAAGCAATTTGGTGAGTCAAATCCAATGTCCAAGAGCGAGAGTGGGGCTTTTTTGATTTTGCAGAAGCTTGCAGTCGCACGCATTAATTTTTGTTTCTCTCGTTTATCAGCAAACTTAATTATGATACAGGTATCCATAGGGGAACGACTGTTTTGAGAGCTTATTTTGGCGCGAAAAATGTTTTGCATGCGAGGGGGCTGAATATTAACAAGAGCGCAAACTTTTGCGAAGAAATTCTCCAAATTTTCCTCAATACATTCAGGCACTCCAAAAACTACACAGTCACAGCTGATTTTTTCTCTATCAAATTTATCCACAACAAGCTCAAGCTGTTTGATATCTTGAGATGCTTTTCGAAGTTGTTGTTCAAGAAGGGAATTATTTTCTTTTTCTCTAACCTGTTCATTCAGCCGATGCTCGAGCGCTAGTATTTTATCATCCTGTCCATTAAGGCGATTCTCAATAGCAGAGAGTTTAGCATTCAGCGAATCGGTGAAAGTCTCCATCCACTTCTCCAGTTTAACTTCTATACGGATCCACAGTTTGTCAGCAATGCTAGCTGAACTCTGTGCAGCAGCATCTCTCGGAGAGCTAACACTGACTTGTTGTTGTGTTCGAGCACGAGTATGAGAACTAGCAGGCCCACCAACCATTGTATAAATTAATAAAGTCATTGTGAAAAATAAAACGAGTATATCGCGATTAAAACAATAAAATAAGTTAATTTATGGGTTTAGCTTGATAGACGAGAATAAGCTGAGATATGAGCTTGGTTTTCAGCACTTAAACTGGGAATTCACTTAGAAAACAAGAAATCAAATCGGACGACGCAATGCACACGTCTGAGTTCTTTGACGCCTTGTGAGATTCCATACTATAAGGGAGCGGTTCATAACCTCATGCCCAAATTCTGTATTTTGAAAAAGAATTCGCAAAACCTTAATCCATTTATAAATTTTATTATTTTTGTTGTTGTTGTTAGTGTTGTTTTTGTTGTTGTTGATGTTTTTGTTGTTCATATAATTCATTTTGATGTTCTGTTTTCAAAATTCTATATTTAAACAAAATTTGTTTTGATAATGTACAAAAGTGCGCACTTTGTATGTCAAGTATAATTAATTTTAATTTAGGAATGCGTTTTACAGCAGTAATGTAGGTTGCAGTATGGGTAATAGTCTATCACCGTTAGTAGCAGAAGGATTTATGTCCAAGATTGAATCGGATTTGAAAAAAGAAGATTTACTCCCACGTATATGGTGGCGCTATGTGGATGACACTTTTGCGGTGATTAAAAGAGTAGACATTGACCGATACAGATTGACCGATACAGATACAGATATGACAGCATTAAATTTACTTTCGAAAAGGAATCTAACATCGATCACACTTTTGCCTTTCTGGATTTGATGATCATACGTGATAACAGACATCTACTGACTGCTATCATATTACATTCGATTCATTTTTACAAATCAAAATAAACTCGCTGCATTTCATTCCATGGTTTACTGACTAAGCCAACTTCCTCTTACGCTACACTACTTTAACCCTACAACCTATACCTTGTTTTTTGTTACATTAAGCTATTTGGGGTTCCGCACACCCCACATACTTTTCAACGATATTTTGAAAAATTTAAAGAAAAACGACATATCTTTTTTCATTTTGTTCATGAGTACTTAATTCATTTTTAACAAAAATAACAAAAAAATAAATTATAAAGATCACAGCTATAGTGAAAAAAATTTATGTTACAAAAAAGGCAAAAAGTATAACGATTTTAAGACTCGCGCCTTGTAAAAAAAAAAAACTTTTAGTCGAATATTCACCAAAATTATTTTTGAATCTGAAAAAAGACATGCGAATTGATATATATCTTTATAAAAATTTATAATTTTCAAAATATTAACTATAAGTATATTTTTAACGTTTTTTTCGCCAAAAAAAATGCAGCTGTTGCATAGTTTTGTGCGGTGTTCTGCGCGCAAATGTGCCTTTCATAAGTGCTGCACGTAGTCTTAGTCTTTTTATCCTTCATCCGTGGGAACAAATAGCATATATCTCAATATGTTCTGCGCAGGCTTTAGTACCTTCTTCATCACTGTCCACTTCGCTCTCAAAAAGGAGCGTCTTAGTTTATTTTGGCGCAGGGAAACTGGTCCCGAAGTCAGAAGTCCCGAATTTGACTTTCGGGACTTATAACCCACTTAGGTAGGTCATAATCCCCGAATATGAATGCAGCATGCGTCCTAGCAAGCGTAGTGAGCGCAAGAAATTTTGCCCAACATAGAATCAGTTTGAGGTGTGAAAAAACAAAAATTCGGCCAGTTTCCTTGTGCCGTTTATTTTCTCGATCAGACATTTTGTTGCTGTTTTTATATTCACCACGATAAATTTTATCATTTTTCTTCCAAAAAATTCAAAAAACAACACTTCTTAATCACTTTTAAAAACCGGCAAAATAATTTTTTACAAAACCTTTACGTTAAAAAAATAACTTACGCAAACCTATACGGGGTGCCAGTACACCCCACCGACTAAGTTATTTTCGCTTTGGAGTGAGAAATGAACTAAATGGAAAAAATAAAAGTCATGGCTCATGGCAATCTAGGAAAATAAAAGATTTTCTAACTAAAAATGCAACGACTTTAAATTTGAAGTGGGGTTCCTACGCACCCCGTATGGGTTGTAGGGAAGATCGAATATGATTAAATTTTTCATTTGGCTCAAGTGAATGGATTTTAGCAAACGTTGATAGAAAAGTTAGTTAAAAATAATTAAAAAGGAAACCATTCAACGCTTTTCTATCAGAACTCAGCATGCCAAAAATCTAACGACAGACTTGTTGCACTCGCATTTGTACCGAGTATTACAAACAAGCTACACAAAAATTTGTTTAATATGAATTTTGTACCTTCCAAAACCGTTACAAAATAGCTATGTAAAAAAAATTGTTTTTTTTTTTTTTAAAGAAATGGGAAATTATATTGAAATTTCAACGCGCTCTAACGGGCTAACGGCACGTCTGTGAAATAAACAATATAATACGAATTTTGTAGGAATTTTAATGGTCTTTAATTGTTGTCAATTTTATAACAAATTGAAATTATTATTTAATATAAATATTTTGGCGCCAAGTCTGGTGTTCCAATTTATTATTGGTTCTCAGCAAAGAGAGCGATTTATACACATAAATATTTAAATTTGAATACATAATTAAAAATTCACTCAATTTAACACGAGAACACAAATCGAGACAATAATCATAAACAAATAATTCATAACGTCAAATTGACAGAAGACATCAAAGCAAAACGATACTCGAACCAAATCATAAAACGTAAGTATTGCCAGGTTGTGATTTCTTAAAAATTTAAAAATTAGTCTGGAGGAAATGCTAAAGGAAATTAAAAATACAAAACAAGAATTAAAAAATGATATTGAAGTTTAAAAAAAAAGTATGGAAACAAAAATTGATCAAATATCCAAAGGCATTATAGCAATAAATAGAAAGCAGGAAGAACAAGACAAAAAAAATCACACGAATAGATAGAATGTTGCGAAGAAAAAATATTATCTTCTCGAACATAGATGAAGTTGAAGATAATATAAATTGAGAGGTTCATTATTGAACTGGTAAATAATGACTTGGGAGTAGAGTTGGATACTCTAAACATTGATTTCATCTACAGACTTGGGAAGAAAGGAAACAAAAGCACACATGGTGGGATTATTAACTTTAAGGAAAAAAGAGGAAATTATGAAAAATAAAGTAAAGCTTCGTCAAAAAAGTGGAAATCCCATATACCTGAGAGACGATTTGTCCAAGGAAGATGCAGAGATGAAAAAACAGGAACACGTTTCAAGAGCAAATGATGGAAAGGCAAGAAACCATAGATCTGAAAAACTCAAGAAAAATAGATCTAATGATGATCCCGAGACAAGTACAAATAAAAACAGGAAATCTCCAACAACAAAAACACGTTTCTCGCCTCACGAGAAAAAAGCAAAATAAGAAACATCATAGCGTTTGAAAAACATAACACTTTGGATAAGTTTTTTAAAGTTAGGCATCAGAATCTTCTATATACGAAACTAATCGGGAAGATCAAACACTATGAAGAATAGAGCACGGGCAAAAGAATCTAGAATCGAAATGGAATTTACAGCAACGCAAAATAACAACGAATACAAATATACAACAATTTAAAAACAAAGAAAATGGAAAAATCATCCAACCCGGTTGGCCACCGTGGATGATAATGGCCAAAACCCTTCATTAAAAGATGAAACAAGGCACACAACACATATGTTAGTCACACACAACAATTCAACAGACATAACCATCACCACCACAATCATCAACTCCAAAAACTTTATCTACTCAACCACAAATGAAAGCAAAAGAAAATGAAATATACGTATGTACATATAATGCCAGATCGCTTCTATCAGAAGAGAGGATGAATGAATTTGAAAACGTAAGAGAAAAAATAAAGTGGGATATTATCGGACTAGCTAAATAGGAAGATTTGGAGAAGAAATTGTAGAAACCAAAGAAGGACACATATTTCTCATACATCGGGCAGACTAAGGGACAATATGGAGTAGGCTTTTTAGTGCATGAGCATTGGAAGAAATCTATAATAGAAATAAAAGGATATAACGAAAGAATTATCGGATTGTAGATTAGAATCGGAAACATCAAAGCTGCTATCATAAAAGTTTATGCTCCAACGAAAAAAGCCTCGATCGAAACACTTGAGAGGTTCTACAAGACGTTGGATTTAGCAGTTAATGAACACAGGTCAGAATTGTTGGTAGTTATGGGTGACTTTAATGCACGTATTGGATTTAGACAACCAGGAGAAGAACCACTAATGGGTCCATATGGGTATGGAGATAGAAACGAAAGAGGGGAAAGGATGTTGCAATGGTTATGGCAACATAAACTTACCGTAACTAACTCTCTATTCAAGAAAAATGATAACAGGATGTGGACATATATCTCACCAGACCGACAGCATAAGAACCAATACGATTTTATTCATAGCAACAATAGACTGATGTTCCAAGATGTTGATGTTTTGAACCAGTTTAACTACGATTCTGATCACTGAATGTTAAGAGGAAAGTTAGTGATCAATCATAAAACCAGAAATCTTAATAGAAATATCCAAAAGATGCTGGAAAAAGATCCTAGCCTTGTGAATTACAACAAAGAGTTAAAACTACGTCATGGCATTTTAAAGGAAACAAGGGTTAATAGAACACTACAAGAAAAATACGACCAGTTCGAAAAAACATTAAAAGTTATATCGTCCAAGTTTATCTTTACCACCCAAGAGAAAAAGAGAGAAAATAAAATATCGGCTACTACACAAGAAATGATTAGAAAAAGAGAAGACTTAAGAAAAAATTGAAAATATGTCACACAACGAAAAGATGGAGCTGAGTATCCTAAGAAAAGAAATAAGGAAAAGGAGCAAGCAAGAAATCAGAGAACACAATGAAAGAAATATTAGAAAATTGCTGGAAAGCACCAAATCAATTAAAAAAGTTAAGCAAACAATGAAATTGGATAAAGAATGGGTTTTAGGTGTCACAAAAAACAACGAACAGATTCGGAACAGAAAGATAATAAACGAAATTGCAACTGAGTTCTACAAGTCTATACTCGAATGATCAACAAAGTAGGGTGATTTTTTAAGAGGTTTAGAACTTTAAAAAAAAAAAAACAAAAAAAATTCGAAAAAATGAATGAAATATTTATTTGAATCGATAGCTTGAACCTTGCAATTTAATGTTTAAAGATAATTTCATGCAAATGTTGACCGCGGCTGCGTCTCAGGTAGCCCATCCGCTGAGTCCAATTTTGGCATACTCTTTCACACATATTGGCCGGTATCTCACGAATGAATGCATGGATGTTAGCTTCCAGTGCGTCAATCGAAGCGGGCTTGTCCCTATAGATATTAGCTTTGACATACCCCCACAAAAAATAGTCTAATGGTGTCAAATCGCACGATCTAGGCGGCCAATTGACCGGCCCGAAACGTGAAATTAACTGTTCACCAAACTCGCCTCGCAATTGCGCCATTGTTTCGCGTGCTGTGTGGCATGAGGCACCGTCTTGTTGAAACCACATATCATGCAAGTCAAGAACTTCCATTTCGGGCAAAAAAAAGTTTGTTATCATCGCTCGGTAGCGTTCACCATTGACAGTAACGCTGCGATTCGCATCATCTTTGAAGAAATATGGCCCAAAAATGCCGCCGGCCCATAAACCGCACCAAACAGTGGCTTTTTGGGGATGCATTAGTAGCTGTTGCAATGCTTCTGGCTGATCTTCACTCCAAATGCGGCAATTTTGCTTATTTACGTACCCATTCAACCAAAAATGAGCCTCATCGCTGAACACAATTTTTTGATAAAAAAGCGGATCCTCGGCCAGCACGAATTTTGATAGTAAAATTCAATAATTTGCAAGCGTTGTTCATTTGTAAGACGATCCATGGTTAAATTGCAAACCAAACTGAAGCTGTTTGACAGTAAAACAAGGTACTAAACACACGTCAGCTGTCAAAACCAGTGTTGCCAAAACCAAACCAGCTAAAAAATCACCCAATACAAACTTCGTAGAAAACAGAAATATAGAGCATAGGTTGAATGAAGAATTCGAAGGAATTTTACCATTCCTAAAGGAAGAAATAGAAAAAACTATAATAGGACTTGGAAACGAAAAGAGCAAAGGTAGTGATAGGATCGAAGCCGAAATACTGAAATTTGGAATTGAAACCTCTTCAGAATGGCTATAAGAGATTTTCAACGAAATACTAAAAACAGGGGAAAATCTAGTTCAATTGACAAAAGCATACATCACGTTGATACATAAAAAGGGTAGAAAAGAGAAAAGATGACATCAACAACTATAGACCAATAAGCCTCATATCAAATATTTACAAAATTTTTGCAAAATGCATCTTTAGAAGGCTAGAAGTAGATCTAAATCAACACCAACCTGTGGACCAAGCAGGATTTAGGACAGGTTTTTCAACTATGGATCACCTCCAAGCTGTAAACCAAATCATTGAGAAAAGTAAAGAGTATACCGATTACCTGTGTATTTTGTTTTTATTGATTTCAAGAAGGCCTTTGATACAATCAATCAAAATTTTATGTGGAATGCACTTCTTAACCAAGGTATAAATGCTCGATGGGTGAAAATTCTTAAAAATATTTATGACTCTTCTACTGCACAAATAAAAACAGAATTCTTCGACAAGCCATTTAAACTGCAAAGTGGAACAAAACAACTGGATCCAATCTCATCACCTTTTTTTGCAGCCACTCTGGAAGAGTGCTTTCGAAAATTAGATTGGGAAAACCTTGGAATACAAATCAATGGCAAGTATCTTTCAAATCTGAGGTTTGCAGATGATATCATTCTTATGAGTGATACTCCTGAAGATGTCGAAAAGTTGGTTAATGAACTTCTTGCTGAATGCTCTAACGCAGGTCTCCACGCCAACATAAGCAAAACAAAGGTTATGACAAATGTGGCCAGAACACCTATACATCTTAGTGGAGAGACTTTAGAATATGTCGAGCACTTCATATTTTTAGGACAACTAGTTTCATTCGAAAGAAGAGAAGAGAATAAGATCTGTCGCAGAATAACGAACGGTTGGAGGCAAATTTACGTTAAACCTATGCTATATTAAAAAATTTCAAAGGCTACCAAAAAATATATCTTGGATTCAACAGTACTACCAGCGCTTACTTATGGATCACAAAAATGGAGTAACAACGAGGCGTTGAAAAGAAAGCTAGCAAAAACTCAAAGGTCAATGGAAAGATCAACCCTAAGTTTAAGAAGATCTCAGCGGATAAGAAACGTGAACATACGACAATGGACACTATTTGCAGATGTAGTTTGGAAGACAAGAAAACTAAAATAGGATTGGGCAGGACATGTCATGAGAAAACAAGATGGGAGGTGGTCAAAAGAATGTACAGAGTGGACACCCTTAGGTGCTACCAGAGGAGTCGGGCGTCAACCAAAAAGATGGAGAGACGCACTAGGTGTTTTCGACAAACTATGGTTCCGGAAAACATACAACAGAAGCGATTGGAGAGTAATGGAGGAGGCTTTTGCGTGTGCGTGCATAAAAAATATTTATATTATTTAAAATAGTTTAAATTTGAAAGATACAAAAAGAAAAAATGTAAAATAATTTTTCTAAATAATAATATACATATAATGAAAAACGAAATTAAAATGTAACTAGTATCAAGGCAGTAAAGCTAATAAATAAATAATAATAATAAATAATTGTTGTGGGTAAAATTCAGTTAAGACGCATAGTTTCTGAGATATAAGCAAAAAAAGTATTTCTTCAGATTCGGATTCAGCGACATAAAAAACATAGAAATAAAAAACAAAATTAGTTTGTATATTTTTTGTAACATGAGGGCGATTTTAACTACGCTTTGACTCGACTACCAACACATATTTTCGTTCTTGACAACACAGAGCCCCACTCTGTCTCACCAATTGAAGAAAATTTTAAATTATTAAAGACGGTTCATTACCCCTCCAACAATTTAATTAGTTTGAAGATTGGTGCAATAGAATCTTCTCTTTTTAATTTATTTAAGTAAATCATATTCATTTTTTGATTATTCTGTTTTGTAATTTTGTTTTATGTAGCTTAATGTTTTTAATTCTTTGACATATTTGTTGTTATTTTTAATTTTCATATTTTGTTTTATTTGTCAAATTCGTTCTTTAGTGGATACTAAACGCTCGCTGAAGATGGGCCCTCAATGGAAAGAGCCCGAAATGCATACAATAATAATAAAAAAATATAAGCGAGAGCTACAGTACGTTTGCAACGAACTGTTGGATACCCTATTCCCCATATTTTTGTATGTATATTCGTCTGCCTCCCGCAAACAGCCGATGTTTCAGAAACAAAATTCTTCTTAAGCAAACAGAAAAAAATTCAATAACAATATTTTTGTATTGTGTGATGTTCAATTAGTGCTGGCACAACAAAAAAAGGCGTGCGCCACGCCCAAAATTAAAACGTTTTATTGCCAAGGCAATTGTTATGAGCTCAGTGACAATCAATTTTATTCTTGCAGATCGATTTGAACAAAACAAGACAAAACTTGCATTTTTATAAATTATATTTGGAATGGAAATAGCGATTATGGGTGTTTTTATCAATTCTCGGACCACACTCTGCTACGTAACCAAGGAATATAAATCCAAGTGTTCATCTGTTTACTTCAAAACTGCAACCGATAGTTAAAAAACGTTAAAAAATTAATGCATTATACAACTTTTGGCGGAAACGCCCCTTAAAAGTGGGCGTGTCTTAAAAATTTGAAGCACTAACTGAGCTTTGACCAGTATTTTGGCATATGTGTAAAACTACAGCTGAATCGAGTAGTTTTTAAACAATCTTACCTGAACAAAGGTATTTTATCAAAATCACGCCTTTAAAAGTGGGCGGATTGAAAAAATTTACACAAGAAAATGTAGAGATATATTTCTCAAATAACGAACGGAAGGAAAAAGGTTTAAATTAAATATTGGAAGTGCCTTAAATTTTTGAGACTACGTTTTCGTTCTTTCATAAAAAGTGGGCGTAAGCCACGCCCAAAATTCAAACATTTCTTTTCGTACACAAACCTTTTAGTTTCTTTCAAAATTTTGGCTTGCGGATTCATTATAAATACCGTTTATTTACAAAAACAATTTTTGTATAGTTTCTAATGAAAAGTGGGCGTCAGCCACGCCCAAAATCAAATTTTTTGATTTCAGACACAAGATGTTTAAGTGCAAGTAATACCCACAAAATTTAAAGTTTTTCGCTTTAATATAACAATTGTTATTTTATAAAAACAATATTGATGGTTTTGTATGAAAAATGGGCGTCAGCCACGCCCAAACTGAAATATTTTTATTTGGTTGGAAGAAGGTTTACCTAAAGCTTACGTGTGTAAAATTTTAGCGTTATGCCTTTATCGTAACTGTACAAAAAACATAATTTAATTTTATTAAATTGAGGTTGTTCATCATAAATCGCGATTGTGGGCGTGTTTGTGGGCGGATTTTAACGGATCAAGAACTTAGCCTTATTCTTGAACCAAAAATTATGTATACCAAATTTCAGCTTTCTAGCTTAAAAATTGCGACCTCTAGAGAGTATACATACGGACGGACGGACGGACGGACGGACGGACGGACGGACGGACGGACGGACGGACGGACGGACGGACATGGCTAAATCGACTAGGCTTTTGATTCTGAGTCAGAATATATATACTTTTCTATACCTAACTTTATTATTTCTCTATGTTACAAACTCCAAACCAAATACAATATACCCATTCTATGGAATAGGGTATAAAAATATTGAAACTGAATTAAATCTTGTGTTTTGAATCTTTTATCGATAATTTGCGGTCTATAAGAAAATAAAAATCTCAACATGATTGTTATTAATACCCTAATAATGTATTAACATGTGCGAGCATTTAGGAGAGAAGGAATAGAAAAATAGGAAAGAATTTTTGTTGGTAAAATTTACTAAGATTTACGTGATAATCATCTTACGAAAATCACAAGTGTGGCATCGAGTTGAAACTGAGGGAATAACAACTCACAACTCTAGGCTAAGAATACAAGCACTACAACCATTGTACCATTGCCACCCGCTTGTTTTCTTTTATATATATTTTTATACCCTATTCCATAGAATGGGTATATTGTATTTGGTGTGGAGTTTGTAACATAGAGAAATAATACCGTTAGGTATAGAAAAGTATATATATTCTGACTCAGAATCAAAAGCTTAGTCGATTTAGCCATGTCCGTCCGTCCGTCCGTCCGTCCGTCCGTCCGTCCGTCCGTCCGTCCGTCCGTCCGTATGTATACTCTCTAGAGGTCGCAATTTTTGAGCTAGAAAGCTGAAATTTGGTATATATAATCTTTGGTTCAAGAGTAAGGCTAAGTTCTTGAACCGGTAAAATCCGCGCACAAACACGCCCACAACCGCCATTTTTGTTGAACAACCTCAATTTAATAAAATTAAATTATGTGTTTTGTACAGTTACGATAAAAGCATAACGCTAAAATTTTGCACACGTAAGCTTTAGGTAAACTTTCTTCCAACCAAACAAAAATATTTCAGTTTGGGCGTGGCTTACGCCTATTTGTCATACAAAAACATCAATATTGTTTTTATAAAATAACAATTGTTATATTAAAGCGAAAAACATTAAATTTTGTGGGTCTTACTGACACATAAACATCTTGTGTATGAAATCAAAAAAATTGATTTTGGGCGTGGCTGACGCCCACTTTTCATTAGAAACTATACAAAAATTGTTTTTGTAAATAAACGCTATTTATAATGAATCCGCAAGCCAAAATTTTGTGTCTCTTAATAGAAACTAAAAGGTTTGTGTATGAAAATAAATTTTTGAATTTTGGGCGTGGCTTACGCCTACTTTTCATGAAAGAACGAAAAACGTAGCCTTAAGAATTTAAGGCATTTCCAATGTTTAATTTAAACCTTTTGCCTTCCATTCGTTATTTGAGAAATATATCTCTACATTTTCTTTTGTAAATTTTTTCAATACGCCCACTTTTAAAGGCGTGATTTTGGTAAAATACCTTTGTTCAGGTAAGATTGTTTAAAAACTACTCGATTCAGATGTAGTCTTACACATATGCCTAAATACTGAAAAAAGTGCAGTAAGTGCTTCAAATTTTTAAGACACGCCCACTTTTAAGGGGCGTTTCCGTCAAAAGTCGTATAATGCATTAATTTTTTTTAACGTTTTTTAACTATCGGTCGCAGTTTTGAAGTAAACAGATGAACACTTGGATTTATATTCCTTGGTTACGTAGCAGAGTGTGGTCCAATAATTGTTAAAAACACCCATAATCGCTATTTCCATTCCAAATCTAATTTAAAAAAAATTTAAGTTTTGTCTTGTTTTGTTCAAATCAAATAAAATTGAATGTCACTGAGCTCATAACAATTGCCTTGACAATAAAACGTTTTAACTTTGGGCGTGGCGCACGCCTTTTTTTATTGCGCCAGCATTAATTGAACATCACACCGCACAAAATTAATGTTATTGAATTTTTTTCTGTCTGCTAAAGAAGAATTTTGTTTCTGAAACATCGGCTGTTTGCGGGAGGCAGACGCATGCACATACAAAAATATGGGGAATAGGGTATCCAACAGTTCGTTGCAAACGTACTGTAGCTCTCGCTTATGATTTTTTTAATTTATATTTTGTTTACTTTCCTGTTCAAAATGTTTGTAGCAGGCCCTTTAACTAAAAACAAAACCAATAAGATAAAAATGATTGGAAATATAAAATAAAATATCACTCTTTTAAAAATGTAATCGAAAGGAAAAGAAAGAAAAAACCCAAGAGTTCAGAAAACGGATGTGTGTACACTTAGTTATTACGCTAGATATGTAGTTTCAAAACCAGTTCAGCAGATCTTCGAAAAAGAAAAATTCGAAAATCGAAAGCGCTATGACTATGACCTATATGAGTGGGATGTGCGAATTCAGCCATCTTCTCATTCTTTTCGTGTTCGTATTCTGAACTGGTTGGACTACTAAATCCATGTGAGTAGGATTGCCTGTGTTTTACTTGGTGAAACGTTTTGTTTGCTGAAATTCTAAATCTATCAGCCTTTATTTGCTTTTTGCGAAGTAATTTTTTTTTTTATTGAATAGTGTAACAATCTGGCCTGAGATTATTGTTAAAAACAAAAAAAAAAAACCAACAGGTTTTTTTTTTTAAGCTTGCATAGTTGGTAAATAGAGCTATACTACCAGCTTCAACCAGCGTGCAGGTGATACAAATTTCATAAAGGTATAATTAGAATAAAAACTATCGAAATTTTAGTCTATACCTCTGACACATTTTTACTTGCGATTATAGGTACTATAAGGCAAGTTATGGATTCGTGCAGAAAAAAAAATTTGAGATAACAATCACACATGACATTACGATGATGGAGAAGTCGAAAAAAGTGGGTCTGGAAATTCCGTCCGTCTGTCTGTTTGTCTGTCTGTCTGTCTGTCTGTCTGTTCGCGCCTCTGGAGGCTGAACGGATGGGCCGATTTGCTTCAAATTTGGTATTCAGGATTTATTTGGCCGTCCCTCGGAACGTATTTTTTATTTTTGCTCTAGGTCCAAAAATAACGGCACCTGCCATACAATCTTGAAGACAAAAATTGATTTTCTCAAAAACGGCTCTAACGATTTTGATAAAACTTTCAGAATGCTATTTTTGCAAGACAATCTATCTTTCGGCTTGAAATTTTTTTTTCAAAATTTGTCTAATAACGGTACCTCTCATAGAACCAGTATTTTCAAATCAAATTTTCTCGTAAACTATACATTTGATTGGCCACAGGAAGTCATTCATAATTTTATTAATATGGCATTTCAAAATTTTCAATACCTTTTTTTTTTGATTTTTTATAATTTTTTCAAAAAAAATGTTGGTTTTCGAAATATGTTGGAAACGGCTACATTGATTTTTTTTAAACTATTTTTCAAATGTAAACTACAGATTGCCATTTATTTGCATACTCAAATAAATTTCAAAATATTTTTTGAAAAAGTTTTTCAAAAATAACCTTTTAAGAAAAAAACTGGTCCAACGATTTTCAATATTTTTTTTTCTAGATTGACGTATAGCTTTGAAATTTTATTGCATACTTAGTTTTTCCGAGAAAACTCTTAAACTAATTTAAAAAATAAAAGAATTTTCGAAATTATTTAAGTTTTTTTTAATATCCATATATGCAGCCACTACGCAATTGCTTATCATAAGAGCAAGTTCGTGCGACCCAGTCGTGCATTTTATTTCATTCAAATAGCTGCAAAAATTAACGTGGATGACCACGTTATTCAATGTTTGATCGACCATATATCATCCATAGCGAATCTCCTCGGAGGCAAAAAGATGACCCTCCTCAAACCCATGATGTTTCGCCCAAGAGATTTAACAGAAATAGACCAAGTAATGACGACAATGTTGATACTCAAAAGAAGCGACCCCGCTTGCAATCGGAAAAGAGCTGCTTTGAAAGTGGAAAACTTGGTCATTTGAAAGTACATTGCCCACGATTTGCTTCAAAACCCTATAACAAATATGAAAGAAGTGACAATGTAAAGATTTGTTCATTTTGTAATAAGAATAAACATGAAGAAAGTAACTTTTTTAAGTCACAGCGCGAGCGAAAGGAAGTTAGGGAGGAAGGGAAAGGAGGTGTCGAAGAACATTGATCTTGAATGTTTGAAGATCAAAATGGCAAGAAAAAATTGTGCCAGGCAATCCATTCCACATTCGTGTTGCACGACTAAAGAAAGAATCTCTATATTTCACGGTCCGAAATTGGGCTCAAGTGTAAACTGATGAGCGTTCCTAGCAAGACGAGTATTACGGGGGAAATGTTAAAGGGGTGGAACGCAGCTGGCTACCTTGAGTGAGCATTTTTTGTAAAAGAACCTGTAAAAAAGGAAAGACAAGAGACATTTCGACGGTGTTCGAGTGACGGAAATGTTTGAATAATGTTTCTCTCCTATCATTTTTAACGCTTTTTTCTGAACTCTGTCGAGCAGGTGGAGAAAAGTTTGAGAAGCACCAGCCCAGCGATGGGAGTTATACTCAAGTTTAGGGCGTATTAACGCTTTGTAAATTATAGCCAGATCAGAAGGGGTGAAAAACTGCTTGCATCTATTAAGAAAGCCTAAGCATCTTGCAGCATTCTTGGCAATCTCAAGTATATGATCATTCCAACGAAGATTGTCGCTGATACACATACTGAGTACTGATAGCTTTTCGGCCTCCTCGATGCAAGGACCATTAATGGATAATGGCAAAGGGGGTAAGTTTAGCTTCAAGGACAAAAGACAGCATTGAATTTTCGACGCATTAAACTCCACACGATTTCTAGTACCCCAATTCACAATGCTGTTTAAATCGGAGTTTAATGAGCTGATCATACGATTTCGTTGTAATAACACGTCCGAAGGCAAGGCCATGAATTATCAAACGTATATGAAAAGCTGAGGGTTGAGTCGTCAGCAAAACAATTTAATGGATTAGAAGTCACAGACAAGAGATCATTTATAAAAATGGGAAAGAGAGTCGGAGACAGAAGGGATCCCTGTGGCACACCAGCATTTTTATTTTGTGGAGATCAGACTTGAAACCGTCTAATACAACTTGTATTGAACGGTCCAGAAGATAGCTTCTAATCCAACAAATAAGAGTATCATCGATACCAAATGCACGCATTTTCGATAAAAGAGCTTCACGCCAAACTCTTTCAAATGCCTTTGAAATATCAAGCGCAATAATCTTGCTTTCGCCAAACCGATGCACAGATTTGTTCCACTGTTCGGTGCGATATGCCATCAGATCACCAGTGGAACGATTGCTGCGAAAGCCGTATTGCCGGTCATTTAAAGGCTCACGATCATCGAGATATTTCTTGAGCTCCCTTCTTTCCATGACCTTGGAAAGAAGGGACGTAAATGCAATTGGTCGGTAGGAGGAAGGGGAGGAGGAGTCACAGGAAGTCATTCATAATTTTATTAATATGGCATTTCAAAATTTTCAATAACTTTTTTTTTGATTTTTTATAATTTTTTCAAAAAAAATGTTGGTTTTCGAAATATGTTGGAAACGGCTACATTGATTTTTTTTTTAAACTATTTTTCAAATGTAAACTACAGATTGCCATATATTTGCATACTCAAATAAATTTCAAAATATTTTTTGAAAAAGTTTTTCAAAAATAACCTTTTAAGAAAAAAACTGGTCCAACGATTTTCAATATTTTTTTTTTCTAGATTGACGTATAGCTTTGAAATTTTATTGCATACTTAGTTTTTCCGAGAAAACTCTTAAACTAATTTAAAAAATAAAAGAATTTTCGAAATTATTTAAATTTTTTTTAATATCCATATATGCAGCCACTACGCAATTGCTTATCATAAGAGCAAGTTCGTGCGACCCAGTCTTGCATTTTATTTCATTCAAATAGCTGCAAAAATTAACGTGGATGACCACGTTATTCAATGTTTGATCGACCATATATCATCCATAGCGAATCTCCTCGGAGGCAAAAAGATGACCCTCCTCAAACCCATGATGTTTCGCCCAAGAGATTTAACAGAAATAGACCAAGTAATGACGACAATGTTGATACTCAAAAGAAGCGACCCCGATTGCAATCGGAAAAGAGCTGCTTTGAAAGTGGAAAACTTGGTCATTTGAAAGTACATTGCCCACGATTTGCTTCAAAACCCTATAACAAATATGAAAGAAGTGACAATGTAAAGATTTGTTCATTTTGTAATAAGAATAAACATGAAGAAAGTAACTTTTTTAAGTCACAGCGCGAGCGAAAGGAAGTTAGGGAGGAAGGGAAAGGAGGTGTCGAAGAACATTGATCTTGAATGTTTGAAGATCAAAATGCAAAGAAAAAATTGTGCCAGGCAATCCATTCCACATTCGTGTTGCACGACTAAAGAAAGAATCTCTATATTTCACGGTCCGAAATTGGGCTCAAGTGTAAACTGATGAGCGTTCCTAGCAAGACGAGTATTACGGGGGAAATGTTAAAGGGGTGGAACGCAGCTGGCTACCTTGAGTGAGCATTTTTTGTAAAAGAACCTGTAAAAAAGGAAAGACAAGAGACATTTTGACGGTGTTCGAGTGACGGAAATGTTTGAATAATGTTTCTCTCCTATCATTTTTAACGCTTTTTTCTGAACTCTGTCGAGCAGGTGGAGAAAAGTTTGAGAAGCACCAGCCCAGCGATGGGAGTTATACTCGAGTTTAGGGCGTATTAACGCTTTGTAAATTATAGCCAGATCAGAAGGGGTGAAAAACTGCTTGCATCTATTAAGAAAGCCTAAGCATCTTGCAGCATTCTTGGCAATCTCAAGTATATGATCATTCCAACGAAGATTGTCGCTGATACACATACTGAGTACTGATAGCTTTTCGGCCTCCTCGATGCAAGGACCATTAATGGATAATGGCAAAGGGGGTAAGTTTAGCTTCAAGGACAAAAGACAGCATTGAATTTTCGACGCATTAAACTCCACACGATTTCTAGTACCCCAATTCACAATGCTGTTTAAATCGGAGTTTAATGAGCTGATCATACGATTTCGTTGTAATAACACGTCCGAAGGCAAGGCCATGAATTATCAAACGTATATGAAAAGCTGAGGGTTGAGTCGTCAGCAAAACAATTTAATGGATTAGAAGTCACAGACAAGAGATCATTTATAAAAATGGGAAAGAGAGTCGGAGACAGAAGGGATCCATGTGGCACACCAGCATTTTTATTTTGTGGAGATCAGACTTGAAACCGTCTAATACAACTTGTATTGAACGGTCCAGAAGATAGCTTCTAATCCAACAAATAAGAGTATCATCGATACCAAATGCACGCATTTTCGATAAAAGAGCTTCACGCCAAACTCTTTCAAATGCCTTTGAAATATCAAGCGCAATAATCTTGCTTTCGCCAAACCGATGCACAGATTTGTTCCACTGTTCGGTGCGATATGCCATCAGATCACCAGTGGAACGATTGCTGCGAAAGCCGTATTGCCGGTCATTTAAAGGCTCACGATCATCGAGATATTTCTTGAGCTCCCTTCTTTCCATGACCTTGAAAAGAAGGGACGTAAATGCAATTGGTCGGTAGGAGGAAGGGGAGGAGGAGTCACCTTTTTTTGGGATGGGCTGGACAAATGCTATTTTCCATCTACTAGGAAAGATTACTGAGCGATAGGAGCGATGAAAAATCTTACGCAGTGGTTTTGCCAGCGATGAAGAACACTTCTTCAGAAGAATAGAGGGTTTACCATCCGGGCCAGCGGATTTGTGTATATCAAGTTCTTGAAGTACCCTTGCTACTGTACGAGTGCGGAAAAATACCCGTCCCATAGAAGAATTAATGATCTCAAGTACAGGAGGGGCATTGCTGCTTGCAGGCAACTTAGAACTTACAGCAAAATGAGCTGCGAGCATATTCACCTTCTCTGAAGAGCTGACAATAGGTTTATCGTCGACGATGAGCGTTTGAACTGATGATAACGTTGAGTTCTTGACGTTTTCTACAAATGACCAGGAGTTTTTACTACCTTTGGGACATTGCAGAATTTTTTGCCGTAACTTCTGGTCATGCAAAAATTTCGTTTTGTGGATAAGGGAGTTGCACGAGTTCCTAACTTGTGTGTGTTTCTTCCGATTTTCCTGAGTTGGGGTGGCTTTATAGGATCGGAAGCTTACTTCTTTCAACCTGATAGCTTCTTTACACTCTTCGGTAAACCAAGACTTTTCTTTTGGTTTGATACATTTTGTTCTGTGAGGGACAAAAGTTTTCATTCCAAGAAAAATCACTTCTGTAACCATTTCAGCACTGGCATCAATGTCATTACGGAGGATGCATAATGACCAGTGGCGATTCCTCTCAGTTAGCTAGGTTGGCTGCGCCAACCCAAAAATAAATACCTAAATGCAATTCATATTAAATGTATCATGCAATAATATTTTGCGCACAAAATACAAACCAGATTGAGTTTTTTAAAAACCCATGTGTTTACCTAATTACAACAAAACATTTTTCATTCAAATAAAACTAACCGCAGCAATCTCGTGACTTTTTAGTCCCATGCAAAATGTCTAGTTTTTCGCATGCTTTCCGTTTACGATCTAGAATGGCATTGGAAATAGCGCATTCATATTCTAATCCAAATCGTATGCAAACTCCCCTTACCCCTCGTGTGCTGCTTTATTCCACCTTTAATGCATAAAATCGATGCTCAAAATAATAGCCATACTGCGAACAGCGAGTCAAAGGAAAACAAATAAAATCATAGCCAGTCATCGCATCATTGGCAAAGCACAAGCAGGGTTGAAAATGTAAACCTAGCAAAGGAAGCAGATTGATAGGAAAATCGAAGTAGGTTCGCAAAAAGTATTTAGCACTATGTAGGGTCTATATTAAAATGAAATGCACGACTTTGTCGTGCAAGGAAAATCAAAATATTTGCTTAATAAGAAGTGTTTGTGTCGCACATTTCGAGCATATTGGCAGTGTTATAAGAGACGTTAATTTTACCGTTATTTGCGATATACAAAGACGTTTAATTGAATTCTACGCCCAAACAAAAGAACGCAGTAAGATATCAAGAAAATTCTCCAAACAAATACATATACAAAAGGTTTACCACGATATCTAGAAAAAAAAATGTTGAGCAACAAAATCTAGCAAGAGAAAATCTAGAAACAAAATATTTAGAATTAGATAAATCCAGAAAACCGGAAATCTAGAATTCTTAATCCCGAAAATCCAAAATCTAGAAAAAGAGATCTAGAATTAACATAATTTAAAATTATATTAATACTAGATTTAAAATTCTTCTAAATAAAAAAAAATGTATAATACTTTTTTTCTAGATACTGGATTTCCATCTTTCTAGATTTTTCCATACTCTAGATTTTTCTACTTCTAGATTTTATCTTTCTTTATTTTTTTTTTATAGATTTCGTCCTTTCTTAATTCTCTCACTCTGGATAACATAGTGATCCCACCCACAAAGTACATACAAATGGTTTAAACCATTTTTGAGAAATTTGGTAAACATTTAAATTTTTTTTCTTTTTCTTAAAACTGAAAGGTTCGATATGTGGTAGCTACAATTAAGCAACCTTTAATCTTTAAAATATAGGTGCAATCTTGTGGGTGCTATGAAAGACATATCCTTTAGGAAGTGCGAACCATTTCGTTACTGTGGTTGTCCACTTTTGTCCAGTTTAATAAAACCTTTAGGTATAACCTGATTTCCGTTCATATCATTTGTAGCCGAAAACTAACAAAATGAAGTTTTTTTTTTACCTTATGTAACAAAGTTGAATAAAAATCGTTCAAGCGTTTTTTGAGCAAATTAGAAATAAAATGCACGACTGGGTAGCACGAACTTGGTCTAATGTGTGATAGTGGTCTAGGCTCTAGGGGAATGAGATTTTGATAAAAAGAAATTTTTCGAAATTCTTAAATAAATATTTTAAGTAATTTGAGCTGAAAAAAAGTACGTCTTTTTATTTCTTGGATAATTTCAATGTATGAGACTAAATTTATGATCTGTGGAGCAGTTTTTGAGAAAAAAAAGTTTTTTTTTTGAAAAATGTTTGAAAATATGTATTACCTACTCAAAAAAAAAAAAAAATCAAAAGCGCCAGTTAATAGACATTTAGAATATTTGAAAAAAATTTAATGAGCAGTTTTCAAAATATTAATTTTTAAAATTAAAAATAATGCCTTTTAAAATATTTACAAAAAAATATTTTTTTAAATGTAAATTTAAAATGTAGAGGTACGCGTTCTCGCAGTATAAATTAAGCTACCTATACCTACCATATATATACATATGTATAGTATGCAATTTTGAAAGTATTGGTTGAGCCGGTTTTGAGATATTCAAAACAAAAACCGTCCTATGGAAGTACCGTTTTTAGACATTTTTTAAAACTTTTGTCAGTCATATGGTCGTACCTGAAAAGCAACAGTGATTTTTTAAAATTTAAAATCGTTAGAAATGTTTTTGAGAAAACTAAGCTTTTACGATCGCGGCATTGAACATTTTTAGAAAATTGAGCGACGGATTGATTTTATGTTTAAATATAGTAGGTATAAAAGTTTTTCATACAAATGAAAAATAATTAATAAATTCGTTTTTAAACGTAAATTTGCTTCTTTTTGCTTTGCTTTTGGGTCCTTGGTGTAGCCAACCTAATATTGGAGACCAGGAATCGCCACTGATAATGACAAGTTAAAGTTGCGAAAGAAATTATTCAGACCGTCCCAGTTGGCTTTCTCGTATTGCCAAACGGTCCTAGTGGGAATTTTTTCTTTAACTGGATGGTTGGAGATCGAGAAATTAGCTGAAATGACACAATGGTCCAAGGTGCGAAATGTAGAAGTTACTTTAATAGTATATTTATGAGGATGGGGAGTAAGGAACAAGTCAAGAGTATGGGCGGAATGCCCATCAACATCCGGTATATGAGTAAGGCTCATCGACAAGCTGAGTCAGATGGTTATAATCAGCAAATATCTCGGTATAACTTCCTTCGAGTGCTGCCTGGCCAGAATAGCGGAGCCAACTTGAATTGTGTACATTGAAGTTGCCCGTAATCACGACTTCAGTGTGAGGGCAATGGAAAACAATTCGGGAAATTGACTCTGGCAAAACATCTAACTCATCACAAGGAGACATGCTGTCAATATTCGGACTCCTGTAAAGAAAACAGTGACGAATGATAATGCTTGCAGACGGTGAATTTGAGCCACAGGAAATTAAAGTTCGTATTAGAACAATGCCCATATTAGGGAAGGCTCTGGCAAGCAATATCATTCCTAAAATAAACAACAAGACCATGGTGGGAAAAAAGTAATGGCACTTAGTTATAACCACAGAGGACCTATAGGAGAGTGAAATGTTTCGTACGTATCACCCTCCGACACCCATTTCCGGTCATTTTTTTTTTAGTTATTTGACATCGTGTCTGTGAATAAATGTGAAAAACAACAACACAAAACGACGAGGTGAGTTTTGTTTGTTTTGACATTTCAATTTTTTTGCTTGATGACAGCTGTGAGTAAACAATTTTAGAAATTACTCATGTTTTGTTTCTTAAATAAATCATTTATTATAGTTTTGTATGATTTTCGATTACATAAACTTAACAATTCCTTATGGCAGTACTCCAATCAAAGGACTGAAAATATGCAGTGGTAATTCGAAAGTTGGAGCACAATAACCCTTTGCTAGATACATCAATAAGTGAATCCATGTTTTCAGGCTTCAATTTCGAGTCTGTTCAAAAAGATCTTAAAATTCTTCTGAGATAATGTTTGCTGGGTGATGAAATATCGAAATATCTTCTAACACATCTTATATCAACTGTGTAAGTGACCAATATTATCTTAATAAATGGCTTATTTATAACACACTTTCCTTTTTTATTATAGCTACATTCATTCTGATCTACACAGTTTAGGAAAGTTCGCGCTGAATATACATACATAAATTTATGCAATCTGCCTCAACAATTGGTTCCCAACTACACACAAGAGCTAGGTATACTTCATTTTGGAGCTCTTCCTACCAGCCAGTTATTACCTTCTTACCAATGACTGGACAGCATTAATACACTTCAATTCCTTCCAAAGTAAGGCTTAACAACAATTAAAAAAATATTTAATAAAAAAAACTCTAGAAAAGTTGCCAAAGTTGGTGCAGAAGAACTTCATACACTTCTTGTCCTATCACGGCTTTTGGCTTTAGCCTGCGGCAAGTCTACTCTCGATACAGAAAGCTGGGAAAAAGCCAAAAGTATGGAAGCAAATCGAAGGAATCGAATGGAAGACATGCCTAAGTCATTTAAGTGTCTTATATTTATCTTAAACAAAATAAATCAACTTATTATTAAAAGCAGTTGAATAGAAAATAAAATGCACGACTGGGTCGCACGAACTTGCTCTAATGTGTGACAGTGGTATTGGGGCTTGAGATTTTGATAAAAATAAATTTTTCAAAATTCTTAAATAAATACTTAAACTAATTTGAGCTGAAAAAAAAGTACGCCATTTTATTTCTTTTATAAATTTGAATTTATGAGAATAAATTTATAAAAATCTGTGGAGCGGTTTTTGAGAAAAAAAGTTTTTTTTGAAAAACTTTTTGAAAAAATTTTTCAAAAAAAATTCAAAAACGCCAGCTCATAGGTATTCAGCAAATACATTTATTTAAAATCTTTAGAAAAAAATTTAATAAGCAGTTTTCAAAATATTAATTTAAAAAATTTTTTTTTTAAAAATGCTTTTAAAAATACAAAAAAATATTTTTCAAAAATATTGGTATGCAATACAAATTGAGCTACCTACAGCTATATGTGTGTGAAATTTCGAAAGAATCGGTTAAGTCGTTTTCGAGTTAGTCGAAAGCAAAAAAAACGGTCCTATGGAAAGTACCGTTCTTAGCCATTTTTTAAAACTTTTTTTTCAGCCATATGATTGGTCATACCTAAAAAGCAGCACTGATTTTTTTAAATAAAAATCGTTAGAGCCGTTTTTGAGAAAAATAAGCTTTAAAATAACGGTTGTATGGCAGGTACCGTTATTTTTTGAGCTAAAAAAAAAATTTCAATTTCCTTTCTGCACAATACCTAAAAAAGTCTATATACCAAGTTTGAAGCAATTCGGCTCACCCGTTTGGGCTGTAGGGTTCATACAGACAGACAGACAGACAGACAGACAGACAGACAGACAGACAGACATACAGACGGACAGAATTTTTAGACCATCTTTTTTCGTCTTCGCTATCATCGTAATGTCATGTTTGATTGTTATCTCAAAACTTTTTTTTTCGACGAATGCATAACTTGCCTTATAGTACCTATAATCGCAAGTAAAAAATACAGCTAACCCGTAAGCATATTTTACAAGAAACAATTTCACTTTATAGCATTTTCCTAACTTTATAGCAGATTCTTTTTGATAAAAATTGATAATCCAAGAATCAGATTTAAAATAGCGAGCATCTGTTGGTTTCATCTCAAAAAATGATTCATTTTTATACGAAATAAACTTTAAAAATATTTTATTTTACTAACCTGATTGCATTCTATAATATTCTTTAAAATTTATTTTTGAATAACATCTTCTTCACGTATAAATTTAAAATTACATAAAAGTGTTTTTGTTTTGATTTGATAAAGATTGCTGATCAATTAAATCTTGTTGATATTTCATGAACTGTAGGGAGTTTTGCTCACCTAATTAGGTGGATTTTACAAACAGGGATACGTTCACGAAGTAAACAAAGCTGCGACTACACTTGCAGCAATTAGATTTTTCTAAGCAAATCTTTTAACAAAATTTAAAAAATATATTAGATAATAATAAATAGATAATAAGTAATATGATAATGCGAATAAAAATAAGGTTGTTACAATCATTTTGTAAGAACTGAACAATATGTAATAACCCCGTTAAGGGGTCAGTTATAGCGATTAGTAGAATTAATCAGTGAAAATTGGAAACGAATGAATTAGAAGTTTTTGCTGATGGATTTATGGTAGTAAAAAATAATAATAACAATACATCGTCTTTTTATTCTTTCTGGTTGAAAATGCATCAGTAATGCCTGATTCACAACCTCGCGTCACGACGAGACGAGAGCGTCGCAATTATCGCTGTCTTTTTTTCTCGTTCTGAAAAATCAGAACGAGAAAAAGTGACAGCGATAATCGCGACGCTCTGAAAAATCAGAACGAGAAAAAGTGACAGCGATAATCGCGACGCTCTCGTCTCGTCGTGACGCGAGGTTGTGAATCAGGCATAAGTGGAATGAATTGTTTCATTTGGGGGACATGACAATCAGCTGATTAGCAAAGTGTTGTTCGTGGCCGATATGCATATCTTTGCTATAAATGGCCAATAAAATGTATTATCGCCAGTAAAATCGTTTTATTAGTTGTCCGCAACAAATGCATTTTCAAACCAAAATTTTCTTTAATAAAATTATTTATATGTCTTTACCGATTTGCATTTCAAACGTATTAAATATCAACATTTGAAATGTAAATAAACCAACCTAGATATGATAAAAAGTTCAAACGACTTTAGTCGAGAGCGACTTGAGCATGAAAGTGTAGTAATAGCTTTATCTAAATTTATAATCAAAATCTCAGGTTGATCAATATTCAAAACACAATATTTGTCTGAGCAACTACGTTTTCATTAAAGCAAAAGAGGGAATTTCGAAGCAAATTTCCAAATTCGACTCCATTTCCCATGCAAAATTAAATATCGAAATTTGTTCATTTGGGCGAAATTTATGTTGCAAATGTAAACAAAATCAAACCCAACTGAATTGAAAGCCATTGATCAAAAATATTTTCTAAAATGTCAATTTGGAAAGATAATCCAAGGCAACGGCAAAAGTAAACAAAACAAAATACAGTGAATGACGGTTATAAGAAACTCCGAAATGACACAAGTTTTGTTTCTTATAGCGTGTGTTTCTTACATCGGAACCACGGATATTATGAAAAAAGTTTCTTAGAAAAAGAACACGGATACAAGAAACAAGAAAAAGAAGTTTTTTATAAAAATATTCTTCCAGAAAAAAAAAATGTCTTCCATATCATGGAAATGCGTGTTCATGTTTTTTCTAAGGGTGTGTTCACATTTACATGAAAACGCAGTATAATTCTTCCAAAACTAAACACATTGCTTGCTATAGTCTATCACTTATTAAATTGTTGTATTTGAAACACTAAAATGTATTACGAAATTGTATACAAGTCAAACTATGACAGAAAATCTTCTATCAAACGTTTTAATTATTTGATCAATTTTAAAAGCAGCTGTTAACATACTTTTTACATCATTCTGTACGATCTTATGTTTCAAATCGATTATATCTATAAAAATATATCAAAATCATAAGACAACTAAATTGTGCAGCACGTTGAACGAAATTTTACCATCTGTGAAAGGGGCATAATAGAAAAACCTATTACTTTTGAACATACCCATAACAATTCATGAACTTTCAAAAATAACCGCCAAATTTTTAAAATAACTGTCAATTTAGTGGTTCCGTGGTGAACCTCATAGTAGCTGTGAGTGTATGCGAGTTTTTACGCATACTTTCGCAGCTAACCTGAGGTTTCTGTCAAATCAGCTTGTAGGCAAAATTCCATTTCCGGCCTACATTAAACTCTCTTCATATATGCTCTCTGGTTATAACCATTCAAACAAAATTCCGATAAATCAGTATTCTGTCCAACCTGGGTTTCACTTAATGCCAAAACAGCTGGCCTGTATTGCACAGTATGGGCCTACATAGAAAAGAAATTTTTTCTTAGCCCACGAACATTTGAATAGACAACACAAAAATCACTTACCATTTTGAAAAACTAAACACACAAAATTCAACTTTGACGAAACTAAGTTCAACCCTGCAGTATAGTACTGTTGGGCGAAACAAAATACTGAAGACAAGATTTGATAAAGGTAAATGTAATAGGAACAGTTGTTTTATATAAAACCAATCAAATACAAAAGTCTAAGTCAGATGTACATTGTACAATTTAGAGGACCTTATGAGGTAATAGGCGTATTGCCAAATGATCGGTACAAGTTAAAAAAAAAATTAATTCTAAAATTGTTATACAAGAGAAACTATTAGCCCAATTTTAAAATAAATATTAATAATATCTTTATTCATTATTAAATAATTTTACTTGTAATATTTGGTTAAACATTTGACGCACTGTGTTGTTTATTAAAAATGATTATTCCGCAGTTGAATATTGGTGGAAAGTAAATCGTATCGGACATGTTTACGCCTGAGAGCTAAGTATCTGAGCTTATAACGATCTGTTAAAAGTAGTTAAGCCGAATGCCTCTGAACTGCTGAAGGTTGATGATATGAAACAAATTTAAGCTTGTGAGCTAAACCTCTGAGTTCTGAGTGTATAACTGAACATGAATGGTTTCATCGAGAACGATGAAAATTGCCTTGTTATAGATTAGAAGTACATAGTTAGTGTTTTTAAACCCTAGTTGATCGTTTAAAAAAAATAATCGAGTGAACATTGAAGAATATTTTGTTTTTTAGAATGTCAAATAAAGTTGCATAAATAGGAGAATCTGTGCTTCCTTAGTTCATTAGTATTTGAACGGGGAAAGAAGTTAGTTTGAATTAGTAACCACAGAAACAAGCTATTAAATATATTTTTTTTTACTTCCTTTTCTTCATAATTTTTTATCATATAATCAATTATTACTAATTTTATATATGTACATAACTACATATTACACACAACATGCACGATTTAAAACTGAAATTCAGGCAGATACAAAACTTTCATGCAACAACAGAAATACCGAATTACACCGTAGATTCATGAAAAAAGTGTTACGTGAAATTTTACTTTTAAAGAGAAATGTTTTGTTTCCTTTCTTATATTAATGATTTAATTTTGAATCGAGTAATAAACATAAGCGAGAGCTACAGTACGTTTGCAACTAACTGTTGGATACCCTATTCCCCACATTTTTGTATATGTATAATGTATATGCATATGCGTTCGCCTCCTTCGCAGCCAGCCGCTGTTCCAGTATCGGAAACAAAATTCTTCTTTAGCAGGCAGGGAAAAATTCAATAAAATAAATTTTGCTTGGCCGATGTACAATAACTGCTGTCACAATAAAAAAAGGCATTTGCCAAGCCTACAGCTGAGACATTTTATTGCCAAGGTAATCACTATATGAGCTCATCATTCAATTTTAAGCTTGCAGATCGATTTGAACAAAACAAGACAAAAACTTAAATTTTTAGAAATTAGATTTTGATAGGAAATAGCGATTATGTGTGTTTTTAACAATTCTTGAACTACACTCTGCTACGTAAACAAGGTATACAAACCAAAGTGTTCATCTTCTTACTTCAAAACTGCGACCGATAGTTAAAAAACATTAAAAAATTAATGCATATTACGACTTTTGACGGAAACGCCCCTTAAAAGTGGGCGTGTCCTAAAAAATTTAAGAAAAATTTAAGGCACTAATTAAGCTTTGATCATTAGTCAGTATTTAGGCATATGTGCAAAACTACAGCTGAATCGAGTAGTTTTTAAACGATCTTACCTGAAGAAAGGTATTTTATCAAAATCACGCCTTCAAAAGTGGGCGTATTGAAAAAATTTACACGAGAAAATGTAGAGATATATTTCTCAAATAACGAACGGAAGGAAAAAGGTTTAAATTGAATATTGGAAGTACCTTAAATATTTGAGACCACGTTTTTCGTTCTTTCATGAAAAGTGGGCGTAAGCCACACCCCAAAATTCAAAAATTTCTTTTCATATACAAACTTTTAAGTTTTATTAAGAGACGCAACATTTTGGTTGCGGAATCATTATAAATATCGTTTATTTACAAAAACAATTTTTTAATAGTTTCTAGTGAAAAGTGGGCGTCAGCCACGCCCAAAATCAAATTTTTTGATTTCATACACAAGATGTTTATGTGCAAGTAATACCCACAACATTTAATGTTTTTCGCATTAATATAACAATTGTTATTTTACAAAAACAATATTGATGGTTTTGTATGAAAAATGGGCGTCAGCCACGCCCAAACTGAATTTTTTTTATTTAATTGGAATAAGGTTTACCTGAAGCTTGCGCGTGCAAAATTTTAGCGTTATGCTTTTATATTAACTGTACAAAAAACATAATTTAATTTTACCAAATTGAGGTTGTTCAACAAAAATGGCGATTGTGGGCGTGTTTGTGGGCGGATTTTACCGGTTCAAGAACTTAGCCTTACTCTTGAACAAGAGATTATATATACCAAATTTCAGCTTTCTAGCTCAAAAATTGCGACCTCTATACATACGGACGGACGGACGGACGGACGGACGGACGGACGGACGGACGGACGGACGGACCGACGGACATGGCTAAATCGACTAGGCTTTTGATTCTGAGTCAGAATATATATACTTTTCTATACCTAACGGTATTATTTCTCTATGTTACAAACTCCACACCAAATACAATATACCCATTCTATGGAATAGGGTATAAAAATGAAAATGAATTAAAGAAATTAAAATAATCGTGAGATGACTTTCTTACTGAGATCCGCGTGAGATAGAAAAAAAATAACATTGGGACTACTCCAACAAGACAATAAGGAAAGGGTTGTAAAGGAGCCGTGACCAGGTGTCATTTGCTACTGGGGGGTGTCCTTCAGAGTTCATAGCATCCAAGATCTCATCACGGAGAAAAATAAGAAAAGAATCGATTCAGTCAATTGCGTCTTATTTTCTAAATTTCGAATATAACATCCTTTTCTTTATCTTCTATATTTTTCTGTTGCTTTCGTTTCACCTTCTTCTGCATTTTTACTTGCTCAATAGGGCAAGTATTGGTTTCGTGCAGAAAAAAAAATCGAGGTTTTAATCAAACATGACATTACGATGATAGAGAAGCCCAAAAAAGTGGTTTTCGCCATACCGTCCGTCGGTCTGTCTGTGCGTCTGTGCGGATGTGCGGATGTGCGGATGTGCGCTTTTTCACGTCATGCTACAGCCTAAACCGCTTGACGGATTTTCTTCAAACTTGATATATAGTAGTTTGAAGAAAAACGGTTGTCGAGGTATTTTTTATTTCGTTTTAGCCCGGCTCAAACTGGTACCTTTCAAGTAACGGTTTTTTTTCAATTTGAATTTTCTCGAAAACGGCTCTAACGATTTTGGTTAAACTCAAAATTTAGCTTACTTTAAGCATTTCTAACAAAACTGCGTTTTTCGTTTTTGGCTCAAATAGTCGTAACGAAAATCAGGTTTTAACGGCTTTTTTTCAAATAGCCATAAGTTCACAACGGCTTGATTGAATCGACTCAAATTTCGTTTGACATAGTTTTTTATAGTTTTCTATAGGATGGCTTTGTAAATTTTTCCCTGAAGCTTTTCTAAACGGTGGCTTCCATACAACGAGCCGATAAGTTTTAGCCAACATTTTTTGGTTTTTTCTAATTTGCTCGAAAACGGCTCTAACGATTTTGATTAAACTTTGTGTGTTATATTCTTTTAGTGTTTTTAAGAGAACTGCGTTTTCATTTTTTGGCTAAAAATGCAAATAACGGAGATCTGCTCTTAACGGCTTTTTTTCAAATGGCCATAAGTTGTCAACGGTTGCATCTAATTCACTCAAACTTTGTTTGGTATAGTTTCTTTCCGCTTCTTTTCAGATGGCATTGATTTTTTTGCATTTTCTTTTTTTTAAATGGTGGCTCCTATACAAAGAGCCATTAGATTTTGGCCAATTTTTTCGTTTTTTCTAATTTACTCAAAAAAGGCTCTCCCGATTTTTATGAAACTTTGTATGTTACATTATATAGAATACTTCAAAGAAAACTGCATTTTTAGTTTTTTTGCTACACATGACAATAGCGGAAATTGGTTATATCAGTTTTATTAATTTGGCCATAAGCGGAAATTTATATCACCCAAAAGACGACATCTAAATTTGATATACTAAAGGTTACTTAACGTTAGCTCCCGTATATCGAGTCTTCCAGTTTTAGCGTTTAGAGTTGTTCTTATTGATCGAAAAGTTTGTTTTCGTCGTAGTATTGCACCCACAGAGCAAGTACGTGCGACCCAGTCGTGCATTTTATTTTTTAAAGTTTTTTATTAGTTTTTTATTTTTTCCCTTTTGTCTTCTTGCCTTGGGTATGCAAGGTTACTACACACATCCTTTTATGCAAAACGATTTTTTTTTTCGGCACGAAAATTTGTTAGCAAGATCCCACCCCACCACGGTTAGCTGAAGCTGACCACTGTGAGCGTGCCAAATGCTGCAACCACAACGATGGCTTAACGCACAAATGTTTAAGTGGTCAATTTTACAGAGGTGATTTTTAAGATATGGAGATCAATATCTTCGAACAAAATATTTTTTTTTTATGCTTTGTACTTCATTAAAAACTTTATTTTTTATACTTTGGTATTCATCAATATCAATTACTCAATATATTGATCTCCAAATCTTATAAATCATCTCATGTAAAATATTGTTTTGAGCACTTAACACATTTGTGCACTAAGCCATCGCCAAAAGGGTATAAACTTGATCCGGACTTCAATATTAATAGCCCCATGTATGCTACATATTTTAAATATATGTTAAAAAGGAACTTTGCCATAATCTTCGTAAAACTTAAATCGTGGTAAAATTACCATACCCTATCCATTTTAGATATAAACGACCCTTGGAGATCTGATCATTTTTTCTGATAGTTGAGTTTTGAGATAGACACACAAAATCGGGAGACGTACGAATGATCGACAAAAAAAAAATGTCGACTGGATAAATACGAATTTCATCGACTATCAAAATGTCGACTGAAAATTGGTCGACAGAAAAAAAAGTTGACAATTTAAAATCCAGACTATGAAAATGTCGATTAAAAAAGTGTCTGTAAAAATGTCGATAAAAAAATATAGTTCTTTTGATTGCACCGACAGTTTAAATTTTTTAATTATTTTTAAATCATAATAGTAGGGCCGCAACACTGATCGACAGTGGCAAAGTGAATGATGTATCGAGACGATATTTTCAAAATCGACTTTATTTGAGTCGACATTTTGATCTGGCGGTATTTTTACCAATCGACTTTTCGAAAGTCGACGTTATGACGATCGATTTTTTCAAAACGACATTTTAAAAATCGGCAAATCGGACCCAACCCCACAAAATCATATACATCTCTATCAAAATGTAAGTATGTACATTGTACAATGTACCTAAAAGATATCTCCCTTTACAAACCTACATATATTATAATATATACGGTTTTATGTAACCCAAATTTTGTTCAACAATTTTTGAATACTTATAGCTATCTACAATTTTTTATTAAATCAAGGAAAACATAAATATAAGTAGGTAATTCAAAAAAAAAAATTAAACTATAAAACCGGTTCACAATCAAAAGTGAGTAGCTAGTAGCTATTTATTAAATCGATAATGCTGTTCTGCAAGCAAATCTTAATAAACTTGATAGAATTATGTAAGGTAACATATTAATTATTTCACCATAGCTAGACACGATTATGTTGAAACTTTTGAGTTTTTTGATTTATTGGGTTCATGATCTTGTTATTGTATTGGATGCTTTGTTTAATAAAAACTAAAACTAAAAACATAAGAGACAGCCCTGGCCATCTGTCAAACGTCATATTAATATAATGACACAAATCAACGTCTATCACTTATGTTGTAGAATAAAATGACTTTTGATTAAAACGTGTGCAAAGTAAGACGTGCTTTTTATTTATAACTCAAAAAGTTGTCTTAACTTTTGATTCTTTTAAAAGTTCTTTGAAAATTTTTCACGTTTCAAACATTGGCATACCTTGCTGGTAATCTTTGTTGTCTGCAATTAGATCCAATTTCTTTTTTAATTGAAAAAGTTTCCTAAAAGAACAATGGCGCTGGCCAAGGAAGAATCAATTTCAAAATTATTTGTTAACTTCTCAGCTTACCCTCAGAAAGTTGCCAAGGCAAAGCAGACGGAATGATATGTACATTTTGGGCAGGAGAAAACTTTTAGAAGATTATTGGATCAAATTCAATGACACCCACGACGTCATCTCATCAATTGAGGTCAACGATGACAATGAAGAAGAGCTCAAGAAGGTTCTTTCAGATGGGCGCTTTACAAAAATGGAATCTGGCGTACTGCGAAGCCTTAGGAGAACTGAATGACCTGATAGACAAGCTGTCTACGTCTGCGCATGAGACAATAGCTATGTCTCACTCAACATCGACTCAATTCGTCGTTAGCGACGGCAGCAACGTGAAATCTATTCTGCCAAAGTTTTATCTGCCCATATTTGATTGATCGTTCGATGAGTGGCTGAACTTCAAATACATGTTCACAAGTTGCCAATTCAACGAGACATCACTCGCCAATGTACAACGACTACATTATCTCAATTGTAGTCTTCGTGGTGATGCTTCGAGTGTCTTGAGAAATATTCAGGTTAGTGACGACAACTTCACTACTGCTTGGGATATATTTCAAGGCCGGTATGACAATAAGCGCAAGCTTATCAAACAATATCTTCGGGATATTTAAAAGTTACCGACTATGACAAAAGAATCTCCGGAGGCCTTGCGTCTGGACTGCATCACTGAAGCTATTTGGGCTTTAAAACAACTAGGCAGACCAACCGATAAGTGGTATGATTGATTAATTTTGCATGTGACAGAAAAACTGGATTTTGTTATTATCAAATATTGGGAAACTTCACTTAATGGCCCAAACGTCATTCCTACAAAAACAGATCATTGTATTTATATCTTATAGTAATTTCATGGAACATTTTATTTTAGTTCTGAACGTCGTCAATGGCGGCAATAGTTGTATTATCTACTTTACATATATTGTTGTTTTTGCTTCCCATGGAGTTTAGACAAAAACCACTCAAATTTCTATCCAATTCAAGCTTGTGAACGTCGTCGCTAGATGCCGCACAAAACGTTCCGCTTCTTGGGAATACTATAAAATATAAATACAATGAACAGATCCAGTCCACAGTCACCAAGCAAATGTAAATCGATGCCCAAGTTGTGGTGGTAGGCATGTTCTAAGGCTTTGTAGGGATTTTAGAAAACAAAGCCCTGCACAGATATTAACTTTTGTGACAAGAGCAAAGTTGTGCAACAATTGTTTTAAAGCTAAGCACGCATCACAGCACTGCCCGTCTGACTATTCCTGCTTAATATGTCACCAAAAACACCACACAATGTTGCACGACAGCATCCAGTCTCAAGAGGCCAACGTCAATACAAACCATATGCGAACAACCGGTACTTCTGACATTCGTCTCATGACTCACTTAACGAATCTGTCAACAACAAATCACTAATAAAGTTGGAACCTGTTTTGCTGGCTACAGCTCAAATTCGAGTACGATCTACCATCTAAAGCTTCGAACACTTTTGGACAGTGGTTCCTAAGTGACATTTATTAGTGAATATGCAGTTCAACAACTTCGTCAGCGGCGAACATTGCACCTTGTACCGGTGACTGGGGTAGGAGGGTTGATTGTTGGTTAGTCAACAGGAGTGTAGTCGATATTTCTTCGAGTTCTCTCACAAAACCAAATTTCAACATAAGCTGCAAAACACTAATTTTAGCACGTTTGGGTCAACTCATACCCATTCTGCGAATCGACACTGAACCATTTTGTGTATTTATGGATCTTGATCTGGCTGATCCAAACTTTTAGAGCGCGGATCTATTGATGTCATTCTTGAGTTGACATTTGCGATCTGTCAAAGTGGTTTTGCATAAGAAAAAAATCAATAAAAAATCGATAAATTAAAAAATAAATTTAAAATCCTGTAAGAAAACTTAAAAAACAGTGCTTCCTTTACATCTGGAAAGTAAAGTACCAGTAAGTTATAACTTTTAAGACTATTTATATCACCGAAATTTTTTTTGCACAATATACCTAACCTAACTTATGAGCAAAAGAGGACTCAAAGAAACTTCCCCTGTCCTTTACAATAATCCAAAGAGAGGCCTTTCAATAAACATAATCGAAATGGCAACACCAACAGGAATCAGTGTGGAACAAATGAAGGAGATTCTAATGGAAAATATCTCGCTGCTTGTTTCAAAGCTTGTATCCAAAACAGACTTCCAGTTGCTTTATGCAGATTTGTCAGCATTTACAGCGAAACAGGATGAAATTTCGGCAAAAGTTGTTTTCTTAGAAAACCGAAATAGGTTCCTTGAGACGCAGATTGAAAAAATAATGCAGAAAAGTGTTGAGGATAAAGTAGTTGCATTTACCGCCCGATGATAACACCGACCCGGTTGAAAAAGACAAGTCTGTATTTTCGGGTCTGCTCGACGCAAACCAAACAAGCTCCGGCGTTGAGTCAGCGCACAGAGTAAACGGCCATGATGCTCGCTTAGCAATAATTATTGTCAAGTTTAAGTCAAGAATAACTGCTTTAAACGTTTTGAGAAATGCGAAAAAACTTAAAGGAACGAATATAAGTGTCCATAAAGACCTGCCGCTTGGTGTGCGACAAAGGAGAAGCAAGTTGGTTTCAGTAATGTAAGTGCTTCGCGAGTCGAAACCAAAAACAAAAATCCTTTTGAGAGACGATAGACTGTACGTGGAGGACACAGTTTTTACGTGGGACGCATCACAAGGTCTAATAAATGGAGCCAATAGCGACAGCCTAGCCAAAATCAAACAATTGATTGGAGAAATCCCTTCTTCGTTAGTAAATTTATTGAACAAGCTACAACCACAAAAAATAAACAATAAGAACGAAACATCAACGTCAACGTCGACCATCGTTATTGACAGAAATGTCAGTCGACCAATCTTTGGAGGTGCAAACACACTGGAAACAAGAGCCGCTGTACATATTCCGGGTGGATTCTCAAATGTGGATTTACACGGCGGTGAAGCATCTAACTGAGATGTAACCGTCTGCCAGGCGAACTTAAGCTGTTCAACGTTAAACATATTAAGCTATAATGTTGCCGGGCTAAAAAACAAAAACATATTTGCAGATTTTTTCAATTACATAAAAAAATTCGATATATTTATTTTATTTGAAACACATATAGATTATGATGAAACTAATTTTAAGAATATTTTCATGAATAACGAAATAGAATGTATAACTGCTGTTAAAACCAGTTTATTTGGAAGAGGAAGTGGCGGCGAACTTTTCGGGTACACAAAACAATTTAACGATGTAATTAAATTCAAAAGCTTAGAAGAAACCCAAATAATAGAAATCAATTTTGAAGACAAAATTCATCACATCATCCCAATTTACCTTAATTGCAGTCATTGGCAGCGGGACTTTGAGAAGACACGTGACCTCCTTAATTTACTAGGATCAACAAACCTTATACTTATTGGGGACTTTAATGGAAGAATAGGTCTATCTCAAAACAACTTACTAGCGGAATTGACACTTCATCTCTTATTTTTTGCGATAGAGATTCAAAAGATGAGGTATGTGATTCAAAAGGAGTCAAAATTCTTGAACTAGCAGATGCCTTCGACTGTCGCGTACTAAATGGAAGCTGAAAAGGTGATCATAATGGGGAATTATTTTTTATCCGTGGTTCAGCGAGTTCCGTGATAGATTACTGCTATATATCTGGTGATTGGGACACCCTTTCTCACGAGTTCAGAGTAGGAGTAAAAACGTTTTCAGACCATATGCCACTGGAGGTATCAGTTAAGCTGAAAGCATTCCTGATCGAAGCTCCGGCATCTGAGCTTGCACTTCTTCCAAAACTAGCATGGAAATAACAGAGGTATTTCATTTCTGAATACTGCGGCAACAAATATTTTCCGCTGTACTGTTCAATCGGCTTAGCGAATGGGTTGAAAACAAGCAAATCTTGCAAGAATTCCAAACAGGGTTCAGGAAAAACTACTCGACGATTGATCAAATGTTCTCTTTGGTGAAAATTGCTGATATCTATAAAAGCAAGGGTAAAAAGCTCTATGCATTCTTCGTAGATTTTCGGCCAGCTTTCGATTCCATTCCCAGGGAATCCCTTTTTTATAAGCTCTATACGTATGGAATCTCAATTAAAATTATAACTTTAGTCAGAGCTATGTACAAGGAAAATGTTGCTCGAGTATGGGATGGTAATTTACTTTCAGAAGAGTTTGATACATCAATGGGAGTTAAGCAGGGATGCGTTCTCAGTACCCTATTTTTTACCTTATATATAAACGACATAGTTGAATGTGTGAAAGGTGGAATTGTTATGAGCGGAAAGAACATCCCAGGACTGATGTATGGAGAGGATATAGTTTTCTCAGTGGAAACTATAGACGGTATGCAGTTGATTATAAATACTCTTAACCGCAAGTAAGCGATAGAAATTGTTAAGGAATATAAGTATCTAGGAGTCCTAATTACTTCTAACCTTAACCTAGGTAAACATCTCCAATTTAAATAAGCGGAAGCTAAGCGCCCTATGTGTACTGTGTGGAGATGTTGTATCAACAAGAAAAATATTTTGTATGTAGCCAAGTATAAGATCTTTCGGACAGCTGCGATCTCCATCCTCTTTTATGGAGCCCAAGTATGGGGGTATATTTCCTTTGAGGCTGTGAAAAAGTTCCTTCGATTCTTTATTCGAAGTACTTTAAGACTGCCTAGTAGTTCACCTAATTATATGTTATATCTGGAAAGAGGGATGACGATCCTGACGCGCTTAAGATAAAATTCAAAGAATTGCTAAGGAAAGCCGGAAATATGATCTATGATAATTTTGTAATGGAAGCTGAATCGTCCCAATACAGAGCCTATTACAGTAAATTTAATCATTTTTTAAACACTAAAACTTATTTCTTAGCACACAACACTTATCAAAAAATAAGCATGATATTTAAAGTAAGAGGTGAAGTGATTGGATTATATTCCACACCGTCCAGAACTTCCACTGCTATGTAACCTATGCAATTTAAAAGTGCGAGAAGATGTATATCACTTCCTGGGAATCTGCCCAATACTCAAGGAATTCAGAAAGCGCTGCTTTGGAGTGAAAATTCTTAATTTGGAAGAGGTGATCAATATTTTAAATGGAGAACGAGGATGGGACCTTCTATTTGAGTTTGCTGTAATCGCTTTTCGATACAGAACCCTTTTTTGCTCAAAATCAGAGTATATTAAAAGAATTTCAAAATAAGTTAAATTCCAGAACAAAGAAAATTCTACATTTTATCACTTAACATCTTCAAAAATGTGCTTAAGTTATTGCTTATTTTTTATAAAAGAGCCTCAACTGATGACCAAAACTTCAAATGCTTCTCCTGAAAAATTGCGAAAATTGACTTATGCTGTTATGGTTTATTGCCACAGATTTCTGCAGCAAGATGATACTGATATGCAGCAAATCATATGGACAGATAATGAGGGCCTTCCAGCTGTCTACAGACTACTTACGGTAACATACGGTATAAGCTGTTCACCGTATCTTACAAAAAAGCTGCTCCATACCTTGGCCAATGATGAAGAGGCTGACTTTCAGCAACCGGCAAAAGTACTACGGGAATCATTTTGCATAGATAGTCTGCATGGTACCGATTCTGTTGAGACTGCTCAAAAACTACAGAAGTTTCCTGTTATGAGAATGGAATTCAAATTCTAATGAGTTTCTGCAGGGTTTAAGTTCTTACGAAAAGTTAAAAGACCCTTGCTGTGAACTTAATTTGGATCTTGAAACCAAAGCTCTTGGTATATTTTGGTTTTGTCAAAGCATAGGATACAAGTTAAATGTCACTAGAGTCTCATCAGCAATAACAAAACGTGAAAAACTGTCTGATACGGCTAAAATATATGACCCAACCTGTCTACTAGCTCCAATAGTTATAACAGGCAAAATCATGTGTCAACAAATTTGGCTTTCTGGCATTTCCTGGGATGATCCACCTGGGGAACTTCATCAGCGGAGCTGTGTTCAATTTCGCGAAGAGCTCTATTGATAGCTGATATCAAGGTCTCAAGGTAGGTTTTCTCGTCACCAGATGCATCGAGATCGACCTACCAGCTACATGTGTGTTCGGATGCGTCTACCTCTGCTTATGCTGCTGTCACCCATTTGCGAGTCAAAACAGTTAATGGTGAAATTAAAGTGTCCAATTTTATTGCCAAAACTAAAGTGGTACCTTTAAAGAAGATCACCGTTCCATGTTTTGAACTCAATGGAGCACTTCTTGCGTCAAAACTAGTTTTCAAAGTGCTCGCCACCTTAAAGATGACGTCAATCAAAACCTTCTGTTAGTCCGACTCAAAGACAGCTCTTAGCTGGATTTGGGGAAACCCTGGAAAGCATAAGAACGTTGCCAACCGGATTACGAAAATTCAAGAGCGGACAGATATTGACTGTTAGAGGAATGTACCCACTAAAAGCAATCCGGCTGATGTTGCCTCCCGTGGTGTATACCTTTCCCAGCTAAGGAACCTCAATATATGGTGGTCTGGTCCAGAGTGGCTTAAAAAATCGGAGCACGAATGGCCGCAACAAATTTGTGACGTGAAAGATGTACTTGAGATAACTTCACTACTTGCTCAAACTCCGCCCAAACTGTTCAAGGAATTAGTACCATTGGGTCTTCTCAACAAATATTCCAATATCAACACTCTAGTCGAAATTAGAAGCTGGTGCTATCGTTACATTGACATCAAACTAAACCGGCTTCACGCGACATCATCCTGGTGCACAACTACTGAACGTCAAAGAGCATTACATTTCTGGATCAGGTATGTTTAAAAAGTCCATTTTCCTAATGAAATCTCTTGTCTCTCCCAAGGAAAACCTATTAGTTCAAAAAGCAAGTTACTTAAACTCAATCCTACTATTGACGAAAATGGCATCATACGATTGAATGGTAGGCTAAAGAAAGCTTGGTTGTCTGTGTCTGAAAGGTTTCCCATCATATTATTTAAGGAGAGCAAGCTTACTGAGATGCTTATTGATCAAGGGTATTCGTGGCAAGCAAGCTACTTTTAATTTCCCCCGAAGACAGTTTTGGTTGATCGATGTACGTGCGGCTGTTGAAAAGTGCATTAGTCATTAATTGACCTGTTTCCGTCAAAATCCACATGTTACAACCCAAATTATGGGAAATCTTCAAACTCCCCATTGTAAAGCTGCTGCTCCGTTTACGCATTCTTAATTGGATTATGCTTTGCCGTATGAATTTCGAGTCACAAAAGGCCGAGGTAACCGAAGTTACAATGAATGGGTTGTTCTCTTTGTGTGCATGAGCACCAGAGCTTTCCATCTTGAGCTCGTGAGTGATATGTCCACCGAAACATTCCTTTCGGCTTTGCGACCCTTTTTTACTACAGCTCTAGCATTAACAGCGATTGTGCAACAACATTTGCTGGTGCAAATATAGCACTCAAGGCTGACTTTGCGGCTTTTCAAAAGCAGCTAGAGAAAAGCAGGTGATCTTAATCTTGCCGCGGTGTTACATGGCACTTTATTCCACCAGCTCTCCAATTTTTGGAGGCATATTTGAGGCCGGTGTCAAAAGCATGAAACATCATCTAAAGCGAAACATTTGCTAAGCAACTCTGACTTTCGAGGAAGTTTACACCGTTCTTAAGCAAATCGAAGCTGTGCTTAATTCAAAGCCTCTGTCAGCACTATCTGATGATACCAGTCACTTAGTTTTCTTGACCTCTGGGCATTTCTTGTTTGGCGGTTATCCCATCACTGCTGCTCCAAAACCAGATTTGCTCGACATCAAGTCAGGTGTGACGGGATCGCCCTATAGAGCTTACGCTTTTGGGTTAATCTTTATTTGGCTACTCGCCCTAGAAAGTCTGCATGTGCACCGTGCATATACACATGATAAGAACCTGACGGGCGCAACATTACGCAGGTAGACTAACGGCACAGGGAAAATGGTCTCGAAGTCAAAAGTCCCGAATTTGACTTTCAGGACTAATGACCCATTTAGGTGGGTCGTAAGTCCCGAATCTTAATTTTGGACTTTTGACCCACCTAAATGGGTCATAAATATCGCTTTTTTTGATTTCTCATGTCCCGAATGAAACAATGTGATAAATAAATGTCTTTAAGAAATTTAATAATTTTATTTGTTCTTTAAATACAGGTATACTAAGAAAAAATAGTATTCGTTTTCAAAAAAAAAAAAAAAAAAAAGATCACAAAAAAAATAATAAGTATATGTATAGGTACTAACAAAAAAGTGTTCATTATCAAAAAAAACAACAGAAAAATTAAATTAACAAATGATTATTAATTATATGAACTTCAAAAATCTATAATATAAAAATAAGTCGGGTTTTCCTTCCTGACGCTATAACTCCAGAAGGAACGAACCGATTTTCAAGGTTTTGCATTCGTTGGAAAGGTCTCCGGCTCCATGAGGTTTAGAAGAAAACAAAATTTAAAACCGCCAAGCAGAAGTTTTTGTAGCCCATTTATAAGATTTTTCAACTGTAAGGCAATATTTATTCGTAGTATTTATTGGAATTTATTTCTGAAAAATATATTTGATTTTTAATATTTCAAAATTTTGTTGACATTTATATATGCCATTTTCCCTAAATATTAATTAAAATTAGATTTGTTTATATTTTTTTTCGATTATTGTTAAGTTTTCATATCTTCAATAAAATACGATTCAAGCCATTCATAATATTGTGAAAAGTTTGGTAGGGTCCTCTGAGGACGCCTTTGAAGGTTTATGAGAAGCTTGGTTAAAATTCAGTAAGTTTGGTTTTGGTTGGGCAAAGTTTAAGACCACAAAAAAAAATCTTAACACAATGAAAGAAATTACTTATCTTGGATATATTCATTTGAACTGTTGTCTGATGATTGCTCAAATTGCGGTTTGCAACAAATGCATTTTAAGTGCACTTTATCAAATAACTAACAAATGTGAAATATCATCAGCGAGTAGACTGCAAAGTTTAAGCACACGCAACCGCACTATCGGACACTATTCGTCAGCGGAACAGTGCGACACCATCCGACAAAATAAAATTAGCGAAGCGGGTTGTAACAATTTTCAGTTTACTTTGCCAAATTACTTACAAATCTAAGAAATTGTGAGCCATTGGACTTCAGTCGATAAAATAACCGTATCGACGAACATGCGTGTTCATTCGCTGCAAGAACAACGAAACAACTTTTGGATATCGGGATTCGGGAATGGCAAAATTAAAGTTGGAGTTGGACAAATCATCACCACATGTTTCCCTTTACAACCAATTCAGTTATGGAACAAATACAAAGACGACATATGTGAAGATATCTTGCATCGCTTGCTCATTCGAACGAATAATCCCGAGATGCAAATAACCGATGAAATCTACAATGAAGGATTGATTCTGATTGAGGATCAATGCTTGACTATTGCAAACAAGCTACTGATTGAAGTAGGAATGATTGCGCCAAATCGATCGATGCACGATGCATTCAACCAAGAATTAAATCGAGAGCTGCAATACAATGTTGATACACTGCAGGAATTCGTTCGAAATAATGTGCCGTTGCTGAATGAACAGCAAAAACAAGTATACGAAACATTAATGCAAGCGGTGGACACTAATACTGGTGGTCTATTCTTCCTGGACGCACCTGGAGGAACAGGGAAAACATTTGTCATTTCATTGATTGTAGCCACTATTCGATCAAGATGTGACATATGTAGCTTTGGCGTTAGCATCATCTGGAATTGCGGCGACTCTTCTTGATGGCGGTCGTACTGCACATTCTTCGCTTAAGTTGCCAGTCAAATTTAAACACAATTGATACTCCAACATGCAATATTTCCCGATCCAGAGCAATGGGAAAATTGTTGATGCAATGCAAGCTCATTGTTTGGGATGAGTGCACAATGGCCAATAAGAAATCACTTGAAGCACTTAACTTCACACTAAAGGCTCTTCGGCGAAATAACAACATCTTTGGTGGCTTGATGATATTGTTGGCAGGCGATTTCAGGCAGACGTTGCCAGTAATTCCCCGTGGAACGCCTGCAGATGAATTGAATGCTTGCCTGAAGGCATCACATTTGTGGAATAACGTAAAAACATTATCGCTAACCACTAATATGAGAGTTCAACTTCAAAATGATCAAAGTGCTGCACAATTTTCCAAACAATTGTTAGCTGTTGGAAATGGAAAAGTCCCAGTTGATGCGACATCTGGATTAATTACTCTTACCAATGACTTTTGCCGATTTGTAGACTCTCAATTAGCTCTTATTGAAAATGTTTTCCCAAACATTAGTGAGAATTATAAGAATTATGTTTGGTTAAGTCAACGAGCAACTCTCGCCGCAAAGAATAATGATGTAAATGCACTGAGTTTCACCATTCAATTAAAAATCGATGGCGATTTGGTGACATACAAATCCGTTGATTCCATAACAAATCCCGATGATGTAGTAAATTATCCAACGGCGTTTTTGAACTCTCTGGAGTTACCAGGATTTCCACCACATAACTTGCAACTCAAAGTTATTTCTGTTATTATGATATTGCGTAATTTGAATCCACCGCGACTTTGCAACGGTACTTGACTTGCGGTGAAAAGACTTATGCCGAATTTGGTTGAGGCAACCATTATTAACGGAAAGTACGCAGGTGAAAATGTATGTATTCCTCGAATGCCAATGATTTCGACTGATCTTCCGTTTGACTTCAAACGATTGCAATTTTCGGTTCGCCTTGCGTTCGCAATGACAATTAACAAGTCGCAAGGCCAATCGCTTAGTGTTTACGGGATGAATTTAGAAAATCATTGTTTTTCACATGGGCAGCTATACGTTGCGTGTTCACGAGTTGGGAAACCATCGGCTTTGTTTGTGTTAACGTCAGACCAAAAAACAAAAAATGTGGTTTACCAAAGAGCACTTCAATGAAACGGATAATTTGCGGACACGTATAACGCTTTGATTCAGTATTTACTTTGGATTCACTTTAATTTTTTACTTAGAGAAGTTCAACTAAATTACACTTCATTTTTGTAATCGAAGCATTAAATCAATAAACAGAGAACAAAAATCTAACAGATTTTGGTTCCGATTGTAATAATTTATTCAGTTATTGAAACAAATTGAAACCAGGTCGAAAATTGTCAGATTTCGAAAACTTAAAATTTTTATTAGTTTCATAAGGTCATATTCAGAAAATAAAACGAACACAACATAAGCAAAATCATCTTCCATTTTATGTATTTCAATGTCTGCTCATCACTATAGAGGTGGAATTTATTCAACTTTTGCCACAGTGAATAACCCCACCACAGTTGTCCACCACTGTAAATTTATTGTCCATAACAGTTAATTGTCCGCCACAGTGAATTGTGTACAACAGTGAATTGTGCACAGTGAAGTGTCCCCACAGTGAATTGTGCACGGTGAGTTGTGCACAGTGAATTAGCCGGCTTCGCCTTTTTTAGGGTACGTCGCCAAACCTATTTTTGTGTCGCCAAAATAAATTTAAACGGGCGATCGTTTGGCGATAAATCGCCACATCTGACAAGCCTGGCTGTGCTGAGAATGCGAGCGAGGTATTTGGTGTATATTTTTGTTTTCTTTTTCTTTTTAATTGGCACTGATTCTATTTATTTTTTCGAGTGTTGGGCTGAATTTAATTTATGGCTTTAGATTTATTGCACTATTTATGGTATGTCTAAATATGGTTTGGTTTATTTTTTTTTTTTTTTTTTGTAATATTTTTTTGGGTGACACACGTGCACAGAAACAACGCGACCGCACACGACGAGCACTTGATCGACACTGTAAATGGTGAAACATGGAAAATGTTTGAGCGCCCCAAAAGCAAATTCGAAAAACGGAACGAGTTCATTGACCTTTTCTCTAAGAAGTTGGACAGACAAAAAATAACAGTTTTAGAGTTCGTTAATCAAATTTCGTCAAAACTGTATGGACAATCAAACGAAATTGACATTAAATGTTCCCAATCGACATCGTCGTCCGACTAAAGATTCATAACCAATTGAATCATTGAAGTGCAGCATCTGCTTTCAAAACCCTCGGAATGTACTATTACGACCTTGTATGCATTACAAGATGTGTAGTAGTTGCTTCTCCAGAATAAAGGAAACGGCCAGAGCCTTAAAAACGAATTACTGCGCCCATTTTGTCGCCAAGTAATTAAAGAAAGTGGACCTATTTATTTATAAAGTACTAGCAAACCCGGCGAACTCCGTTTCGCCACCAGATGGCTTCGTTTTTTGTAACATTTCGTTTGGGGATTAAAAGATGAAGAAAAATGATTTTTTTTGTTTATATTTGAAAAGGAAAATTTTTATTTCATTTCACAACAGTAATGAATTCAATTCGATTACAAAAATGAAGTGTAATTTAGTTAAACTTCTCTAAGTAAAAAATTAAAGTGAATCCAAAGTAAATACTGAATCAAAGCGTTATACGTGTCCGCAAATTATCCGTTTCATTGAAGTGCTCTTTGGTAAACCACATTTTTTGTTTTTTGGTCTGACGTTAACACAAACAAAGCCGATGGTTTCCCAACTCGTGAACACGCAACGTATAGCTGCCCATGTGAAAATCAATGATTTTCTAAATTTATCCCGTAAACACTAAGCGATTGGCCTTGCGACTTGTTAATTGTCATTGCGAACGCAAGGCGAACCGAAAATTGCAATCGTTTGAAGTCAAACGGAAGATCAGTCGAAATCATTGGCATTCGAGGAATACATACATTTTCACCTGCGTACTTTCCGTTAATAATGGTTGCCTCAACCAAATTCGGCATAAGTCTTTTCACCGCAAGTCAAGTACCGTTGCAAAGTCGCGGTGGATTCAAATTACGCAATATCATAATAACAGAAATAACTTTGAGTTGCAAGTTATGTGGTGGAAATCCTGGTAACTCCAGAGAGTTCAAAAACGCCGTTGGATAATTTACTACATCATCGGGATTTGTTATGGAATCAACGGATTTGTATGTCACCAAATCGCCATCGATTTTTAATTGAATGGTGAAACTCAGTGCATTTACATCATTATTCTTTGCGGCGAGAGTTGCTCGTTGACTTAACCAAGCATAATTCTGATAATTCTCACTAATGTTTGGGAAAACATTTTCAATAAGAGCTAATTGAGAGTCTACAAATCGGCAAAAGTCATTGGTAAGAGTAATTAATCCAGATGTCGCATCAACTGGGACTTTTCCATTTCCAACAGCTAACAATTGTTTGGAAAATTGTGCAGCACTTTGATCGTTTTGAAGTTGAACTCTCATATTAGTGGTTAGCGATAATGTTTTTACGTTATTCCACAAATGTGATGCCTTCAGGCAAGCATTCAATTCATCTGCAGGCGTTCCACGGGGAATTACTGGCAACGTCTGCCTGAAATCGCCTGCCAACAATATCATCAAGCCACCAAAGATGTTGTTATTTCGCCGAAGAGCCTTTAGTGTGAAGTTAAGTGCTTCAAGTGATTTCTTATTGGCCATTGTGCACTCATCCCAAACAATGAGCTTGCATTGCATCAACAATTTTCCCATTGCTCTGGATCGGGAAATATTGCATGTTGGAGTATCAATTGTGTTTAAATTTGACTGGCAACTTAAGCGAAGAATGTGCAGTACGACCGCCATCTAGAAGAGTCGCCGCAATTCCAGATGATGCTAACGCCAAAGCTACATATGTCACATCTTGATCGAATAGTGGCTACAATCAATGAAATGACAAATGTTTTCCCTGTTCCTCCAGGTGCGTCCAGGAAGAATAGACCACCAGTATTAGTGTCCACCGCTTGCATTAATGTTTCGTATACTTGTTTTTGCTGTTCATTCAGCAACGGCACATTATTTCGAACGAATTCCTGCAGTGTATCAACATTGTATTGCAGCTCTCGATTTAATTCTTGGTTGAATGCATCGTGCATCGATCGATTTGGCGCAATCATTCCTACTTCAATCAGTAGCTTGTTTGCAATAGTCAAGCATTGATCCTCAATCAGAATCAATCCTTCATTGTAGATTTCATCGGTTATTTGCATCTCGGGATTATTCGTTCGAATGAGCAAGCGATGCAAGATATCTTCACATATGTCGTCTTTGTATTTGTTCCATAACTGAATTGGTTGTAAAGGGAAACATGTGGTGATGATTTGTCCAACTCCAACTTTAATTTTGCCATTCCCGAATCCCGATATCCAAAAGTTGTTTCGTTGTTCTTGCAGCGAATGAACACGCATGTTCGTCGATACGGTTATTTTATCGACTGAAGTCCAATGGCTCACAATTTCTTAGATTTGTAAGTAATTTGGCAAAGTAAACTGAAAATTGTTACAACCCGCTTCGCTAATTTTATTTTGTCGGATGGTGTCGCACTGTTCCGCTGACGAATAGTGTCCGATAGTGCGGTTGCGTGTGCTTAAACTTTGCAGTCTACTCGCTGATGATATTTCACATTTGTTAGTTATTTGATAAAGTGCACTTAAAATGCATTTGTTGCAAACCGCAATTTGAGCAATCATCAGACAACAGTTCAAATGAATATATCCAAGATAAGTAATTTCTTTCATTGTGTTAAGATTTTTTTTTGTGGTCTTAAACTTTGCCCAACCAAAACCAAACTTACTGAATTTTAACCAAGCTACTCATAAACCTTCAAAGGCGTCCTCAGAGGACCCTACCAAACTTTTCACAATATTATGAATGGCTTGAATCGTATTTTATTGAAGATATGAAAACTTAACAAAAATCGAAAAAAAATATAAACAAATCTAATTTTAATTAATATTTAGGGAAAATGGCATATATAAATGTCAACAAAATTTTGAAATATTAAAAATCAAATATATTTTTCAGAAATAAATTCCAATAAATACTACGAATAAATATTGCCTTACAGTTGAAAAATCTTATAAATGGGCTACAAAAACTTCTGCTTGACGGTTTTAAATTTTGTTTTCTTCTAAACCTCATGGAGCCCGAGACCTTTCCAACGAATGCAAAACCGTGGAAATCGGTTAGTGCGTTCTGGAGTTATAGCGTCAGGAAGGAAAACCCGACTTATTTTTGTATTATAGAGCGCGAATAGTACACCACAATGAAATGCACACAGTTAATTGTCCACCACAGTGAATTGTCCGCCACAGTGAATTGTGTCAACAGTGAATTGTGCACAGTGAGTTGTCCCCACAGTGAATTGTGCACAGTGAATTGTGCACAGTGAATTGTGCGCAGTGAATTAGCCTAGACCCTAAAAAAGGCGATATTTTTCGTTGTTGGCGACTTTAATTTTTTGAATCGAAGTCCTAACACTTTTTTTTTCATTTTTCTAGTTAGCACTTAAAACTAAAATTTTTTCCATTCCTGCATGATGAATAGAGTCATCAAAATATTAATTTTGAACGCAGGCACTTCAGATCGATTTCTTTCTCATCCATAAAATAAATCACGTACGTCAAACCGAATTCATGCGTTCGATTTCCAACCATAGTCAACAATTGTTAACTATAGTCAACAACAAGGCGTTCCTTTAATCAAAATTATTTACGATTTGTGAATGTATGACGTCATAACAGCGTTCCTTAACTCACCTTAAAGTGTCAAATAGTTAAGATTTGTTACTATTTCCAACTCACCTCCATGACATGAGTTGATATTGTTGGTCTGTCAAATTGGACGTTTTGTTTTAACTAATTAAAAGTCTTTATTAAAAAGCAAACCAAAACATTAAAAATGTTTGATTTGGGCATCAAGAACGTCTTTATTTTTTTTTGAGTGGATCAACAACAAAGTATAAAATGGATTCTTTGCCAATTTTGGGCGATGAAGAAGAATAATTTAGTTAGTTCCTCAATATAGTTACAACAAAATTTTAAATGTGGTAGTTTGACAGTTTAACAAATTCTAAGAACGTACCGTTCCTAAGTGGTTGGTAAAAAAACCCAACAAATAATAACAATGCAGCTTCAACAAATGTTTGTGACGTAACAACAATTTATTGTTGACTATGGTTAGAAAAAGAAAGAACCAAATGTTTGTGGAATGCAGAATGTAAAACTTAAATTCTAACTGCTCTGTGAAAATAAATTTTTTGAATTTGGTGATATATGGAGTGGAAAATTTTGAAATTTGGCGATTTGTTGGCGATTTAAATTTTAAGTTTGGCGACTTCGCTTTTTTAAACCTGACAACCCTGAGCACAGCATCCAACAATACCCATCCTCTCCACCCGCGCCACCCATAACTGTTGCTTTCTATGCAGTGCAAGCCTCTTGTAAGGCTTATTGCAAGAGGTTTTGCACTGGATAGGTGAGTAACATTTGATGTATATTTCAATCGTGTTTTTTTTCTATATTAATTCCCGTTTGCAAATTGTTTTATGGACATAACACCTAATACAGTTTGTTTATAATTGGAATTAATATGGGACTATACTGCACGGCTGAAATTAGTTTCGTCAAAGTTGAATTTTTTGTGTTTAGTTTTTCAAAATGGTAAGTGATTTTTGTGTTGAAAATTCAAATGTTCGTGGGCTAAGAAAGAATTTCTTTTCTGTGTACGCCCATACTGTGCAATACAGGCCAGCTGTTTTGGTATTAAGTGAAACCCAGGTTGGACAGAATACTGTTTTATCAGAATTTTGTTTCTTTGGATATAACATAGTGCCATTCCTTTTTTCCCACCATGGTCTTGTCGTTTATGTTAGGAATGATATTGCTTGCTAGAGCCTTCCCCAATATGGGAATTGTTCTAATACGAATTTAAATTTCCTGTGGCTCAAATTCACTGTCCGCAAGCATATCATCAATTACTGTTTTCTTTACAGGAGTCCGAATCTTGACAGCATGTCTACTTGTGATGAGTTAGATGTTTTGTCAGATTGAATTTCCCAAATTGTTTCCCATTGTCCTCACACTGAAGTCGTGATTACGGGCTTCAATGTACACAATTCAAGTTGGCTCCGCTATTCTAGCCAGACAACACTCGAAGGAAGGTATACCGAGATCTTTGCTGAATATAACCATCTTACCCAGCTTGTCGATGAGCCTTCTCGTATACCGGATGTTGATGGGCATTCCGCCCATACTCTTGACTTGTTCCTTACTTCCCATCCTCATAAATATACTATTAAAGTAACTTCTCCATTTGGCACCTCGGACCATTGTGTCATTTCAGCTAATTTCTCGATCTCCAACCATCCAGTTAAAGAAAAAATTCCCACTAACACCTTTTGGCAATACGAGAAAGCCAAATGGGACGGTCTGAATAATTTCTTTCGCAACTTTAACTGGTCATTATCCTTCCTCGATAATGACATTGATGGCAGTGCTGAAATGATTACAGAAGTGATTTTTTTTGGAATGAGAACTTTTGTCCCTCACAGAACAAAATGTATCAAAACAAAAGAAAAGTCTTGGTTTACCGAAGAGTGTAAAGAAGCTATCAGGTTGAAAGAATTAAGCTTCCGATCCTACAAAGCCAACCCAACTGAGGAAAATTGGAGGAAACACAAACAAGTTAATAACTTGTGCAACTCCGTTATACACAAAACGAAATTTTTACATGACCAGAAGTTACGGCAAACAATTCTGCAATGTCCCAAAGGCAGTAAAACCTTCTGGTCATTTGTAAAAAACGTCAAGAACTCAACGTCATCTTCAGTTCAAACGCTCATCGTCGACGATAAACCAATTGTCAGCTCTTCAGAGAAGGCGAATATGCTCGCAGCTCATTTTGCTGCAAGTTCTACGTTGCCTGCAAGCAACAATGACCCTCCTGTACTTGAGAACGTTAATGTTTCTATGGGACAGGTACAGTAGCAAGAGTTCTTCAAGATCTTGATATACACAAATCCGCTGGCGCGGATGGTATACCCCTTATTCTTCTGAAGAGGTGTTCTTCATCGCTGGCAAAACCACTGCGTAAGCTTTTCCATCGCTCCTATCGTTCAGGAATCTTTCCTTGTAGATCTAAAACGGCATTTGTCCAGCCCGTCCCAAAAAAAGGTGACTCCTCCTACCGACCAATCGCACTTACGTCCCTTCTTTCCAAGGTCAAGGAAACGCTGATAAATTGTCAGATCAAGAAATATCTCGAAGATCGAAGCTTTTAAATGACCGGCAATACGGCTTTCGTAGCAATCGTTCCACTGGTGATCTGATGGCATATCTCACCGAACAGTGGAACAAATCAGTGCATCGCTTTGGCGAAAGCAAGATTATTGCGCTTGATATTTCAAAGGCATTTGATAGAGTTTGGCATGAAGCTCTTTTATCGAAAATGCGTGCATTTGGTATCGATGATACTCTTATTCGTTGGATTAGAAGCTATCTTCTGGACCGTTCAATCTAAGTTGTATTAGACGGTTTGAAGTCTGATCTCCACAAAATAAATGCTGGTGTGCCCCAGGGCTCCGTTCTGTCTCCGACTCTCTTTCTCATTTTTATAAATGATCTCTTGTCTGTGACTTATAATCCATTAAATTGTTTTGCTGACGACTCAACCCTCAGCTTTTCATATACGTTTGATAATTCATGGCCTTGCCTTCGGACGTGTTATTACAACGAAATCGTTTGATCAGCTCATTAAACTCTGATTTAAACAGCATTGTGAATTGGGGTACTAGAAATCGTGTGGAGTTTAATGCGTCAAAAACTCAATGCTGTCTTTTGTCGTTGAAGCTAAACATATCCCCTATGCCATTATCCATGAATGGTACTTGCATCGAGGAGCCCGATGGTATCAGTGACAATCTTCGTTGGAATAATCATATACTTGAGATTGCCAAGAATGCTGCAAGATGCTTAGGCTTTCTTAATAGATGCAAGAAGTTTTTCACCCCTTCTGATCTGGCTACAATTTACAAAGCGTTTATACGCCCTAAACTCGAGTATTACTCCCATCTCTGGGCAGGTGCTTCTCAAACTTTTCTCCACCTGCTGGACAGAGTTCAGAAAAAAGCGTTAAAATTGATAGGAGAGAGAAACATTATGGAAACATTTCCGTCACTCGAACATCGTCGAAATGTCGCATGTCTTTCTTTATTTTACAGATTCTTCTACAAAAAATGCTCACTCGAGGTAGCCAGCTGCGTTCCACCCCTTAAACATTTCCACCGTAATACTCATCTTGCTAGGAACGCTCATCAGCTTACACTTGAGCCCAATTTCGGACGTACCGTGAAATATAGAGATTCTTTCATTAGCCGTACAACACGAATGTGGAATGGATTGCCTGGCACTTCGATCTTCAAACATTCAAGATCAATGTTCATCGACACCTCCTTTCCCTTCCTTCCTAACTTCCTATCGCTCGCGCTGTGACTAATCATTAAAAGGGCTATAACAAACCCCTTGAGCGCGTGTGCATTATATAAAAAAAAAAAAATTAACGCTGAAGAGAAACCTAGACTCGTCTTATATTCTTCTTCGAGTAATACTTCACAAAAATTGAAGAAATTACCATGCTTTGGTAACTTCTGACTTAATTTTTGACTATAAGCTTCTAGCATGCTTGTTGTTCGCATAGAAATTTTATAAACAGTGAATTGTTTTGTGATGTCCTCTTAACAAAATTTTAAATGATTAAATAAATCGAAACAAATGTTATTGTTTTACTCAAATTTGCTATCCACTGCTTTTTGAAGTACCGAATATATTTTTCGAAGTATGGATATTGTATACACGCATTTTCCAACAAGTCGAACGCTTCTCTAACGAAGGATGGTTTACGAAGTGGCAAAACATAAAATATATTGAAAAGCTTGTAGGCATCTTTGTTTTTCCTTTGGTTAAATGTTTTTAATCTTCGAAACTTTTCTTTTGAGTGCTCTTATACAGGGTGATTCACCAGCGTTGTGCCAAAAAGCTAGAGCGTGTAGGTTAAGTTGAGACAAGAAAAAAATCGTATGGGAGGGGGGTCTATTCCCCTCCGTTTAGCCGGGAGGGGCAATTTTCTGAAAAATTGACTTATTTTGTAAAAAAAAATATTTAAAATCAACGGAATCGTTTACAACACCGTGTTATACCTTTTTGGAAAGCCAAAAACTTTTCCTTTTATTTTGTTTTTAAATTAAATTGTTTTAACGAATAGTTTAAAAAATATAAATTTTCAAACTCAAAATTTTGAAAAAAAAATTTGAAAAAATAATTTTAAAACTAATTTTTTTCAAAATTTTACGTAATTAAGTATAATTTTTGTTCTCAGAATTCAACGCTTCCATTAATCTTTAATCCAACACTGAAAACCGTATGGCTCTACGACTTTTTCTTGCCAAGGTATTCAAAAATAACCGAACCTACTTCTTCACAAAAACAAGAAAACCTAGCCTTACGGGATGGCACAAGTGACCATTTAGCCAATTTTTTCGTGTTTTTGTGAAGAAGTAGGTTCGGTTATTTTTGAATACCTTGGCAAGAAAAAGTCGTAGAGCCATACGGTTTTCAGTGTTGGATTAAAGATTAATAGAAGCGTTGAATTCTGAGAACAAAAATTATACTTAATTACGTAAAATTTCGAAAAAAAATTAGTTTTAAAATTATTTTTTCAAATTTTTTTTTCAAAATTTTGAGTTTGAAAATTTATATTTTTTAAGCTATTCGTTAAAACAATTTAATTTAAAAACAAAATAAAAGGAAAAGTTTTTGGCTTTCCAAAAAGGTATAACACGGTGTTGTAAACGAACCCGTTGATTTTAAATATTTTTTTTTTACAAAATAAGTCAATTTTTCAGAAAATTGCCCCTCCCGGCTAAACGGAGGGGAATAGACCCCCCCTCCCATACGATTTTTTTCTTGTCTCAACTTAACCTACACGCTCTAGCTTTTTGGCACAACGCTGGTGAATCACCCTGTATAGTGAAACCAGCAACCTCTTATCTCTACGCCACCGCTGGCGTACACTTTCTTAAGTGCGTTTTGAAGGCTTTATTCGAAGTCCGTGGTGAAAGAAGATGGAGCGAGTTTTAATAAATTAGCTTCGACAAATTCAAACATATGCCTATAGTCATCCTCAGACTTACTGCTCATTATAGAGTACAGAATAGGATAAACCTTAAATAAAGGTAAGAAAGCACCGTTAACGGATATTATATTTGAATGAGGAACGGTCTAAGGAAAGCAGCAACGAAATCTACATCGCCAGATATTTTATTTTAATTTTTGTTTTTTCCAAAAACGGTTTAATTTTTTTTTTTAATTTAATTTATCTGATAAAAAATACAAAGTGCTAGAAGTAAAAAAAAAATTTGGAATATATTTTCGAAAAGTTTTTCAAAAAAACTGTTTTTTAAAAATACTGCTCAAACGATTTTGAAAAAAATTTTCGTAAAAATTCAAAAAAGTAAAAGAAACTTGATGGCTTACTTCATTTTCTCCAAAAAACGTTTAAGGTATTGATTTTTAAGTGATTTATAAAATTTCATATGATCTTTTCAACGCTTTTTTCCCAAAACCTCAAGCCCCAAGACCATTTTAACACATTAGAGCAAGTTCGTACGACCCAGTCGTGCACTTTATTTTAGTGAAAAAACAAATAACCAGGAGGGTCATTAGTCCCGAATTTGACTTTTGGGACTTTTGACCCACCTAAGTTGGTCATAATTCGGGACTTTTGACTTCGGGAACAGTTTCCCTGCGCCTAGACTAACACGGTGGAAGCAGCTTCAACAAATGCAGCAGGATTTTTAGAAAAGGTGGAGTTGTGAGTACCCATACCCACACGAGCTACAGGTAAGAAGCAAATGGAGTCAAGCAAAACCCAATATCAAAGTGGGAGGTTTGGTTCTTATTCAAGATGAACGCACGCCACCCACTCAATGGCAATTAGGACCGGTCTTGGACGTGCATTCTTGTGACGACGATCTAGTGCGAGTAGCTACAATTTGAACCCAATCATCAATACTAAAGCGAGCTATATCCAAGTTGGTCATACTACCAATCGGCAATGATTGTACGGATGAACACGGTGGGCGGCCAGAGGTTTCGTCCAGTGGTAGGCTTACCAGTAGGCTGAGTAGGCTGGAGCCTAGGGCGTCAGATTTTAGGAGGCGGTAAATTTGGTCCAATATTTGTTTGCCTTCTAGAAAAACTGTTTGTTAGATCTGCTCAGAAAAAAAAATAGCTGCAGTAATATTTTTTAAGGTACTTAAGCGACATATACACTGGTCAAAATCTCATCATGCATGTGAGAGTGTGTGAAATTTAAATACGTATACATTGAATGCTTGAAAAAATTGTTTGTGTTTTTTTTTAAGGTGTTTCGTGAATTATATCTACGAATAATTTTATAACATAACATAATCGGTCCATAAATACAAAACATGGGTAGCAGTTTATTCTGTACGAACCACGCAGAAAGCAAGCGAGTGGCGGATGAACTTCCAATTAAGTGAACCAACGGCGACGCTTACAGTCGGCATGGTAGGCACTCCATTGAGCTACTTCTACATATTCGGAGCTCAGGTCTTTGGGTCCTTTCACTACTATTAGTCAGGGTAGTGAAATAGAGAAGATGGCGGATGAGCCCATATAGGAACAACGGTAGCTCTCGCATCACCGTAGTGGGTTACTGACTCTGGATGTCTCCAGCTCCTTTTGTCCAAGGAGAGCAGCATAGGGCCTGGTCTCCCAGGTTGGGGGTTGTGCGTCGGGGTAACTTTCCTACCACGTAAAAAACCTTTTGTTCCGAAACAACCAACTGCGTCGGATATGGATGACCCTACTGATGATGATCCTACAAAACGAAACAAGGACAAAAAATTTCGGTTCTGCACGTGGAATGTCCGGACCCTTAACAGGCCACGTGCAGCCGAACAATTAGTTGAAGCCCTAATTGGTGTCAAAGCCGACATCACAGCCACCCAAGAAGTGCGATGGGATGGTGAAGGCATAAGGAGGATGAAAAACTGTGACATCTACTACGGCAAGTGCTACAGGACAAGAAAACAGCGGCTACTTGGGTGCGGATTTGTGATAAGAGGAAGGCTTAGGCAATAAGTCTTAGGGTTTCGTGGCATAAGCGAACGCATTGTCACAATCCGCATTAGGTAAAAATTCAGCAACATAGACTCGGACCACTACCTTGTTGTAGCTAAAGTGCGAGTGCGGATCTCCACCGGATCGCAAAATCGAGAATCCACTGTGAGAAAGTTTGATGTTACGAAGTTACAATCGCAAGAGACCGCCACAACCTTTGCCAACCATGTCTCCGTTTATCTCTCGACAATCCCGGCGCCTGCGCCAAACCCAGAGGCCCAGTGGCAACATTGCAAAATGGCCATCAAAAGCGCAGCTACGGATGTCTTGGGCTTCATTAGGCGACCACAACGAAACACCAGAGCTGCCAAGAGCACTTCCCGTGCGGTATACCAGCAAAAGAGGAAGGAGGAGCATCGGCTTCTCAGAAGGAAAAAGAGAGAACTGGAAAAACGAATGGTTGAATCTATTGAGGAATGCTACGGCAGAAGCAATGCTCGAAAGTTCTACCAAAGGGTAAAACATTCTTTCAAGGGTTACAAAGCCCGAGCGGAAGCATGTGAGACGACGGTGGGAATGTTGTAGTAGATACACAGTCAGTGCTGAGAATTTGGAAAGAACACTTCTGCAGACTGTTAAACGGCGAAGACAACCAATTAATCGCTGTTAGGCAGAATGATCCATTTGATTTGGATGATGATGAACAAAACCACTGTCCACCCGACCAAAAAGAAGTTCGGGTGGCAATATCAAAACCTTAGTCCAACAAGGCTGTCGGAGCGGATGGCCTCAGCATTGTGTGCCCTATCCACAAGAAAGGATATACTCTAAACTGCGCCAACTACAGAGGTATAAGTCTCCTAAATGTCGCCTATAAAATCTTGTCGGCCATTCTGTGTGAACGTCTGAACCCTTTTGCACGTGAACCGATTGGCCACTATTAGTGTGGTTTCAGGCCCGGTAAGTCAACCGTGGACCAAATTTTTACACTTTGGCAGATTTTGGAAAAGACCCAAGAATTCCAGATCGATACTCACCACCTCTTTATCGATTTTAAAGTCGCCTATGACAGCGTGAACAGGAACGAGCTATACAGAGCCATGTCACTACTTGGTATCCCTGCTAAACTCGTTTGATTGTGCAGGATGACTATGGAGAACTCGCACTGCTCCGTCGAGGTTGGTAAGAACACCACCGGCTCATTTAATGTGGAGAAAGGGTTACGACAGGGTGACGCGCTGTCATGTAACCTCTTCAACATCATTCTTGAGGCAATCGTACGAATCTAGTATGTCAACACCAGCGGTACGTTTTTCTTAAAATCCGTTAAATTACTTGCCTATGCGGATGATATTGACATTATTGGAAGAACGATGCGCGCTGTCAGTGGAGCATTCGCAAGTATTGAAGTGGAGGCGGCAAAAATCGGTCTGGCTGTAAATGAAGATGAAACAAAGTATATGCTGTCCTCGGGTGAAGAAGATCATCACCGTAGGCTCGGACAAAACGTCACAATGGACAGATATAACTTTGAGGTTTTGAGGTTGTCAAGGACTTTGTCTTTTTGGGTTCCACTATAACCTCTCAGAACAACATCAGTGAAGAGATCAGTCGAAGAATCAGTCTTGCCTATCGCTTTTCTTCGGGCTTAGAAGGCATTTTAGTAGCAAAGCAATCTCTCAAAGGACCAAGGAGACACCATACAAGACCCTTATCATCCCAGTCCTGCTGCATGGGGCAGAAGCGTGGACACTGACACAATCGGATGAATACAGGCTGGGGTGCTTTGAGAGAAAGATTTTTCGGGTGACACTCGGTCCTGTATATATCAATGGAGTATTGAGGAGAAGATTCAATGTCGAACTGTACGGGCAACATTGACTTGGTAAAGAAGCTGAAAATACAGCGGCTTAGATGGCTGTGTCATGTAGAGCGTATGGACGAAAACGCTCCTGCCCGACGAGTCTCCAATTCCAACCCGGAGGGCCGACGCAGTTCTGGAAGACCCCATCTAAGGTGGCGCGATCAAGTACAGAACGACCTCAACCAACTTGGTGTGCGCAACTGGAGGCCACTGGCTAGGGACCGGCCTAGCTGGCGAGGATTGTTGATTGAGGCCGTGGTCCACAATGGACTGTCTGCGCCACTTTAAGTAAGTAAGTAAGTAAACAAACGATTTCGTGGTCAACAACACTTGCTTTGTTCCCTAGTCACCCACCTTGCAAAGCATTTCAGGTGCATTGCAATAAAGTATAGTCTACCAAATTTATTTTGTATAGGCAAAAACTTTATATTACAATAATGACCGACAACTTTTGAGATTTGTGACAAAATGCACTAAAAATGCGTTTCTGGTAAATTACTTTACCGAATTTAACCAAACTTCACAGAAACCTTTTTAGACATCCTCAGACGATCCTAGCATAAGATTTATGATTAATTTGACATAATGCACTAAAAATGCATTTGTGACAAACCGATTTTTTTAAACTTTCTTTTATACCAACCTTCTCCTGACAATAACAAAAACACACAAAAAAAGAAGTATCTGATTTGGCGGATTCGTTGGGAAGTTATGCGGGAACATATATTTTCGCGATTCATTTTTGTATATCAAGCGGCACGGTAGTGCCCAGCCAAGTTCTAGCAACTTTGGCATTACACCCTTATTAACAATAACCAACTCAGGCCATTTTCGACCCCCCTTTAACTTCTCAACCAACAAGTCCAGAAACTTCAAATTCGCTACACTTCAATAAGTATATTTTTACCGTTGTTTTAAAATATTTTTGTTTCTGCTATAAGTCAATTTTTTTTAATTGCCTCAGTGGGGAATTAGACCCCTCTCATACGAATTTTTTTCTTGTCTTAAGCCCACCAACTCGCTATAGCTTTTGGTGCACCTTATACCGGTCTCCCTGTAGATATTCCTTCTTTTTTGATATTTTTCCAGTATCAGAACCGAATAAAATGTTCCGAGATTTTCCTATCCTTTGTCAACTTTTTAGAAGAATACTAATTCATCACGCCCTAAATCGTCAAAATTGAACGATCTGTTCTCGAGTTATAAACGAACACACGTACATACGACACTCTCTTTTATATATTAGAAGATTATACTATACATTTCTTTTGCTTATATGATTTTATGCTTTAAAAAAATAAAAACTTGACTGATGAAAAAGTCACCTCTACAAAAGAGGAAATCTTGAACTAAGACAACAATTTTGAATAAAATTTGAAGAACAAAAAACAGTCGGACTCTTTGAAACACCCGAGTAAGTAAATATTCAAAGTCAGAAGTCTTAACGTATGATTTTATACACGTAAAACACAATTTCCAATGTAATGTGTATAATGGTGTACAAAAAAGGCCAAGTTGAAAAGGAAGAACAGGAACAAATCATACGTAAAAAGATAAAAATGTACCGTTTTCTTAAAAAAGCAAGTAGAAGATATGTTGTTCGACCAAGAACTTCAGCCACATGCACTGATAACTACCTGAAAAAGATGAACTTGATTTGTGGTCTGAAGTCCAGCAGGACTTGTCTCCTGTTGAAAAATCTGCTTTTAAAAAATGGATATTTATGTTTTTGACTAAGGAGTATAGGAATCATCAAAATGTATTGCAATTGAAGATGCGTCTCAGACTCAGAAGTCCAGTGCAAGTAATGACCAAATGCAACCAACATTGAATATAAGTAAAGATCCAGCTTTACATGGGCACTTACGATAACTCAAGGGAGATTATCGCAAGATACGGCTTTGATCAAAACAAGTCTTGCGACTTCTTTTTTAGTGATAAAATATATGCTGATCAGCGTCGTTTCTTGCCAATGAAGATCTTTCAAAGAAAAATAAAGAATAATGAAGTGAAACACCGAAATTGGTTAGTTTATTCTGAAAGCAAAAGATCTGTATATTGTGTACTTAGTTACTTACTTAAGGTATCAAAGACAGTCCGTATATTGTGCACCCTGTTTGCTATTTGGTTCATTGGAACATGGGACTCAGTTTGAGAACGAACGACTTACTGGAAAAATGCAGAACACCGAGTAGCTCAACATAAAAATTCTGCGCGTCACAAATCTAGTATCCTTAGTCTGAAAACTAGAATTGAGATTGGTCGCCGACTCGACAATTTTCTACAGGTCCAGATTGATCAAGAGATTACTTATTGGAGAAATGTTCTGAAGAGAGTTGTTGCCAAAGTTATGCAACTGTGTTCAAGAGCCCTTGCTTTTAGAGGTAATTATTGTATATATGATTATGGAACTGTTAGTGGATTTCGATCCTTTTTTAGCTACTCATATTGAAAAATTTGGAAATCAAGGATCAGGAAGTACCAGTTACTTATCAAAAACCGGTTGCGATGAATTAATTCTCTTGATGGGTCATAAAGTCTTAAAGCAAATTGGAGACGAGATAAGAACAGCGAAATACTTTTCCCTCATCGTCAATTCACCAACAGATATATCACATGTGGATTAACTTAACCTCGTCATAAGATACGTCTTGGAATTAGGTGAACCGTGTGAAAGATTTCTCAAGTTTTTGCCGTCATAAAGCTGAAGAAATGTTGTCCGCCATTGTTTCATAATTCCAAATACTGGGTTTAAATATTGAAGACTGTCATGGACAATCATATGACAATGCCGCGAATATGTCTGGCACGTAGTTACAATGGCTTGCAGGCCAAAATTTGAAATATAGCACCTCTAGCTTTTTACGTGCCTTGTTCTGCCTACTCTTTGAATTTTGTGAAAACCGTGGGTGTGGAAACGTGAACAGAAGCTTGTCGTTTTTTCATGATGCTTCAGGAAATTGATGTTTTTTTCTAAGCTCAACATAACGCTGGAAAAAAGTAAAGCCAAAACCTCGAAGAGAGTGAATGTAACATGTTGCGTTAGTCAGCTAGAGTTGACGCGTGTAAAAGTTTGAGATATTCTTGGCACGAAGTTCTTAAAACCTTAGAATCAATTAATTAGTATTTATTTATTTATTTATTTATCATTTATCGAGTACAAATCTCTCTTAGACTAAACCATATTTACAATTATGTCAATACAAATATTTAATTTACTTTACATTTTAAATGAATAATTAGAGAAATTAAACTTACATAATACAAATATTCTATGACACTAAACTCAAAACAGTAGTTTTAAAAACATCTCTGCTTAAAGACAAGTCAATATCTTGATAAATTGAGTTAAACTCAGAACTGGATCGTGAAATTGGATCGGATCTACCGTAGTTTGTAAAAAAACGGGGAACAAAAAAGAGTGTCTGCCTCATCCTCAACTGCCTTGAGGGAGCATACAAAGAAAAAAGAGAAAGAAGTTTTGAACAATCAATACGATTACAGAAAGTATCTCTAGCAAGCATTATTAAATAATACCTTCTTCTAGCTTCAAGAGACTTTAAGTCAATTAACAAGCATCTTTCACTATACCTAGGCAAGATATTGTCAACCCAATTAAGTTTACGCAACGCATACCTCGAGAATTTTTTCTGAACAGATTCAATACGATTTATACCCACCCTATACAATGGACACCATATACAACATGCATACTCTAGAACTGATCTTATAAGTGAAATGTACAAAGCTTTAATCGTGTACGGATCCGAAAACTGTTTCGAGCTACGAACTATGAATCCAAGTAATTTATTTGCTTTAGAAATTATGTAGTGCAAGTGCAAATCAAAGGATAATTTCGAATCGAAAATAACGCCTAAGTCTTTTTGACTGTGCACTGACTCAAGCGGTATGTCAGAAATAACGTAGGAATGATTAATAACATTAGGTGACCTTGTAAATGTAATGCTTTTACATTTAGCTATATTCAAGAACAGACGATTCTCGCTACACCAAGCTGTGACTTCATCTAAATCATATTGAAGTCTATGACAATCCAGTTCACACTTAATATTCTTAAAAAGCTTAAGATCATCGGCAAAGAGCAAACATTCAGAATTCCGAATTCTAGGTGGTAGATCATTGATAAATAGTATAAATAGGAGAGGTCCTAAATGGCTGCCCTGAGGAACGCCTGAATGATTAAGAATCTCTTTAGATACCACTGTTCCAATTTTTACATTTTGCTTGCGATTAGTCAAGTAATTTTCAAACCACTTAAGAAGGCTAGAGTGAAAACCTAAGCATTTCAATTTCCTTAGCAGAATATCATGTTGAACTCTATCGAATGCTTTAGAAAAGTCTGTATAAATAGCATCAACTTGGTTTCCACGTTCAATACCTTTAATACAGAAATTCGCAAACAAGGCTAGATTTGTTACTGTCGATCTACCACTAACGAAACCATGTTGATCTACGGATATACTCGAGCTAACGTCGTCATAAATGCATTTTTTCACAATCGCTTCAAAAACTTTCGGTATTAATTTCAGTTTTGAAATGGGTCTGTAATTAATAACCTCTTGTTTTGAGCCCGATTTAAATATTGGACTTATCATCGACAGTTTCCATTCATCCAAAAAGTCACCGGTAGAAAGTGATAAGTTAAAAAGTTTAGCAAGTGGAACTGCAAGACTATGAGAACACATTTTAAGCAAAGCTGAACAAAAATTATCAGGGGTAAGCCTAAAATCAGATTTCAAGGAAGAAAGCTGAAGTAAAACCTGATCAACTGACAAACTTAAGCTTCCTAAATTAGTAATAGTTTCACCACATTGAATTTCATGTGAATCCGTAAGGGAATCAAGAACAAAGTTAGATTGGAAATAAGACGCAAACATATCGCATACAACGTCCTCATCATTTGACGATTGATTAAGGTAATTCATACTAGCTGGAATACCATATGACTTCCGTTTAGAATTGACGAACTTCCAAAAGGCGCGAGAGTCATTTTTAATATTATTCTCAATAGAGCGCATATAGCTATTATAGACAGACTTTTTTACAGACTCATATTTATTCCTAAATCGTATATAGCGAAGGCGTAAGCTAGGATCCTTTCTGTAATTTTTATGCACTTTGGAAAGTTTGTTTTTAAGATTACATAATCTATTATTAAACCAAACAGGCTTATTTCTATGCTTTCTCTCCTTAAATGGAACAAACAGATTATATGCTTCCTCAACCTTAGCAATGAAAGAATCGTAACACTCCTTTAAGTCATGAGAGCAAAGAACTTCGTCCCAATCTATAGCGTTAAAGAAATAGTTCATACCATTATAATTAGCTTTACTGAAATCGCGAACTGAATTTAACTCACGCTTATCAAAATTCAACTCATCAAAATTCAAGATTTTTAAATCAAATTGCAAAGCATAATGATGCATACTATTTTTAAAAATAGGAGCTTCTGACTTAACTAAATTGGCTTCTAGTTCAGTATTAATAAAGACTAAGTCTAGGATTCGACCTAATAAGTTTACAACATAATTAAGTTGGTTAAAATTAAAAGATAGCATATTATCAATAAAACTCGACTCAAGTTCATTTGAGACATTAAAAGGAAGTAAACATTGATCTTTTTCAGAGTTAATCCATTTTATATGAGGGAGATTAAAATCCCCCAAAATAACAATATTAGAATCAGGCTTTAACGAACTAAAAACATTACGAATATTGTCAATATGCATCTGGTAAATACTTATATTCGAATCAGGCGGAATGTAAGATATAATAAAATAAATACAATTTAAGCAGAATGGCAAAGTTACTTCAACACATAGTTGTTCTACAGCTTTGAATTCAAGAGAAACTTCTCTACATATTAAATAAGATCTTAAAGCTAATAATACACCACCACCTCTACGTAATCCAGTATCTGCAAATGATCTATCTCTTCTGAACACATTAAAATCTTCAGACCGACATAGTTCAGCAGAAAGTACATCATCAGACAACCATGTCTCAGTCAAAGCAATAACATGATAAGAGCAGCAGGATACAGCGAGATAAAAGTCAGTTGTCTTAGACCGCATACCACCAACATTTTGGTAATATACAGAAAGCATATCAGCAGCAGTTCGCAGAGCAGGTGAACAATTGAAATTATCTATAAGTTCACATTCCTCTCCGGTGAGACGTAGTTTTTTGGAAAGTACCGAAAATCACGAACATAAAAACCAGCTGGCCAACAGCTCGAATCAAATGCAGCATCATAAAGCTCAGCAGGAACACCAATTTTAAAGTTAACATGTTCAATAAGATTTTCATCCATTCCTTTCTTCATCAATTTAAAACATTCGAATTTAGCGGGGGGAGCATTAAGGTTAGTAGCGATTAAATTTATAATTGACTGGGCAGATGTCGACGGTTTGAACTTAGATAAATGCAACCATTTCTTGTTCTGGATAACCTCAATTTCGTTCGTACCAATATTGACATTACTTCCAATGACACTTTTATGTTTATGCTTTTTGTTTTGATCGTTAACTTCTTCCCAATTATCGTTGATCTCTTCACACGCAACAGCTGGAATAATAGGGGCAACAGCTATATCAACACCAATTAGATTAGCGATCTCAGTTACTCCAGATGGTCCCAGCATAGGCAGTTCCATTTCCCTTTCGTCAGGGAGCGAAAAGGGAACGATGGAATTGTTCACGTTCACCTCCACCATATTCTTGTCATGTTCACCTACACCAGCAGATGAAACAGACGGCAACGATTCGAGTGCAGAATTTTGTTCAAGGGACTGAGGTTGAGGGGGAGTAGACGAATTCCGACTAACGTCAAGCAAAGTCGGAGGGGTGGAACACGAATTCTGATTATCTTTAGACACAGAAACACTTTTACCTCTTCCACTTTTTTTTGTACATGGTTTCTTATTAGAACTTTTTGAAGGCTTAGCTAAAGGTGGTTCATAGGCTTTATCTTTATTTTTCAATTGCAATCGAGTCTGCCTCTGAGAGATCGCATCGTCATCAAGCGTAGCAAGAGAGGACAGACTTTTGCACACGTGAAGCTCATGTAGGCAATTATAAAGCTCCTTTATTTTCACAAAGCAATTTACAATAGGAATGTCTAGGCAAGAATTGCATTTCCAGAAAACGTTTGCACAATTTTTTAGCAAAGATAAGTCAGTTTCCGAAATGCTAGCACAACAATTATGGAACTTATTAGCACAAATACCACAAGCTATGAGATTTTCGCCAATCGCGCCATTACATTTAGTACATTCAGACATAATAGACAAAGATAACAAACACGTCCGTACTATACAACAACTAGTCGAAGACTGATGAGGATGAATGTATGGAAAAGCCTGTAATGCAACACGAAGCAGCGAGAATACTTTTGAATCTAGAAAAATTGGAAGCTACGGCGATGGATGTTGCATGGAATGTCTGTTCTTTTCGAAGTGAAAAAAATGCAAAATATGCCTCGGATGACCAAACCAATGATGTTGACGACCCGCCCTGCAAACGAGAAACGGACAACAATTTACGTATTTGCACATGGAACGTGCAAACGGTAAACAGGCCGCGTAAAGCCAAGCAGCTAGCCAAGACCCTCGCCAGTCTCAAATCTGATATAACAGCCCTCCAGGAGATGCAATGGGATGGACTGGGCCTGAGAAGTACAGAAGACTGTGATTTTTATTATGGAAAATGCCACCTTAATCGGAAATCGCACTTGTTTGGGTGCGGATTCGCTGTCAGAGGAAGGCTCAGGCAAAAGGTCTTGAGCTTCCGTGAAGTCAGCGAGAGAGTGACAACGATCCGCATTAAGGCCAAATTTCACCACATAAGCCTAATAAGTGCCCATGCCCCTACAGAAGAGAAAGACGACGCTACCAAAGAAAGTTTCTACGAGCTCCTCGCCAAAACCTATGAGTAGTGCCCAAAACATGACATTAAAATATATACTCTTGGAGACTTTAATGCCGGAATTGGGAAGGAGAACATCTTTGGTATGACAATCGGAAAACACAGCCTGCACGACACCACCTCCGACAACGGACTCAGGCTCATCGATTTTGCAGCAAAAAAAAAAAACATGGTGCTGAGCAGCACACGATTGCCACGTCCCAACATATACAAGGGCACATGGCAATCCCCAGATGGGTGAACCTGCAACCAAATCGACCATGTTGTGATTGATGGAAGACACTAACCAATCATTATGAATGTCCGTACATTTTGAGGAGCCAACATCGACTCGGACCACTACCTAGTCGGTGCAAAACTTAGGCTACGGATCGCCATGTAAGATCTTAGGCGAACACCGACTACGCCGAGGAAGTTCAATGTTGGACGACTTCAATCGGAAGAGACCGGCGCTGCTTATGCCGACCGCGTATCCCTTGAGCTTGCAAGAAATCCTTAAACTGATATCATGAACCCGTAAAACCAATGGCAGCTATGGCAATAAGCCATAAGAAGTGCTGCGTCAGAGGTATTGGGCTTCTCACATCCTCATCCCAGAAACCCTTGGTTCGAATCCGAATGTGGTCAGGCAAACAAAGCTAAAACGGAGGCATACAAGTCGTGGCTCCAGAGAGATAATAGAACGTCCAGAAATCTCTATGTTCAGCGAAGGAAAGATGAGAAACACCTACTCAGGAGGAAGAAAAAAGAACACCAGCAACGCGAAGTCGAGGACATGCAGAGATGCAGCAAAGAGGTACGAAACTACTACAAAAGAGTGAAAAAGTCTACATAAGGTTTTTTTTTATAAAGCACACGCGCTCAAGAGTTTTGTTATAGCCCTTTTAATGATTAGTCACAGCGCGACCAATGGAAAATTAGGGAGGAAAGGAGAGGAGGTCTTGATGAACATTGGTCTTGAATGTTTGAAGACCAAAATGGCAAGGAAAAATTGTGCCAGGCAATCCATTCCATATTCGTCTTGTAGATACGGCTAAAGAAAGAATCCCTATATTTCACAGTACGTCCGAAATTGGGCTGAAGTGTAAACTGATGAGCGTTCCTAGCAAGACGAGTGTTACGGGGAAATGTTAAAGGGGTGGAACGCAACTGGCTACCTCGAGTGAGCATTTTTTGTAAGAGAATCTGTAAAATAAGGAAAATCAATCAACATTTCGACAATGTTCGAGTGATGGAAATGTTTCCATAATGTTTCTCTCTCCTATCAATTTTAACGCTTTTTTCTGAACTCTGTCGAGCAGGTAAAGAAAAGTTTGAGAAGCACCTGCCCAGAGATGGGAGTTATACTCGAGTTTAGGGTGTATAAACGCTTTGTAAATTATAGCCAGATCAGAAGGGGTGGAAAACTTCTTGCATCTATTAAGATAGCCTAAGCATCTTGCAGCATTCTTGGCAATCTCAACAATGTGATCTGATCATTCTAACGAAGGTTGTCACTGATGCACATACCGAGTACTGATAGCTTTTCGGCCTCCTTGGTGCAGGTACGATTCATGGATAATGGCATAGGGGGTATGTTTAGCTTTAACGACAAAAGACAGCATTGAGTTTTAAACGCATTAAACTCCACACGATTTTTAATACCCCAGTTCACAATGCGGTTTAAATCGGAGTTGAATAAGCTTATCATACGATGTCGTTGTAAAAACACTTCCGAAGGCGAAAGCCGTGAATTATCAAACAAATATGAAATGCTAAGGATTGAGTCGTCAGCAAAACAATTTAATGGATTAGAAGTCACAGACAAGAGATCATTTATAAAAATGAGAAAGAGAGTCGGAGACAGAATGGAGCCCTGGGGTACACCAGCATTTATTTTGTGAAGATCAGACTTGAAACCATCTAATACAACTTGTATTGAACGGTCCAGAAGTAAGCTTCTAACCCAACGAATAAGAGTATCATCGATACCAAATGCACGCAGTTCCGATAAAAGAGCTTCATACCAAACTCTATTAAATGTCTTTGAAATATCAAGCGAAATAATCTTGCTTTCGCCAAAGCGATCCAAAGATTTGTTAAACTGTTCGATGAGATATGCCAGCAGATCACCAGTAGAACGATTGCTGCGAAAGCCGTACTGTCGGTCATTTAAAAGCTCCCGATCTTTGAGACATTTCTTGAGCTGACGATTTATCAGCGATTCCATGACCTTGGAAAGAAGGGACGTAAGTGCAATTGGTCGATAAAAGGAGGGGAGGAGGAGTAACCTTTTTTAGGGACGGGCTGGACAAATGCTGTTTTCCATCTACTAGGAAAGATTCCTGAAAGATAGGAGCGATGGAAAAGCTTACAAAATGGTTTTGCCAGCGATGAAGAACACCTCTTCAGAGGTATAGGGGGTATACCATCTGGGCTAGCGGATTTGTGTGTATCAAGATCTTGAAGAACTCTTGCTACTGTACGAGTGCAGAAAAATACTTGACCCATAGAAAAATTAACGTTCTCAAGTACAGGAGGGGCATCGTTGTTTTGCAGGTAACGTAGAACTTGCAGCAAAATAAGCTGCGAGTATATTCGCTTTCTCTGAAGAGCTGACAATAAGTTTATCGTTAACGATGAGCGTTGGAACTGATGATAACGTTGAGTTCTTGATGTTTTTAACAAATGACCAGAAATTTTTCCTGCCTTAGGGAATAAGGACACTGCAGAATTTTTCGCCGTAACTTTTGGTCATGTAAAAATTTCGTTTTGTTGATAACGGAGTTACACGAATTCCTAACTTGTTTGTGTTTCTTCCGATTTTCCTCAAGTGGGTTGGCCTTATATTATCGGAAGCTTACTTCTTTCAACCTGATAGCTTCTATGCACTCTTCGGTAAACCAAGACTTTTCTTTTGGTTTGATACCTTTTGTTCTGTGAGGAACAAAAGTTCTCATTCCAAGAAAAATAACTTCAGTAATCAGTTCAGCACTGGCATCAACGTCATTATCGAGGAAGCATAATGATCAGTTAAAGTTGCTAAAGAAATTATTCAGACCGTCCCAGTTGGCTTTCGCGTATTGCCAAACGATCCTAGTGGGAATTTTGTCTTTAACTGGATGGTTGGAGATCGAGAAATTTCGCTGAAATGACACAGACACAATGGTCCGAGGTGCCAAATAAAGAAGTTACTTTAATACTATATTTATCAGGATGGGAAGTAAGGAACAGGTCAAGAGTGTGGGCGGAATGCTCATCAACATCCGGTATACGAGTAGGCTCATCGACAAGCTGAGTAAGGTGGTTATACTCAGCAAAGATCTCGGTATACCTTCCTTCGCGTGTTGTCTGACTAGAATAGCGGAGGTAACTTGAATTGTGTACATTGAAGTTGCCCGTAATCAGGACTTCAGTGTGAGGACAATGTGAAACAATTCGGGAAATTGAATCTGACAAAACATCTAACTCTTTACAAGTAGACATGCTGTCAAAATTCGGAATAATGTAAAGAAAACAGTAAGGAATGATATGCTTGCGGACAGTGACTTTGAGCCACAGGAAATTAAAGTTCGTATTAGAACAATGCACATATTGGAGAAGGCTCTGGCAAGCAAGCCGCCCTCTGCCCTGCAAAGATCAGGATGGAAATACCGTAGTGGAAACGCAGGCGATGTTAGCCACCTCGAGAGACTACTTAAACCGGTTGCTAAATGGCGATGACAGCCAAGATCAACTTGTTCCAGTTAATCTAGATGACGACTACAAACTACACCCGCGCGACCAAAATAAAATCAAAAAAGCCATCACCAGACTAAAGATGAATAAAGCAGCTGGATGTGATGGCCTACAAGCGAAGCTTTTTAAACGCGCTGGAGATGACCTGGTCAGGAGCATAACTCATATTCAAAATATGGTCGGAGGAAAGTATGCCCGATGAGCGGAATCTAGTACCATCTGCCCGATTCAGCAAAAAGGAGACCGCCCACGGCATTGTTAATAGAGTTGAACTGTACGTGCTATGTCTAACTGTAGAATCCCTACTAAACTGATACGCCTTATCAGGATGACGTTGGAGAATGCTCGCTGTTCTGTCAAAGTTGGTAGAGACTCTACTGAAACCTTCGAAACTACTAGAAGGCTAAGACGATTCGACGTACTGTCATGCAGCTGTTTTAAAATTGTGCTTGAAAATATAATACGGAGCGCCCATGCCAGTACATCAGGCACCATTTTCAATACATCGACACAATTACTTGGGTTTCCTGACGATATTGACGTGATAGAAAGAACTAAGCGAGCAGTAACCGGTGCATTCACTACTATGGAGTCAGCAGCAAGCAGAATGGGACTGAAAATAAACGAGAACAAGACGAAGTATAAGTATATTCTTTCATAAACTAAATTTCAATCATACCACCGACTTGGTCAGAACGTTACCATTGATAAATATAACTTCGAGGTAGTCAGTGAATTTTCCTACCTGGGCACAGCTGTAAACACAGACAACAACATCAGCCCTGAAATCAAACGCAGACTAACTCTTGTTAATCGCTGTTTCTTTGGGCTGAGTAAGCAATTGAGAAATAAAGCCCTATCGAAAAGAACCAAGGTGACACTATATATAGAGCACTCATCATCCCGGTCCTGCTTTATGGTGCGGAAGCATGGACCCTATCCCAATCGGATGAAAAGTCATTTGGAGTCTTTGAGAGAAAAGTTCTGCGTACGATTTATGGTCCTGTCTGCGTCAATCGGGAAAACAACATTTGGAGAAGATGATACAACGATGAACTATACGAACTTCTCGCAAGCTCAAGGGATACGCGGTCGGCATAGGCAGCGGTGGTCTCTTCCGATTGAAGACGTCCAACATTGAATTTCCTAGGTGTAGTCGGTGTTCGCCTAAGAACTTCCATGGAGATCCGTACCCTAAGTTTTGCACCGACTAGGTAGTGGTCCGAATCGATGTTTGCTCCTCGGAATGTACGGACATTCATAATGCTGGTGGAGTGTCTTCCATCAATCACAACATGGTCGATTTGGTTGCAGGTTCGACCATCTGGGGATCGCCATGTGCCCTTGTGGATGTCGGGACGTGGGAATCGCGTGCTGCTCAGCACCATGTTTTTTCCCGCTGCAAAATCGATGAGCCTGAGTCCGTTGTCAGAGGTGGTGTCGTGCAGGCTGTGTTTCCTCTCTCCCAATTTTGGCATTGAAGTCTCCCAAAAGAATTTTAATGTCATGTTTTGGGCACTGCTCATATGTTTTGGCGAGGAGCTCGTAGAAACATTCTTTGGTAGCGTCGTCTTTCTCTTCTGTAGGGGCATGGGCGCTAATTAGGCTTATGTGGTGGAATTTGGCCTTAATGCGGATCGTTGTCACTCTCTCGCTGACTTCGCGAAAGCTCAAGACCTTTTGCCTAAGTTTTCCTCTGACAGCGAATCCGCACCCAAACAAGCGCGATCCCCCATCAAGGTGGCATTTCCCATAATAGAAATTACAGTCCTCCGTAATTCTCAGGCCCGGTCCATCCCATCGCATCTCCTGCAGGGCTGTTATATCAGCGTTGAGACTGGCGAGGGTCTCGGCTAGCTGCTCGGCTTTACGCGGCCTGTTTAGCGTACGCACATTCCACGTGCATATGCGTAAATCGTTGTCCGTCTTTCGTTTGCGGGGGGGGGGGGGGGGTCGCTAACATTTTTGGTTCTTTCATCCAAGGCATTTACTGCGGTTTTCATCACAATCGAGTTTTCCTTTCATGACCGGCTTGTGAGGCCTGTGCATGACATATAGATCTTTGTGGTGGTTGGATCTTCAGAGCGTATCTCTTTCTTCTTGCGCCTAGTTCCTGAGAAGATAACTCGGGTATCTACAACCTATGGATCCGACGGATCCAACGTTCGTCGTTAGTTCACCTTTCGACTATCCAGCAGGCACCACTTGAAGGTGACGATACGATTTTGCCCACCATATGAATTTTCACGTAACTATAAATTGTAGAGAGCAAATGCTTTTCGTTTGCAGCATTGACTTCAGATGGTTTGATTTTGATAGTACGATGTTTTGAATTATTATAAGTTTCAGTTAGTGTTGGTAATATATCAATCCATTTGTACGAACCATTAGTACTGAATTCTTTCCACATAAGGTTTTTTAATGTTCGATTAAATCGTTCCACAATGGAAGCTTTGAGTTGAGTAAACGTCGAATAATGATTAATTTGATATTTTTGCATTAAGTTTTGAAAAAATTTATTGAAAAATTCTTTTCCATCATCTGTGTGTAGATTTTTTGGCCTGCGACCTTTATTGAATATGTTCTCCATAGCTGTTGTGACATCTATAGCGGTTTTGTTTTTTATAGGAACAGTCCATGCAAATTTTGAAAATGTATCAATCACAGTGAGAAAATATCGATAGTTTTTGTTCTCGTCTGAATACGGAAGCATTTCTACAAGGTCAGCTTGCCATAAATCATCAAGACCCTTGATAACTACTCTCCTTTTAGATTAATTCCTACGTGAGGGCTTATGTTGCTCTTCCACTAGTTCTCTTTTACTCATTTTTAAATTAAATAATAGAAACAACAGAGTGTTATGAGTTTTTATACAAATAAAGTATGTTTTTATTGTTTAATTAAATGATAATAAATAAATATATACATATATATATATTCGTAAATTATTTAAGTCTTTCATATAATAACATTAATTTCTTTACTCTCATTATTCTATTATCAAGCATGTAACATGCACAGGTATCAGGTCCAATTCGGCATTCATTTGACGACCAGCAACAGTTTGTAAAATGACAACCATTCTTAGAGTTCTCCCAGTTGACATTTTCAAAATTTTTGAGAAAACTTATAAGATTTAAAAACTCCTCATAGTGTTCATCAAGGATAATTTCTTTATTTTCTTTAAGAAGTTTTGAGATATCTTGCACAATTAATTTATAATTTACGTTAGACATACTGAACACTGTCACGTGTAAGGTACACATTTGACTGAATCCAATTTAAAACTTGACATGAAGATATATAAATATATGTATATATTTAAGTTTTTTCTTAAACATTTTTTTCTTTAGTGAACAATTTAATTTTATCGATTTCATCTTTCAAATATTCTTTTATTTGCTTAATTTTTTCATCGACATAATTTTTGGTAGTGGCATCGTTTAGGTCCTGAGGTTCCTTAATGTTTTTTAATTGTTTCCAATTAATATTGTAGTCACTGTTTTCAGTTTTAAGAAAACCCTCACCAGGTGGTGAGCCCCTGGGTGGGGCTCTATGTGAAAAACGACCGAATTTATCAACTGGCATTTCTAATTTTTGTTTAATTGATAATATTAGCCTCTTTAAGTTCTTCAATAATAGAAATAATTTCATTTGAGTGATTGTTATGTCCAGCTTGGTGTGAACCAACTAGAAGTCTCAATCGCTCTACAAGCTCATTCGGGTCATCCCAAAATATATATTCTTTTTTATTTTTTGAAAATTGCATTAATCCTCTACCTGTTAGTGTTGTAGTTGAAATAGGTGATTGTAATGAATCATCAAAACTTGATGAAGTCTTTCCTAAAAATGAGCGTATAATTTTTTTATATTTATAACCCCCATTGCCTTATACTTGTTTCTGTGAATCAAATGCTTTCCTATACGCATTTGTATCGTTTAATATGGTATCGTAATGTTTCAAGTCTTCGTTAGTGTAAATAGTTTTACCTGGAATTTTCTTAAATATTAACTCATAAAGACCTTTTTACCCTGGAAAGGTTTTATTTTGTATTCTTGTATTTGCTCCAATAATACTGAACTCCCCTTTGCCAATAAACAATTTCCCATCTTTGGAATGTATACCGTATGTCTTATCAATACTTTTCGAATTATTTATGAACAAATCAAAATATTTTTTTGGGATTTCATCGAATTGTTCATTTGGTAATTGTTCTGCAAAAAGACGTCGTTTAATTCTATCGGTTTCTCTTCCACCTATTGGTCTTTCTTGGGTACTATACAATACATTAGTGTCGTTAAAAGTTTTGGGAGTGGTGAATTCATTTTTAGAATCGTTTTGTATTTTTGTTTTCTTTATAGGCGTTTGGTAATAGTTACTTTCTTCTTCTTTGTCTTGATTGGTATTGATTGTTGATTTTTTGATCAATGCATTTAGAGGCTTAGTAATAGGTTTGAAAGTTTCCTCGAATTGAGATTCGTAAAATGTCTTATTGTTCTTTAGAGCTTTGAATTTTCTTCGAAGGTCATCGGTCGTTTTAATAAGCTCTTTTGTTAATTTAACATCTACATTCGTCATATTGTTAGAATATTAGTTTCTTTTACATAGACAAATGGAGAAAAAGTTATGAATCAGCTCGAATATTTGTTCAATAAGTTTCAATCTAATTTTAATGTTAAGGTTACTGGTCTTAACCATTGAAAAGTGGGAGTCTAGCTGGACTGAACTGCTTTTGACTGGTAAAACCTCTTTACTTAACTGCAGGTAACTGGTCTTGACCTTTGAAAACTGGGACTCCAACTGGATTGAACTGCTATTTACTGATAGGGCTTTTTCACTAAACTGCTCTGTACTGTTTTCATCAATCATTACAATGTTAATGGTCTAAATACTGAAATGTTGGCGGTTTTTATAACTTGAGAAAACAGTCAAAACCCTTTCTATATCGACCGTCATTCACAGGGCTCTCTTTGTCAACTACCAAAAAACCGTACTTTGTGTTCCAACATTGTGCACATGCATTTTGGAATGTAATAAATTTCATATCCGAATTAACGTGATCATTGTAAATGTGTCTTAAATTCATATCGTCTTGTTTAAAGATGATTAGAAAATTTGCATTGTCTCGAATTAAATGTTTTGGTATTCGGGTATAGGTTTAACACAAGTAAAAACTATCTAATTGATGATGTCGTCCCATACTAAAGTAGATTCGTATTGTGTCCTGCTTTTCACAAGCAATGTCATCAAAAATAAACACAGAATCTCGCTTAGCCTTTTCTGGTAAAATAACATCGCAGTTGTTTGAAAATGTAAAAAAACCCAATTTCTTTATAGGTTTTATTACTTGTCTTAGGAACTCATATTTTGGTTGATGTAGAGATTTTGAGTATATATATATATTTTTAAATCTTAATCCGTTTGGATGTAATAGCAAACTCAACATAGTATTTGTTTTTCCACAGTTCGATGGACCAGTAATTAGACATCTTATACTTTTATTTTAAGATTTGATGTAACTTCTAAGTTTCGCACAGGTAATTTATATTGTTGTGTAATGAAGCGCATAGTGCCAATTACTAAAATAGAATCCTATATATGTAGAGTATTTATTTAAAAAAATACCATTTAGTTTCTAATCTTTCTATAGCAAGGATGATCAAATAAAAATGATTGACTATTCGAAAAATTTCATCACTAAACAAAAGTTAGCGAAAGGTTAAGGTTTATTGAACACAGTTATAAACAAACTTCCCTTTGAATTACATTTGCCTGGTTATCAGTTTTGTGGACCTGGAACAAAACTCCAAGAACGGTTAGCTCGAGGACATTCAGGAATAAATTGGAATCATTTATTTAATACGTTAAAGACTAACGTTAACTCTTATTACATATAATATATCTTAAAAACTAGTACCTATATAATATACAACTTCCATTACAATAATGTATTAAAAAAGGAAAAAAAAAACATTAAATATCTAATGTACATTATGGATTATTTTGGATAAAAAATATTTTTCTTAAGTTGAGTGATTTTACATTGTCATTGGTGGAATTAATTAAATTTGAATTTTGATTGTAAATATTTATTAAGAGATTTAAAGGACTATTAGCACCGTAGTTTGATCTACTATAAATGTTGGAAATTGGCAACGGCCTTCTCAAATTATACTGACTAGCTATGAAATTTAATCGACAAAGTATCAATGGGGCTGTTATGGATCCATTGATTATCCCGACAATAAAACAAAATTGTAGATATGCTCTGTGACTCGTTAGAGATGGAAGATTTATTAATTGAATACGTTGAGCGTAAGGTGGCAAGATAATTCTATTCGACCATGGTAGAAATCTTAAACAAAATCTCATAAATCTTCTTTGAACGGACTCCAATCTATTTATATGAACCGCATAATATGGTGCCCATACAACACAACCATACTCTAAGATGGATCTTACGAATGAGACATAAAGAGTTTTAAGAACATAGGGATCACGAAATTCTCGAGCAAATCTTTTAATAAAACCGAGAGTCATGTTAGCTTTTTTAATAATATAGTCAAAATGGTCAATAAAAGTTAATTTTGAGTCCAACACTATCCCAAGGTCAGTAAAGCAAGACAGGTTACTAAGAGGTGACAAATCAATCGCATAATTATAGATAATCACATTTTTCTTGCGTGTAAAACACATTGTTTTACACTTGTCAATATTTAAAACTAAACTATTAATATTGCACCATTCCCAGAAACTTTGAAGGTCTTTTTGTAAGAGATCACAGTCTTCTACAGAGTTGATTGTACGAAAAATTTTTACATCATCGGTATATATAAGAGACAAAGAATTTACTAGGACGGACGGAAGATCGTTAATAAATAGTACAAATAATAACGGGCCAAGGTGGCTACCCTGAGGTACACCGGAGTTAACAGTAAAACATTTAGAACGTTCACTTTTAAAAACAACACTATATAACCTATCTTTAAGATATGAGGATATCCACAAAACAAATCTATCGTTAAGACCCATATATTGCAATTTTCTTAAAAGAATATGGTGGTTTAGCTTTTCAAATGCTTTGCTAAAGTCAGTAAAAATACAGTCAACTTGTTGTTTTTTTTCAAACGCGTCAATACAAAATGTAGTAAACTGTAACAAATTGGTTATAGTGGATCTCTTTTTAACAAAGCCATGTTGGTTGTCACATAAAACGGAGGAACATTGAAAAGACAAGATATCACAAATAATAGATTCAAACATTTTGGGTATAGCAGATAGTTTAGCAATTGGTCTATAATTTAAAATCAAATTTTTTTTACCTTTCTTATGATTAGGAATAAGGAATGCGTTTTTCCAGAGGGTCGGAAACTTACAGATATTTATAGACTGATTAAAAAGTAAAAATAACGGATATGACATATATATTGCACATTTTTTTAACATAAAAGCAGGAAAACCATCAGGACCAGGACTTAAGCAATTATCTAATTTTTTAATATACTCTAAGATAGTTTCTTCAGTAATAGTAAAGTTAATCGAATTAAGATGTAAAAACTCATCAACAGAGGGAATATTATTTGTATCGCAAGTAGATACTTCAAAAGCACACTGAAAATATTCGGCAAACATATTTGCTATGTCCTCTGGGTTGTGACTCTCAGAATTTTGATAACACATATTATTTGGGTAACCATCAGATTTTCTTTTACAATTGACATATTTCCAGAAGTTTCGGGGGTTAGATTTAAGATCATCTTCAGTTTAAGTGATAAAGTCCGAATAAAGAAAATTATAGTAATTAATAAACTCATCTCTTAGATTAATGTAATCATTTTGAGCCTCGACGCTCCAGAATCGATTCAACTTCACCCAAGCCTTGTTTCTTTTATTTTTAAGAGTTTTAATATGTTGATCAAACCACGGTGGAGTGTTATTTAAAGGTCTTATTTTTCGTAACGGAATGGTTTCTAAGAAACAATAAAATAAAATTTTATAAAAACGAAAGACCATTTCATCAAAACTGACATTAAAAAATAAACTATTCCAGTTAATATCTTGCAATAAACGATAGAGTTCTGAGAAATTACATTTTTTAAAATTGAATTCTTGCATATTCTTACAATGATAAGTTACATTAATAATATTTAGGTTTAATGAGATAGATAATGCAGGATGATGCCGATCTTCCTCAATGAGTTTTGCATCCGAAAGTATCACAGTTCCATCAGAATTATTAAGGTCAGAAAAGTATACAAGGTCTAAAATTTTACCAAATTGGTTTTTGACATTGCTTAATTGATTAAGACCAAATGAAATCATTCCATCGATAAAAAGAACTTCGTTATTGCTCAACGCATTAGCAGCATGATAAGATTCATGTTCCGATGATTTAGTCCATTCAAGATTTGGCAAATTAAAGTCACCAATAACAAAAAGTTCATCTGAAGGTTCAATTTTGTCATTTATAGATTCCAAGCAATCGATAAGTTTATTGTAGACATCACTTGTAGAAGAAGGCGGGATATAGCAAACAACTACATATAAATGACCAGACGGGGTTGATATTTTCACACATATTATTTCAAGGTTGGAGTCCAAAAAATCGTCGTCGAGATTACAAAACAAATTATTACGAACGGCTAGTAATAATCCTCCTCCAACAGTAGCTATATTGGGGTCATTATGACGATCACGACGAAAAATTTGGAAATTGGAATCAAATAACTCTGTGTCAGCAAAAGATGAGTTCAGCCAAGTTTCTGTCAATATAAGGACATCATGCGGAATATTATTTACATTTTTATAGACCTTGTTGGTCTTTACCCGGAGGCCGTTTACGTTCTGGTAGTAGATCAGAAGTTTTTGTAGCTGCTTTGGTTGAGGCTGCGCATTGTCAATCGTTTTTGAAAATGGTGAGAATTATGATTTGATTTTCTATTTTGATACTCATGCATGACAATTCCCTTAGGCCAGAATGAGCTTGAGTTTAGGAGGAAGAAGACTGAGTCTGGCAGTTTAATTTTGAACGATGAATATTTAGAATAATTGCGATGGAGTATTTTTTCAACGACTATAGAATCCAGTGTTCCAATTTTAGATTTAATATGACATTTCACATCAAGAGCGTTCGTAGATGGAGCAAGCTTCGAGATAAATAGAATTTTATGTCCTTCAACTATTTTTAAACCTGATTCAAAAGGTGATATGAAATTTCTTTCAGTTGTGGAGGCTGTATGAGGAAATGCGTTGACAGGAGAAGTAATCACATCTGTAGAATGCTGGTCAATCACTATCAAAGGAGGAGTTGTTGTTGAGGTAGTGTTTGAAGCAGCTAAGTAACACTGATTTGATGTAAAAAGTTCTTTAGAAGCATCAAGTTGTTCTTGGCGAGGAATATTTGTAGTGGATTCATTGTATGTAGTCGCTATTAAATCCGTGGCAGGTTTCTTTGTCAGATGGCTGGTTTCAGATATATCAATATCAATTTCGTCAATTTTTCGTTTCAGGGGTACTGTATCACATGTAGTAGGACTGTTTGTTATTAAATGATCTTCATTTTGAACAATGTCTTGTAGCGATTGTTGATTGCAAGTAATATCATCAATTTTCTTGTTTAGTTGAAGTAATTGGTTATGGAGATTTACAAGATTTTGCTCATTTTGCAGTACATCACGAACAATATTTGTATATGCAAAAGGGTCACACTCTTCACAAAAGAAATAAAAAGATTTCCTTTCTTTAAATAGTTTTATGGTGCTAAATGGAGCATTAATGCAAGCTACGTGCAATAATTTGCGACAGTTTCCATGACAAATGATTGCATCTATGAGATAATCCGCAATATTATCACAAACAGCGCAAGAAGACATAATTATTCGATCTTTTTTTTTTTTTTTTTTTTTTTTTTTTTTTTGAAGATGAGGATATACGGTGATATTTAGTTTATTAAAAGATAATGATTTTTACTTGCCAAAAAATTTTGGTTTTTAGTGTACCAGGCAAAGCTAGTTTCTCTTTAGCTAATTCACGAACCAAAGGGATATAGTAGTCGGTAATGTAGTTATAGGCAGCAAATAAATGATAGATGATGACAGCTGGTTGACAAATGTCAAAGACCATGACATGCAGGAAATACGAAGGTTTGTTGTTATTTATATTGGCCGATAAAACAATAAATCACAATTTTTGCTTGCGGCAAATATAGCTTTCTTTTTTACTACGTTGTCAGAAGATGAATGTAGTTAGCAGCTAGTACAGTTCAATGACACAAGCAGATGTAGGTAGCAAGTGTAGGTAGGATATTATTAAAAAGTTAACACTGGATCTGATAAGTATTTTACTAATAAACAAAGAAAGAATGAAAAAGCAAGGCAGTTCGCGGCACGACTATCCGGTTGAACAGTTGAATGACTACTGATGAAATTATATCATATTAGATCAAGCGTGCAAAGAGCATGATATATCATATTCCAAAAACAAAAATACAACTGATCGTCACAAAGCCGATAGAATTTTAACTGAAAAAGCTTGGCAACGTGTAAAATCTAAAGACGCTAGCTTATCTGAACGAACAAATGCACTTCTGGTAACTCATCTTATGAAAACAAAAGAAAAACTTCAAATGGGTTGTTCTAACTTAACCAGACAAAAGCGGAAGGGGAAAACTGACGCTGGCACTGGTACAACTAAAAAAAAAAACAAAATTAAACAGTTTACCTTCAATAACTTGAGACAACTTTTTGGAACACAACTCAAACGAAAGAAACCTTTCAATTTAGAAAATGCTAGCAAAATAGCCTTATCTTCTGCAATGAAAACCGTAAAAAAGAAAAGAGGGCCTCGGAACCAGTGTTGGCAAGTAAGTTACATGGAGTAAGTTACTCGTTTAGTTACGCGTAACTAATATGAATTAGTTACACCAAATATTTGGCGTAACTAATGTAACTAAATGTAACTAACTGTAACTAAATAAAATTAACTCTAACTTAATAATAAAAAATTAAAAAAACCACATTTCATCCTGAATCCCAATCGACTATTGACAAAATTCTTTTATAAGCAAGGGCAACGGCAACCTGGCAAGGAATACATATTGAAATTGCTATGTTCCTGATGAAAAGGAAATCTAATAAAATATTATATTCTTGGAGCGTACAATAGATTTTTACTTACATTTAAAGTTTTCCCTTCTTTATTTCAGATAAAATCTGAGTTCAAATCTGAGATCAAATCTGAATTTACCAACAAAAATTACAATATACAAGGAAATGTCCAAGAATCTCGAGAAAGAAGGGAAAACTTTAAATGTAAGTAAAAATTTATTGTATGCTTCAAGCATATAATATTTTATTAGATTTCTTATTTTATCAGGAACATAGTATTTTTATATTATTAGATTTTTGTTTGCAGCAATACAGTAATTTAAAAATGTATTCCTTTCCAGGTTGCCGTTGCCACAGCTGGCAGCGGGCCCGACGGCAATTCATCAATCATCCAGCGTTGCCCTTAAACAGTGTAATTAATCGTCATTCGATTGGGTTTGTGGATTTCAATTTAACATAAAATGTGAGTTTTTGTATTTGAAAAATTCTATTAGTTATAGTTAGTTACATTTAGTTACAATTAGTGACATTTAGTTACATTAGTTACATTAGTTACATTAGTTACATTAGTTACATTAGTTACATTAGTTACATTAGTTACATTAGTTACATTAGTTACATTAGTTACATTAGTTACATAAGTTACATTAGTTACGTGGAACTAATTAAAATTTCAAAGTTACGCGTAACTATCCAACACTGCGTCGGAACACATTGGGTAGCGTATTATAAAAAAGACAAACATATTGAATATTTTGATAGTTTTGGTAATTTGCAACCTCCTATCGAAATAATTAATTATTTGGGGGACAAAATTGGCTATAATTATACCAAACATCAAAATTATGATTCGTTTAACTGTGCTCATTTATGTTTAATATTTCTATACGATTGTTATTTTCAAAATAAATAAATAAATAAATAAGTTAATCATTTAGTCTATTTCTTATCGTCATGGCAATGACACTTACTTTAAGCGGGAGAACTTCCCAACTATCAGCAGAATATTTTCCACCTTTGGACCTTGCCAAGGTCTATGTTTGTGGATTGATTGATTTTCAAACTTATAGCTCCATACTAAATGTTGACGAACGTAACAATGTATTCCATATAGGGGAGCATGCAATTGAAATTCCTGAAGGATCGTACGAAATTGAAAATATTGCTGACTATATTACCGACAAATTATTATCATTAAACTCAACTATTAGTTGTACCATAGAAGCAAATTTCAATACAATGCTGACTACAATCAAATCTTCAGAACAAATATTTTTCAATAAAGAGAGAACCATTGGAAAACTACTTGGGTTCAGCAACACTGTTCTTTCTGCCAGTGAATTGCATACGTCGGATTTACCTCTAGACATAAATAAGGTAAATGTCATCAGGATTGAGTGTAATATAATAACTGGGTCTTATTTGAATAATACTCCTGTACATACTATACATGAATTTTCACCGGAGACAGGATCAGGGTATAAGATAATAGAAGTTCCAAAAAATGTTATCTATTTACCTGTGAATGTCAAACGAATCAGTTCTCTGACGCTCAAACTCGTAGACCAAGACGGAGACTTAATAAATTTTAGAGGAGAACGTATAACAGTGCGCTTGCATTTAATTCCAAAATCTGAATAATGTTAATCTATAATAATAATAATTATAAAACAAATACCAGAAGCTTTCAATTGATTAGTTCTCCTCCGACAGAAAAACCCTTAAGACCAACATTAACAACTGAAAATAAAGCTTTTCTTCAAAGCTTAGACTTTGAGTTAAGATAGTACAATAATAAAAACAATATGAACGATATATTAAATATATCTGATGGACCTGTCCATGATAATAGTATAACAAAGTTCGAGTATCACAGTTATTCACCCTTTGTTCAGTCATTTAATACAAGCGATGAAATACGTATTGCAATACAGAATCAAGACTTGTGTATTTTACCTAGTGAAAGCTATAAATATATTGAAGGAAGTCTTACAAAACCTGATAACACATTTTCCACTACAACAGGATTAACAAATAATGCCATGGCATATTTATTTGAAGAAATTCATTATGAGCTCAATGGAATAGAAATTGAAAACAATAAAAATGTTGGCGTTACAACGTCATTGAAAAATTATATATCTTCGACTAGTAATGAAAGTAAGCGGTTAGAAAATGGATCATGGACTGGAAATGCTACAATTCCAGCAAAAGATGTTCTCAATTTTTGTATGCCTCTAAAATCTCTGATGGGGTTTGCAGAAGACTATAAAAAAATTATAACAAACGCAAAGCATGAATTAATTCTAGTTCGATCTCGAACCAATGAGAATATTTCTCTATCTAATTCAGATGAAAATGAAAATTTAAAGTTATCGATTTCTAAAGTACACTGGAGAGTTCCACACATAACATTGTCCGATTCAAATAAACTTACCCTATTGAAACAAATTCAATCAAAACCAATTCAAATACACTTTAGAAATTGGGAGCTCTATGAATACCCGACACTGCCAGCCACTACTGATCTTGTATGGACAGTAAAAACTTCAACTCAACTTGAAAAACCAAGATATGTAATTCTCGTTCTACAAACTAATAGAAAAAATCAACGTTCTAAAGATGCAAGTAAATTTGATCATTGTGACGTATCCAATGTAAAGGTGCATTTAAACTCCGAATCGTGTCCTCGTGAAGATTTAAATCTTAAATATACAGAAGATCGGTATGCTGTTCTCTATGAAATGTATTGTAAATTTCAAGAATCATACTATAATAAACAATTACAACCGCTCTTATCACGAAAAGATTTTAAAGATATTGCTCCTATTATAGTTATTGATTGCTCACGTCAAAATGAAGTTATTAAAACAGGCCCTATAGATGTTAAAATTGAACTAAAAACATCGGTTACAATTCCAGCTTTCACATCTCTATTTTGTCTGATACTTCATGATCGTTTAATTGAATATAACCCTATTACTGGAGAAGTTCACAAACTGACTTAAATTGAATGTCATAATTTAAAACTTTGTCAGAACGTAGTGTGAATTTATCGCGAACACACACATTATCTTAATTATGAATACCTATATTGTAGACTAGCTTTTGCCCGCTACTTCGTACGCGTGGATTTTAGAATAAAGTAGGTATCTCAGTATATATTTTGTTTATGCACAACCGGTTCAAAATGGGGGGTATGTGTGGTATGAAAGCTATAAAGTCAGCTCTACAGCCGTAAGATTTTTAGCTTCTGTATAATATTATTTCGAAGTATCATAACGGTTTAAATTGCAAAGTTGGAGGGTTAAGTTCTGAAGCAATATACGAATATACCTAATTGGAATGCCCACTTTCAAAACGATGCTGCGCGCCGATACTGCTATTTATGGCAGCTCCGCTTCATCAGTTTTGGGCGTAAGTATTGCTCGTTCACCGTTCTTTATGGTTGCATTACTTTTCGATTTCTGCTTTCGCTGAATGAGGCATTGTCTATATGGTGGTAAATAGCGTCATCTATGATGTTTTTGATGTAACTTCTATTCAGAACGACTAACTTATTTCTATTCATTTATACGTAGGTAAGTGTGGCGCTATTTTATTATGTAAGTGAGACGCTAACGACCTTAAAATCTTTCAATTTTGCGTTAAGTTCATTGAATAACGTTCGATTGCAGCAATATTTAAAAAACAAATAGAATTATATATTTTCCTGCGATAAAATATAGCCTATATTTTAAGTTGGCGTACTACCAATATATCTGCGAAAACCGCATTCAATTCCATGCAGTAGTTTTTGCGTGCTGCGCGTACAAACATACAGACAGACAGACAGACAGACAGACAGACAGACAGACAAAAATTCTAAAAACGGTTGTTTTGGCTTCTGTGGGTCTAATAGAGACTCCCCATATTAGTTTTGCATCTATATCTTCAATGTACAGACATCGACCCGTTACAATTTTATTATATGTATAGATTTCCAAGGTATTGGAGGATTGAATAAAGAGTTCATTTTGAAAGAACTTGCTATACTGTATGAAGGACATCATCATCATCATCATTTTATTGTTGCACCCCCGTGCAATTTGAGTCTATTATCTATTATCTGGTTATATAACAATTATCATGGATTATGTTGGAATGGAGGGTATATCAGTTTTGCAAAAGTAAAAATATTCCTACGAAGAAAAATTCAAAATGGTACCGTCTACGTTAAAGGCATCGACAAAGCAAAATGGCTTAGAAACTTACTTGCTAATGAAAACGTAGAAGATTTTTTTAGCTGTCCAAATTAAAAAAAAACTCAGAAGTATTTATCCTATACAAATAAAATGTGAAAGCCATGTAAAATGTTGTGCACTTCAAAATGTTTTTCTTTTAAGTATGTTCTCGAATGAGTGTAATGCGAAGTAAATAAAATAAATTTTTGAAGTGAAACTTCTTTAGAATCGTTGTGATTTCAAACCGGATGCAACGAAAAAACGACATGTAAGAGACACAAATACAAAAATGTGTAGGATGAAGCCAGGAAAGAATGAGACAGAAATATACATACTATTTTTTTGACGGAAGTAACGCTCAGTATTCCAATATGGCGGCACCGATGACTCGCATTAGCTCACCGTGTGCACGAACGAGTGAGAATATAAATACTATAATCTTACTCATTCATGCACGTGCTCCATGGCATTTGTTTGTTTTGATCAATGTAGGGATGGGCAAGTTAAAAATATATCGATATTTATCGTATCGATATTCTTTAACAGTATCGATAATTATCGGGTGAAAAAAATCAATATATCGATATATCGTCAGTTTTCTCATGATTATTCATACATATTACGAAAGCATTCAAAATTCGTAAAAAAGAATAGACATGCAGAAAACAGTATGTTTTTTTTTTTAATGTTGTTTTGGTTAAAAATACAAATAACGGACATCTCTGTTTATAAACGTCTGAATTTAATAAATTAAAATGCGGAACATAAACACAAGAGTTTGAACTTCTTTGCTCGGAAACTGTGTTATGTTTCATAGTATGCATTTTATTTTAAGTTGCATGAATGAATTAAATTGGGGAAAAGCGCACTGCGACCTTAAAGATCTATTGTGCCCCTTTTAGAGCTGGATGAGGATACTCGTCCTACAGCACTTCCTCCAAATTGGTTTCTTTTAGGAAGGTTAGTATTTGAGGTATTTTTAAAGAAGGTAATCTGCCCTTATTTATCTGGTAACTCGTAACTACCCAGGTTTTTGAAGTGAAACTTCTTTAGAATCGTTGTGATTTCAAACCGGATGCAACGGAAAAACGACAGGTAAGAGACACAAAAACAAAAATGTGTAGGATGAAGCCAGGAAAGAATGAGACAGAAATATACATACTATTTTATATTATCGGTCTCTCCTCTTTGTCCCATACTTCGTAGCGTCCCCACTCCCGTCTTCTGAGCATAGTCGCCTGTAATTTGTGAGCCAGAGCGAGAGAGCAGATGTCGGTGTGTATGTATGTATATTGCACACTGTTTAATACGTGCTTGTATTTGAGCATTTAACGTGTGTTAGTGTATGTGAAAACTACGTGAGCTACTGTACACTGTATGCGGCTGCGTATTACAGCTTTTTAGTAAGATGTCAGCGTGGTGTGTTATTATTGAAGTGAAACTTCTTTAATATCGGGGTAATTTGAAACTCGACGAAACGGAAATGCAACATGACACTATTAAGCAAATATGTAAATCAATTAAAAAAAAAAATATATCGCACCAAGCCTGAGAGAGAACGAATGAAAAAAAAAATTATGACACAGTATTTTATATTCTAGCTCTCATTTTCTCCTATCATACGTTTTGCCTCTCACTCAGATCTACTAAGAATTATGTTAAACAAAAGCGAGTGAGCAGGCGCGTTGGTACGATTAAGTTAGTATGTTAGTTAATATAGGTACGTGATTTGAATGCTGTCTAACAGGAAAAGCTTTACAAAAGGTTTCAATAAACTTAATTCAAGAAGAATGTAAAATTCAAACAAATACAGAACAAAAGTGTTTATAGAAAATTGGCATTCAAAAAATTATTTAAATTTTAAAAAAGTATCCTGAATTTTTGAAAATAGTCAGTTTTTGGACTTGTTTTAAATAGTGGCGTCCTGGAGTTCATACTTTAAAAGGAAGTCAAAAGGACGCAAAGTATGTCGGTACGTCTGTATGCTTGAATATGTGTTGAAACTTTTGTATTTGTATAGATACGTGTTGAAAACATTAAGTCATACATAACATAAGGTTTGAAAGTAATCCGAAAACTGGTGCTGGGTGGCTGAGTTTTTCATCTCATTCTCTCGTAAATTAGGTATACCAACTTCTTTGAAGTTTCACTTCAACCGAGTGTGAATTACGCACACACATTTTTTTTTTATTTTTGTAAACTTAAATTTTATTTTATTTCACAAGTTTTTAGAAACATTATTTTCATATAAGGATTGCCTTTTGTAACCGTAAGGTAAGGACCTATGGTCTTCCAAAAAACGACGTTTTTCTGCTTTTGCCCTATACGTTTTTATTTCTGGTATGGTGATAACTTCATGCTCTGGAGTTCTCCGACTATTATTTGATGTTATTATTATACTGTTTTCATTATCTGATGAAGAAGAATTCAGTACAGCATTCTTAATTGAATCAAAGTTAATTTTTTGTGATGATTCATAATTCAGGAAAATGCCTTTTACCTTGCAGACAACGTGTTCAGTATTATCTCTTGTACTAAATACTTTAAAAGAATAATTTTTAGGGCCTCCACTTACAAACTCCGTTATATAACTTTCAACGCCGCCGTAAATTTCTAGTTCATCTGTCATATCACCGATAAATTTCCCAGTAGGTGGAAGGAAATCCCCTGGTCGACTAACATATATAACTGAATCTGTGTCATAGTAGAGAACTCTTTCCTCTAAACTCTCTAGATAGCTGTAGAGTTTAAGTCGAGCTAAGGTAGTTGTATAAGCAGCAATACAAACATTAACTGTCGATAGGGAGTCGGCTGCTTCTTCTTTCATTTCAAAATTAACAACAACGTTTTCTTCATTTACGGGGAGAATATGCGACACCTCCACTGATGGATGTGTAAGTAGATGAAATAATGTTGAAGGGGTGTTCAAAACAATTGTTTGAATTTGATTTTCATGCTGTCCAAATTTTCCCCAAAATGAATTCAATATAAGCTTAGCCAGCGATCTCTTGCCCGAATTTTTGCAAATTTCTGAATATTCCAGCTTAATATTTTCCTTTGCAAGAAAATCATCTATGTATTTAACCTTTTCTTCGTGAGATGAACATTCACTTGGCCATCCTGATGCTTCTTGTTTAATCTTTAGAAATTTGTTTATCATGGAAGTAAAAAGACCGACAGAATTCGTTTCTAAGTTATATTCCGCAACATCATATTCCCATATTTCGAAAATAGTAATTATAATATATCCTTTTTGAACTGCTTTCAAGACTTCGTCAATTACCCAGGTTCCAATTAATGCTCTTTGCTCGTTGGAATGAGTACACATCTGGTCTTGATTTTTTTCATCACTACAGCTTTTGCACAATGAAAACATGAGTTTTTTATTTTGCTTAATTGGTAATACCGGGTGAAGTAGGTGTTCTGGGGGTAGAATTTTGCATTTGACAATACCATTTACGTGTTCTAGTTTTGTTGGTGAACAATAATTAGCACTTCCGTATACATGGATTTTAGGATTACCAATAGGAAATTTTCCGGTTTTACAGACCCATGCATAAAGAGAACAAATATCTATATAATGAATCTTTTCACCTGACTTACATTTAAAATAATTAAATGAATTCCCAGTTCGTCCACCATAAAAAGCATCACGAGGATTCAGCGGAGAATTTTGAATTAATGCATGGCTTTCAATGAAATTTAATTCTTCTTTATTAAACTTCTTAATAAGATGGTGAAACTCACAAGACCACATTTCAATGACTTCGTAATTAAACTTTCTTAATCGCTCAGTTTTAGCTTTTGTTCTTTCATACCGTTGATTTAGTGTATCTGTTTCATTTTCATGCAAAGGTTCATCGCGTTTATGTTTCAAACATAGAGGATGACCATGAATGTAGCAGCCGTGGAATTCAAAAATTTGCTTTGTTTCTTTACAAAAACCATCAACCTTTACCCCGTTTATAAGTTCTTCTCTCCCATTATATGCGTGCTTTATGTTAATGTTTCTTTTTTTTCCCAAATCATCCACTGTATTGCTTGAACAGATTGGTTATCAATACATCTGTATCCATTCTTAGGTATTAATCCTAAAGTGTCAGGTTTCAGAAAGCTTCGTCTGAAAAGAAGATTACACGCTGATGCAATAGTTATCGCTTCCAAAAATGGTTCAACATTGCTTTGTTTAAGAAATAATTTTCTAAATTTTAAACAAGCTCCTGTTAATATTTTGACGTCACTCTTGCAGTATTCTACAATTTCATGATGCATGTCAAAACTATCATTTCTATGCTCCGAATACCATTTTAAAAAGTTATCACGATTTTCAGTTTTCATCGCATCAGGATTATAAAACTCTACTGCTGGTAGTTTACCATTGTAGTGTTGATTTTTTTTTGTATTAAATAAATACGGAAAGTAACCTTTTTTGAGAACCGGAGCCAAATCAAAGGCTTTCGGGAGTTTTGATAAAGCCATAGGAAAGTAATTTATTGAGTCGATGAATTTGACGTTTCCAAGCTGCATGTTTAATATTTTTGTACCTCGCATAATTAGTTCAGGGCTTAATTGTGTTTTTTTTTAAAACGTAATTTAGGATAAACTGATGGTCATACGCCTGACCATTATGAGCTATCACAATTACTTTTTTAAATTGTTTTCTCATTTCAAGCACATGCTGAAGAAATGTTGATGTGACCATGTCTCCTTTTAAAACATTGATTGATAACTTACAACGTTGCCAAAAATATAAATCTTCATGATCTATACAATGATCACACTTGTGTTGAAATACACACAAATTTGGTTCATGTTGTTTTGTAACAATGTGTGTTTCCTCTTCATCTTTTTTTCCAATAATCTTTTCTTGCCGACACTCAAGATCATAAAATATATATAAAAAATCTTTAAGATTAGGTGTCTTCGTGTCAGGGCGAATCTAACAAAAATGGTCTTTTGGCACATGTACTTTGCAATATTTGCAAAAGAATTCTCCACAAATGTGATCTCGTCCTCCTCCATAGGATTTCAGGCAAAGAAGACATCTTTTTATTTGATCACAAATAGACAGTTTTCCTGATGAACTAGACATTTTGTGGTTGTCATAGCAGTTAGTCCCCTTAAAACTACGATTACAATCTGAACATACAATTTGCAGTTTTGTCTCTGAACATATTGGTGACCGCTGACATTGAGAACACTGTTTGATGCATCCATGATGATTATTTATTGTGTTGTATGGTAAATGGCAAATTTCACAATAGAATGAGCAGCAAAATGCGGCGGTTAGGGAAGTAATCACATTAAAATGGTTGTTGAAGTATAGTAAATTTATTTTTTTCTCATTGGAATTGGAAAACCCTTCGTACATTATTTTCTTACCTTTAGTCCCGTATTCATACACAGTTATTTTGTAGTCTTTTAAATGATTTTGAAAAGCTTTCAATTCTTCTATTCCAGAACCATGTTCTGGTACATTTATTTCGGAATCATATAAAAGTTTTATTGTTCTCTTTGTTTGAACTTTTAAAATATCTCTTCTTATTTTATCTGTATCTACTTCCTTATCTGCATATGCCTTTGCTACAACCAAAGCACGTGGAAGGCATAAATTATCTGTATTTTTTATGTACACAATTCCTTTTCGTTTGATGCATTCTTCGTCGAAAGTGTTGTACATCTTTGATGGATTTCTTCCCTCCCCAACTGGCATCTGCACCGAAGTAACCGATAAGCAAAAGTTATCTGTGCTTATTCCTTCGGAGTTGCTCTGGAAAATTTTCGATATCATGTCCCATATATCAGAAAAACTCAATTCTGATCAATTCTTATAATTAATCCACCCACTACCGCGGTTGCTTACGAAGCTTTTACCAGTAAAAGTCACACCCACCTTATCGTTGGGACTAAGATCTTTGATGGCTAAACATAAAATATCTTCAACTGCGTTCTTAATCCATGAAGTAGGTTCTTCTTGGTCTGGAACAGGATTTAATGCGAATTCTATTTTGCGCCCTTTCATATTAAATCTTTTGATGTTAGTTACAATATCGCTCATTATTTCAAAACGCTGAAAGTCCAAGAAAAAAAAAAAAGAGACGTTACATTTTTTTCAATGCCATTTATTTATTTAAAAGCATATTTTTGGGAATTGAGCAAATTATGCTCGTCATCAAAATACAGTGTTGGTAATATGTTTACCTCATGATGCTTTTGTCTCCTATTTTCTTGTGGTTGTTGAGGCTGTTGTTTCTGCTGCTTCTGCTGTTGTTGTTGCTGCAGTTGCTGCTGCTGTTGTTGCTGCAGTTCCTGCTGTTGCTGCTGTTGCTTCTGTTGCTGCTGCAGTTCCTGCTGTTGTTGCTGCAGTTCCTGCTGTTGCTGCTGTTGCTGCTGCAGTTGCTGCTGTTGTTGCTGTTGTTGCTGTTGTTGCTGTTGTTGCTGTTGTTGCTGCAGTTGCTTTTGTTCCTCCTGTTGCTGCTGTTGTTGCTGCAGTTCCTGCTGTTGCTGATGTGACTGCTGTTCCTGGTGTGGCTGCTGCAGTTGCTGATTGTTTTCATCCTTTAGATGAAAATCAACATGGAATGATAAGTCTCCATAAGGCTCTACTACTTCGAAGGAACATTGCCTCATATTAGCAATGTCCTCGTTGTCCAACTGAGAGTTGCACCGTTTCGGTAAGAAAACAGAACAACTCTCCAGTTCTAGCATGATTTGCTCGCCATCTTTTCCGTTTACCCTCTTGCATTCGATTATAGGGTAGCGTTTTTTCTGAATGAGTTTTGTCAAACTCAATATTGGTTTGTGCGAATTTCGCATATTAACTCTGGCCTTAAGTTTATAATTGAACGACATTTTTTTTGAATTAATTTTACTTTAAAGAGTAGTGTTCCTATCGGATGCTCTTCTTGAATTGTCCAGATCTTGTCCTTGCATCGTACTCGTCAACTCGGTTTTCGAGATTCACTTGTGCACAATTCTTACTTTTTTTTTTTTTTTTTTATACACTCGTACCTACTTTTCATAATGATTGCCATATTCATCCCAATTCCATACTTACTTCATATCAACTCCTTAATTCACCCCTTTGTCCCCATATCTTAAATATTGAGATTGTGTCATCAAAATCATCCGTTGTAGCATTAAAGAACAATTATCGTTGACCATCACTTTTTTCTAACGCATATTACTTTTCTTAATGAAGAACAAAGTTGTGCTATTTCAAGGAAAGGAAAACTCACAAGAGTTCCCGACTTCAATGAAAAAAAAACAAAGATCGAATCCAATCAATCCTTCTGCACAGCTATGCTGTGTCAGCTTAATCTTTTTAATTCAATTACACAAGAAGTGTAAACATCCCCATCACATCCATCATCTTTATTTTGTCTTAAGAATTTGAGATACAAAAAAAAAATGCATGACTGCGGATTCAACATAAACAATCACACTCATTTCTCGAACCATTGAAAAATTCCAAGACATACTTTTCATACCTACTTTTCATAATAATTCCCATATTCATCCCAATTCCATACTCAATTAACTTCATATCAATTTCCTTTATTCACTCTTTGCCTCCCCCATATCTTAAATACTGAGATTGTTTCACCTTAATCAAAATCCAACGTCCGTTGTAGCGTTTGAAGAATAAATATAAGAATCAATTATCATCATTTTTTTTCTGGAGTTCTCGACTTAAATGAAAAAAAAAACAACGATCGAATCCAATCGATCGCTCTGTACCACAGTTATGCTGTGTCAGCTTAATCTCTCAATTCAATTACACAAGAAGTGTAAACAATCGCATCACACCCATCATATTTCTTTTCTCTTAAGAATTTGAGATACAAAAAAAAAAAAAAAAAAAAAAAAAAAAAAAAAAAAATTCATGACTGCGGACTCAACATAAACAATTACACTCATTTCACGCACCACTGAAAAATTCCCAGTCTGAAGTGCACCTATTCCTACTCATAATCTCTTTTGTACATAGAATCAGAGCTAATGAACAAAATTCCATACGACGATGTAATTGATGATTTGCTGATTTAAAATTGCGCAAAAAGGCAATGTAATTTTTTGTAAAATATGTAATGGATTGTACTGTCGTTATCAACCGGATTTAAAAAAAATGGATAGGGATATTTTTCATATTGTTTCTAAGCCAAAAGTGAAATAAAAATATTTAACTATTTTTACCTGATGTGTTCACATTATGTAAGTAGTTTTAAGGCATACCTTATCCCACCTTATAAGAAGTAGGTAATTGAGCCTTACTTAGGTTCGAAATAAACCACTCCACAAAATTTAGGAGAAAAAAACAAGAAGAACCTTAAGTTCAAGATCATGCTAATAACAAGAACAAGCTGATGTAATGTGGACGATTATGCACAAATCATAAAGTTGCAATCTAAGTGACAAATATCTGAAAAGCGATTTACTCTGCAAGCCATCACTGAAACTTCCCTCTATTTTCGGGATCGGAGCGCTGGAAAATGTACGCACTTGAGATTTTCGAGCATTTTGAACTCGATTTTGATTCGCTTGGCGGCATTTAACGTAGTTTTTCGAGTAGAATTTTTTTATGCTAGGCAATCTTTTGGATGAAAATTGCCAAGGTTATCTTAAAAAAAACTAAAAATAATTAGAAAAGCGTTTAACCCTTCAGGCCAGTCTTGAAACTTTTTAATAATTGCTGAGCACAAAAATAAGTTTTTTTTTGTTTTTGAGCTCGTGAAAATGCAATTTTTTTTTGAATTTTTTATTTTTTGACTATCTTCGAAACCGCTCGACTGATTGACTACTTCAAAATCTTGTCAGCTCTATTTTTGAATAGACCCTTTCGAACGCAGCACCGCGCCGTGTAACAAATTTCAACCGCTCGGTTTGTTCTTGAGATATCGGATGACATATATAAGCTACACATATAGGTACATACGGACGTCTTATTGAAAACAGTCGGAACGGCTTCCTGGTACCTCCAAACGATCGTCTTTGATTTTCGAAGCAAAACATTAAAAACATGTAAAATGTATTATTATGATAGTGAATTGAAGAGGTCAGTAGGGGCGGCAAAATTTCAATAGCCTGCTGCCGGTGAATATGTAAATCCGCCCCAGGTTTAGTCACAATAACTGGACGAGGTGTGCGGAATGTTGAGAAGTATATACTAAGACTACAAACATAAGAGACACCCCTGGCCATCTGACAAACGTTATATTAATATAATGACACAAATCAACTTCTGACACTTATTTTCCAGACAAATGACTTTTGATTAAAACGGGTTTAAAGTAAGACCTTCTTTTTATTTATAACTCAAAAAGTTGACTTAATTTTTGATTCTTTTTAAAGTTCCTTAAAACCTTTTCACTTTTCAAACAGGCTTCTTCAATGCTTTTTTTAATTTCGTTGTTGAAAAAATACTGCGACTTTTCTGCTTTTAAGACTTGCTTCACAATTCAAATGAAACTTAAAACGACACTTTAATAAATTAACATTGAACACAAAAACAATCTAAAACAAGTAGGTATCCTACCCACATTTTCAAATTAAAATTGATAACTTTTAAATTTTTTAAGACTTAAGCATACCTTCTTACTGCAAAATAATTTTCAATATGTATCTATAATTAGCTATGTATGTAGATAGTTATTAACAAAATTAATATAAAATGATTTCCCCCTTATCATAATTATTATCAATTAAATTTTTTTATTAAAGGTAAAATAAACTCAACATAAACTTTGGTGCATTGAGCCTTTGTACATACCTACCTATGGATGATACAAAAAACATATCCTTAGTCATTGAATTGAATTGTTAACTTAATTAGATAATTTACTCGTAGGTATATACCCGCAGCTAGCACATACGTCTCCTACTTTGTAAAAGCTTCACTTTAACACTTGAAAATATTGATTCCGCAATACATATGTATATATGAAGGTATATAATATATTAAACGATATAATTTTGTTGAAGACAAAAACCAAAAATTGTTTATCAAAATACTCAACTTGTACCTAGATACAAATATTATTCTCTTGTTATATAAAATTTAAATACGAATAAAATTCGTAGCAGAAATGGTTACTTGTGGAGGCTGAGAGGTTACAATACAAAGTACTAATATGCAAGGCAGAGAGACAGTAAGAGCATCATGCTGAGAGTCAGAGAGAGAATGAGCAAAGAACGAACATCCTCCAGCTAATCGATAAAACTGACTAATTATTGGCATTGCTAGGTAAAATTCTTAATTAACATGTTCTCCACTCAAACTAGGTAGGGCGGCAAAATCTCCCAAAAAGTAACAAAAAACCAAACCAGACCACCCACCCATCCAACACAGATCACATCAACCAAAGAAGCAAAACAATGAACAAACGAACTGAAACCAATCTGTATAAGCTAAGTTTGGCAAAAAGAGACACCAATAGCTGTGGCAAAAGTTATTTGAGTATCCCACTCCTGGCAAATACTCCTCAGCTAGCCGCCAGCCACCACCGCCATTATTTTGCTATTCAAAATCCAATCTCTCTTTCTTTCTACAACCCAAATTCCACACTGAACTAATATTATCTCAAATATATCTCATGGATACGTAGCGTGTGTACACGCACAGTGTCGGTGTACACTGCCAACTGGAAGCTCAATGAGGTGAGGAGTTCACTTCCAATGGAATTGGGATAAGTGGAATGACTGGTGTAGCTCCACCCGTACGAGAGATACATTTTACCCGATAACAAGTTGAAAAGAGTTCGAAATACTTTCCAGTTGCTTGTGCAACTACAGCATCCCTTCGGTCGAGCAAGGCACATCACGGACCAAGTTCATCGTCAAGGGTGGGTTGTGGTTGAGGCTGTCTCGGGGAGAATCGGTCTGTTTAGCGGATTAACCGGAATGGCAATTGGAATTCCTACTCGGGTGCGTAGCGATATCTCGAATCAGTTGTTCTCAGTACAGCAAATCGTGTACACGGTGTGAATTCTCTGTTTTGTGTGTGAACACCTTTTTAGGAACGTTCAACGAACTCACGTCGTAGCAGCCTTGTTTCCTTTTTGTCTTTGCCTAGTGGTGGATGATTTCGATTTTTACCTCTCTAAATAAATCCTCGAAGAAGTTTTTTTGAAAAATAAAATTCGCCTCCCTTTGTTTTCATTCCTTAAATATCTTTTGTTTTTGCGTTTCTATTTATTTGAGTGAACGAACAAAAAAATGTGAACTGAGTGCAATACTTAAAATATAAAACGAATCGTAAGCAAAATGTTCCGTTAAGGACCTATGTTCGCAAAGTGTATGTAAAGAGAATATATTCTTTTATACAAAAAAAAAATCATAGGTATCCCGTCGGCGAATCCCAAATAAAAATGCAAGCGACAAAAATGCGAACCCCATTCGCGATTCAAGAGATCCTTGGACTTGGTGTTGGAAGGCAATCGAGCAATGCATCGCCACCGATAAATGTAACATCAGCGCTTTCACCAGGTTCAGCCAGAGATACTGGATCAATGTCCCCAGATGCATCTAGAATAGCCGCAGCTAATGTAGCCGCTAATCACTGTCAGTTACCTGTATTCAATCCAGCAAATTTTTATGCAGCCGCGGGTTATGATCACAGTACGTTGAACGCTGCACATCACCATCACATGACAACACTGGCAGCAGCGGCGTATTTACGTGGATTTTTACCGCCGGGTTTTAGTACACCACATGAATTCCGAGGGCATTTTCAACAGCATTTTGGCAGTCAATTTGGTAAGTGAAGAAAAAAACTTGTTTAATTAAATGTAATTGGCTGAAAAACCTTTCCATTTTTTATTTCAAAGTGCGCTGTTTATTGTGGAAACAAGAAATATTATACGTGTTTATTTCTAAAAGAATTTTCCGATTAGGTTCATTTCATAAAAATTTAATAATCACAAGTCCAACAGCGATGAAGTTTTCTATTAGTATGATCATCTAGGGGAGCTATTTAAAATGTTGTAGATGTGTATGGTGTGTATAGGATAGTATAGTTTATTTAATATTAATGTTTTGGTATGATATTTGAAATAAAATGTATAAGTGTTTCCAGAAGGAAAACAGTGTTTCCGTCGGCTCAAGACCATTCTTATTGTCAATTGTTATTAGAAATGTAGATGCAAAAGACCTTTTATTTCCTGCTGCACTTTCTCCCAAGTATCTGTTTTAGTATACACAAATAAAATAAAATTATCAAATCCAAAAAAAAAATTGTTTTTATTGATAACCTTTGCAGCTTAAAGGAACTAGACCATTTTCTCCAATTTTTCCCTGCATCAGGCTTTTAGAAATATCATTAAATCTGTCCGTTTTTCTGCACACTTGTTATTGACTTTTATTTTAAAAATTGTTACGTTAATTCAAAGAAAAATATTAAAACTCTGTATTCATTATGCATTATCTGAAGAAAATCGACTCGAAAATCAAAAAATTAGCGTGGGTAGGAAAAATGTAACAGGCAAGAAACTGGGTATCTTAAAACTGAGAAAAGATACCCAATTGATTTAAACGCATTTACAAAGTCTATTGTTTTTTCTAAAAATCACTACTCAAACAAAGTTTCTACCGTTAGTACTTACAGCGGAATTACCGTTAAAGTGCGTCAGGGTACACCAAAGTTAGCCTTTTCTTAAACCCCCAAAATATGATATCAAAATCGGAGAAATGCCTTTACTGTAGAACTTCTTTAAATACACCCACAAATCATGCCCTAAAATATTGCCTACATATTTGGGGGAATCCTGTATAGGTAGAAGATACCTATAGAGAAAATGATGATCTACCATAAAAAAAAAAGTTGAAAGTCGCTTTATCTAAATCAAATTAATGTACATATTTAGTCTTGTAAAAATGTGAAAGCGTAGGTACTTTCTTGTTTTTAAAACGTTTTACAATTAACTTCGAATCTGATTTTTAGGAAATTCTATTAGGAAATGGAACACACCAAATTCATTAAAATGGCTTTGTCAAATAAACACAATTCTCTGTCAAATTAAATTAACTTTCATAGGTAAACGAGTGATCTATCTTGTTAACGTTACCTAAGTAACTAAGTGGAAAAGCAGTAGATTTTCATGTTGTTAAATCTAATTTTAAGAGATTGAAATGTGTATATCACATACCTAATGCGGACGGGTATGAGAATTTTCTTGTTTGAAATTTTCGTTATAAAATTACAAAATAAATTTGTATTAAGTCAAATGCAAAGTTCATTTATGTAGATATTAACCTGAGTACAATTTCGGCGCTATTTGAGGTGTCCGTTGTTCCGTTTGTTTTTCTTAAGAATGATACTACATCCAAAACGTATCTATAAAATCAACGACATAAAGCTTTTTATATAAAATACAAAGAATAAATAATAAATCAAGTGCAAACCGAACTTGTGCATTAGAACTTTTAGCCAACTTTTATTATTCAGCTTTTCTATTTCAACTTGATCTCATAGGTTTTACTCAGTTTTTCTGTTCTCGCCTGTTTTAGTTTAGTTTTATTTATTGTTAAATAATTATCAAGTTCAAGATTGTTTATACTTTAAATCTTCAGTTGGTTGTTAAGAACGTAAATATACATGTGTAGTGTATATGTATGAATATTATATTGTAGAACCAAACTAAAATTGATTGAGAAAAATCAACCTTACACAAATTAAGCAGCCTTTTTTTAGATTTTGCAGAGATAGTAGCAGTTTTTTATGATTTACGAAATACAGAAGTGAAATCTTGTCATTTATCCTTTGCGTTAGCTGGCGAAACTATCGTATTCTCCGATTTCAATAAAATATAACACTTTTTTTTTTTTATTTTTAACAAATTTTATTTTAAAAATTGTTCGCTTTCGAAATGTTTTAGAAACGGGTGGATTGAATTTTTAAATTTTGTTTCCCCAGATGAAAACTGACATTTTCTATACCTATACAAATTTGAAAATATTTTTTTAATTTTTTGTTTTTGCCAAATATATGTATCTACATTTTTAATATACATACATAGATATATTTGTTTTCCTAGAAAGACATTTCGTAATTATTAAATCTTATTGCATAGATTAGTTTTTTCCAAAAGAACTCTTGAACCAAATGAGAAAAATAAAATACATTCCTATAGACCCCAAGCAATTTTTAACAGAAAAGAGCAAATTAGCAGGCCCAGTCGCGCATTTTATTTATATTACAACCATGCGTTGTCATCTAAATTTTAACACATATTAGACTTAAACTCACATTATTGTGACATTATGTTAATGTTATGTATTTAAGTGTACTACCCATGTAATAATAGATACTCATTTTTCTTTTGCGTCGGCTTTTTTAAAAACTTAGTAACTTCAGTATACCTAACACGGTCCAAAAATCAAAGCTCACTTTTCACAGTCGACATTAGACAGGATATGACAAAACTATAGTCTATCACTACACTTAAAATACACACAACAAGTGTCAAACTAAAACTTTTTTGTTTGTTTAAATCAGATTGAATAGAAAACCATAATTAATGTTTCGTGAGCCAAACGCTTTGGTATGCTTAAGTGGAGGAACATGGGTAGCTGAAGGTATAAAATTTGGTTGAGGCCCAGGCTTTCCACAAAGAAAAACAAGAATATCTTCCTTAATTTTCTCTAATAGGAGATTATTTACGTAGATATAATTTAATCAGTTTCATAATATACATTTTGGCTTAAGAGAACAACTAGTGTTTAACAAGGATCCTTCCCCAATATTCACAACGTCACACTAATCCACAATGAACCACCCACTCCGCTTTCACTCCAAGCAAAGTAAACGCTAATTTACAAACTTTTTGCTACCCAAGTATGCCAATCTCTTCTTATAACCTCATGTGATGTCGAAATCTCCACCAACAACAGTCCTTTCGAACATAAAAGAATATACCAAGGAGCAATAGGCACTAGATTCAGAATACGAGTATGTCCCGAAGCATCACTCTTGTTCCATCCACTTGCCACCCATTTTGTCACCTCTCATTCATCACATCTCACTATACAATATGGTGCTTTTAGGGCGAGAAAAGCAAAAAAAAAAACACACACATCACCTACACTGAAAACATTGACAGGAGCGAGGAATAATTGGCCTACGGAGCCTTCACATGAATCATCTCTCCACTATATGCCCTAGCGAGCATTTTTAATTTATAGTTTACTTTATTCACCGAATACCCTGCACTTTTTCAGACATACTAGGAGTATAGAAGTTTTTGAGAAGAGCAAAGAAATAAAAACATTCCAACACCTAAACAATGAATGCTCTTCCCTTGCTCTGAGAGGGAGCTTTGTAATCTTAGTTTTTAGAGGTCTTTCATTTTTATAATTTTTCATCAACGACTCACGTCCTTTGCGCTGACGAAGAGCTCACTTAAAATCGTGCGAACAACACAGATTATCGTGTTCTTTTCAAACCTCTGATAAAAAAAAATTCTTTTATTCTCTTCATCTTCATCTTCTGGGTCGCGTTCGTCAACTTGAATCTGAAACACTTCTCATGGAGAAGACAACCGAATATGAGAAATAAAATTGTGACACAATATATCCTAGAAATAGATTTAGGATACGCAGCATTTAACATTTATACCTGTACACACAGGTACTTAGCGAAACAGATATTAAACGATTTCATTGAAGAAAGTTAAATAATGTATAAGGAATTAATTTTTGAATAACAGCATGTTTATGTATTCTTTCATCTGTTTCATTTGATATACGAGAATGTTTCATGAATATTGTCTATTTTAATACATAACTATTATCATTGTCGGCATTTAATTCTCCCAATGAAATAACGCAGCATATGAAATCTAAATTGTTTTTAAAATGACTTCTTTAAAATATCGCGTTTTCAGTAAATTCAATGAAATCAGTGGTATTTGAAAATCAAAGTAGAAAGCACCTTGTTACAATAAAGTAGATTTTGGGGGATTATAAACCGATATAATCTGATCAAAGAAAAAGGCCTAAGGATTTAATATTATACACCCAAAACTTTTTGTGCCGCAATATCATCTTTATACTTAAATAAAACGAAGTGTCTGTTTGTATTTTTAAAAAATCAGCTTTTTACTAAATGCATTACCTATGAAAGAATAATTATTTTTAATACATTAATGAATTTTGGCGGAACGAAGTTCACCGGTTCAGCTAGTCAAACCTAAACATGGTGACAACAGGCCACAATATTCAGCATTTCGAAGAATAACGTAGGTACAATGGATTTGAAATTCCGCACGGCTCACACAGCCCATATAAAGGTTTTAGTTTTTCTGAATTTAATAAGAAACGACTCCAACAGATTTTTACTGTACATTTTTTGTGTAACACACTGGCAGTGCTTTCAAAAAAACTAGACAAAGCTTTAAGGCTCCTAACGGAAATGTGGTTTTAATGGCTTATTTTTAACTACCATACGTTGGCACCGGTTTGATCGAATATCCTCAAATTTGGTAGATTTTCATCAAACATTTGAAGTTGCCATAAAGGGCCGTTCAGTTTAAGTCAACAATTTTTTGTCTGTTTGTACTGGTTTTCTCAAAATATATCGGCTGTAACACTTCCCGACCTCAGATCACCCGCGTTTAAAAAATTAAAATAATACAGTTTCGTTGCTCTCATTTGTCCCCATGCCATGAGTGCACACTCTACTACTCCGAGAGTTAAAGCTGCAGCCGCAAGACCTGTCAAAAACGTAGCTTTATTTGCAGATTTCACTTATTTTCACAAAATTTATTATGATAAAAACGGAATCGAATTTGAAATTTGTGCGTTCTTATGGGCTTGTTTCCTTGTTAGTGTACCATATAAGGCCTTTTTGTGATCATTGTATGACTTTCCTGACTCAGTAACACTGGTAAAGGACTAATTACGCCAAAGTATCTATTAGTATATATTATTAATTACTGTGTATTTTGATTTTAATATAATTTTTTTAGAGATATCCTTGAAATTCAATGCATGCATACGTTTATTTTTTTCCTTTCAGCTTTACACTTAGTTCTTGAAAAATATTCCCTTTATTTAACTACATCACGAATGCACTAGGTGTGAATGATAAAAGATACGATTTTTTAGTTGGTTCTATACGTCTGCACTAGGGGAGCTCCCTTAAGTGATAACTAAGCAAAATAATCTTCTAAATGAAGATAAAACGCATTGATTTGTCTTGCCTCATAATCATAACCATTCAACATCATCCTCACCATTCACATGTGAGGTAGGTTTCTCCCTTTAGTGTGTCATTGCAATATTGTATACTTAGCTGTGCACACACAATCAACTTTACACCCCGGTGAATCCTTAAGAAAACAAAGTGTCAGGCCGTAAAAGCATCTAATTAGCTATGAGCGTGAAATGACGTTTAACAAGAAAACGTCAAAGAAAACATTGCAAAAAAGCCTATAATAGGTACCTACGAATCGTATATGAATATGGAAAATTGTGAAAGTGATAAAGTAGAGCGAGGGTAACGGTGGAGAGGTGTAGAGCGTCTCTGGCCTTGTTCTTATTTTTTTTCACACAAATAGTATGGAATACTAAAGCTACTTAGGTTATCCTCATACAATAGCTATATCCCTCAGAGCCACTCAGAAGCATAGACAAATTTCAAATCTGCAGTGAGTGGTGTTTAAAGAAGAGTTCGTGGAGTACTCAATTGTCACTTCTCTTAAGATGCTTTCGTTGAATTTAGTCGGAGCAGCTAAGTCAAGCGCGATCAGTGGTGGATTAATAATGAGGTTTTCGTTAAGGGGAGATGTTGAAATGCAGCACATAGTAGTTTGTAGTACCTAGTAGTATGTTTTATTAAAATTTCATTTCAATATACACTGCTCGTCATCAGGTTAGCACACCCCTCATAAGCTTAATATAATTAAACGTGTTGTTGTTGTTGTTAAAATTTAGCTACTTTTTGGAATTCTATTTTTCTCACCTTTGTATAAACTATCATTGGCAATTGAAACCTGCAACGAAAAGACCCCGTCAGACAGTTTTTGCTATTTTTTTTAATTTTCGTTGGAAAACTGTGCTCTATTTTTAGGTCATCAGGTTAGCACAGGCAAATTCTAATTAGTTTTTCTTCAAGAGTTAAATGCTTATGACAATTATTTTTTTGTGTGTGTTCCAGTAGTGTGTTTAAAACAATATGGGTAAAGGAAAATCGTTATCTGTGGAAGAAAAATCGAATTTTTTTTTTTTTTTTTTTTTTTTTTTTTTTTTGATCTGTCAAACTATGACAAGCTAGACGTATTTTTTACTCGTGGTGTAATTTATTTCAAGTTTATTCTAAATTTATTGATTAAAAAACTAAAATAGTGTTTCCAATTGGTGCTTAAGCTTAACCATCACGTTTGAAATTGTTTTTTATCTTGAATCGCTTTCTTACATCGTAATTTTTAATAATTCACTTCATCAGCCATCTGCCTTTGTTCACCGGCCTCTATGAACAGCATAGACCGCGTACTGCGCTCTACATCTACAAGTAAAATAGGCGAAAACCAAACTAATTCATTTAAAATGGTCAACACACCTGACACGAAAAGCAAATTGTCGCCACTTGAAAAGATAATGAAAAAGGAGATGAAGGATTTAAGACAGTGGATTCAGGATGAAATGAAGAAGCTGACCGAGAAACTGGATAAAATTGAAAGCGATTTTAACCAACGTTTCACAGATGACAGCCTCGCCGTTGCGAACCTGACTCGCAGAGTCGAACAGCTTGAAGCAAATACTCCAGCTGCCACGAGCGCCTCCAACAATACCCAACTCATCCAACGCATAGAGGAGCTCGAACGTGAAAAGTATTCAACTGATGCAATCATTAGAGGGATTCCCAAAATGGAAAACGAAGACTTGCATGAACTATTTTCAAATTTATGCCAATCAGTCGAATGTACACCTGTACCCGCACTGCAAAATATATACCGCACAAAATCTAAAAGCATTCCCGGAGATATCAGCACCTCAATTGTTATTAAATTCCGTACTTCTAATGAGAAAAATAATTTGCTAAGATCGATACGTCAACGTTGGACAAATAATAAACAAAATCTTTGTTTACATGATGTAAAGCTCAATTCTGACAGCAGAATCTATGTGAATGAATGCTAAACGTCATCCATCCACATGATCTTACGCAAAGCTCTTGTTCTGAAACGCAAGAAAGCTCTTTCGAGTGTTTACACTAGAAGTGGGAGGGTATATGCACGGGCCATTGGAGCAGAGAAAGCACTTTTAGTTACATCTATAGAAAGCTTGGGGGGCATTCCATGAAAAATGGTAACTTTTAATGAAAATATATTGTATTGGTAGAACGAATGGAAACATGGATTAGTTAAAGATCTATAAATATCCTCTCTTGTATGAGTTGTCACATCTCGAAAAACAGTTTTATAGCCACAGGTAACTTTAATTAGAAATGTATTATGTTAACAATGCTGAAATTGCAGCAAAAACGCCATGAGAAAAGGTCGGCCCTATTTCAGGCATTTCGCGGTTTCATATACTGCAGTGTGGTGGAAATACACTACATGCTAAAGTACACAATTTGCACCAAGAAGACCACGTTTATCAACAACCTCCTTTGAATTTGAAGCTGTAATTTCGTACACGTCGGGCACGTGACAAAACTGTCGGGCACGTGATGGCAGATATTATGCACAAATTCAGAATAACTATTATGTTTTTTGCTCAATTTTTTTTTCTTCGTGAAATCTTTGATATATTATTGTTTTGTAGAATATGCTATTTTGTTAATATTATTCAAAGTTTTGTTAAAGTAAACCAAGAACAAATGGATATAAGAACTTTTGGTTGTTTTACTGTCGGACACGTGACACAAAATACTTTATGTATAGTTAATAGATTGTTGCGCTTTTACTTACTAAATTTGTTGGCCCATCAAAGCGATGACTTCAATTTATCTAAAGATATAAAGCATAAACTAAATTCATGTGATATGCTGTTTTAATTTAATTTTTTGTAGTGAAAACAACGTACAAAAGTCGGGTACGTAACAATGGAAAGCTCCTTGGATATATTTACTGCCGAACATCAATCGAATCAACCACAAAACAATGATAAAAAAATATTGTAAGCATCTTACCGAACGAGGTTCTTTTTGTTTTTTTCTAATTTCTGTTCATATTGCATTTCTTTTTACCTTCTTTTATATTTTTCTTGTAATTATTTTGTTAAATGTATGCCAAATATCTGAACGTAGTATGCTTTTATTTAGTGCTTTCCTCTGGGTTGTTCATTGTCCTGGTGGTGGATTTTATTTTATTTTCTTTGAAAATGATTAGCTCCAGGAGTAGTATCATGTTTGACCGCACAAGCAATATGCGCACGATGCTCGACGTTCTATGCAAGCAATGCAATGGCCTCCATGTATGCCATTTAAATGCACAAAGTCTTTATCCCAAAATAGATGAATTGAGGTATGTGTTTGAGGGTTCAAATGTAGACATCATTTGTGTCTCGGAGACATGGTACAAGTCAAACTTATCTGACATCCTGTGTAAGTTAAAAGGTTATGAGCTTTATCGATCTGATAGAAGTGATCCTTGAGGTGGAGGTGTGGCGATTTATATTCGCAGCTCTATTAAGCACCAGTTTGTAGTTAGGTCAGATCTGTCCTCTCCAATTGACTTCTGCTTTATAGCAATTATTAATGGTCGAAACAGATGCTTAGTTGGTGTAGTCTATCGTCCGCACAAAAACATTGACCTTGAACCTTTGTTTACAGCATTAGAAAATGTATCTTTTCTTATACTGAAATCGTAGTATGTGGAGACTTTAATTGCAATTTACTCAATAAGGAAACATCAAAACCGTTTATTGAGAGAATGAAGAGCCTTAGTCTCAGGACGAACAACTTGAGTAATCCAACTCATTTCACAAACGATGGAGCAACACTCTTAGATTTGTTCTTTACCAATGACATAGAAAACATTCTACTATACGATCAGCTCTCAGCGTCTGCTTACTCAAAACACGATTTAATTTTTGCAACTTTCAATATTGTTCCACTAACTGAAATATCTACTTTCGAGTACCGTGACTTTAAAAATATAGACTCGGCTCAGCTGGAGTACGATTTATATGCGATCAACTGGCAACAAATATACTTTATGACTTCAGCTGAGGATCAGGTAGTTTTGCTTCAAAATTTTATTTTTAGCTTGTTTGATAAACATGTTAAACTGAAAACAAAGGTGGTTAAAAATCAGCCGAATCCGTGGTTTACACAAGAAATTAAAAGGTTAATTAGGCAAAGGGACTTGGCTTACAAACAATGGAAGCGTTTCCATTTGCCAGAACTTCTTTATTCTTTTCGTGCTATTCGAAACAATTTGCGCCTAAAAATAAGAGAAGCTAAATCCAAAGTATACTCAAGTCACCTAAGTAAGGATCTTCCTTCCAAAACACTTTGGAAAAATATTCGAGATCTGGGAGTTGGCAAGTCGAAAGAGAAATACCCCGAAAACATTAACCCTGACGTTCTCAACACTGAGTTTGCTAAAATTCAATCGAAATCTTCAAACGAAATAGTTGATCTTACTGACTCGTTAGAGCTTCCCAATACCCCGAATTTAAACAACCAATTTCAATTTCAAAATGTTGAAGAAGCCGATGTAGTGATTAACATTTTAAAAATAAAATCCACAGCTACGGGTTTCGATGAAATGCACCCAATATTTATAAAAATAATCGTACCCCATGTGCTCCCCGTTCTCACACATGTTTTCAACACCATCATCACAACAAGCTCTTTTCCCCACAGCTGGAAAACTGCCAAAGTTATTCCTGTAGTAAAAAAAATCTGCCACACGGTTATCACCCCCCGAATACAGGCCAATCTCCATTCTTCCTTTTATTTCGAAAGTGTTAGAAAAACTGTTGCATAATCAGATCTCTAGCTTTTTAAAAAATAATAATCTTTTATGTGCTAACCAATCGGGTTTTAGGAAAAATCACAGTTGCGTATCTGCTATACTTAAGGTTACCGATGATCTAAGATGTGCAATTGACGAGGACAAGGTATCATTTTTAGGATTGCTAGATTTTTCAAAGGCTTTTGATACCGTTAATCATAGTATTCTTATTTCAAAAATGCAAAGGCAATTTCGGTTTTCTGAGTCAGCTTCCAAGTTAATGCTTTCTTACCTTTCTGGGAGAAGACAAGCCGTAGTTGTGGGGAAAAACGTCTCTGGGTTTCTGGAACTTTTTTCTGGTGTTCCCCAAGGATCAATTCTAGGGCCATTGCTGTTCTCAATGTGTATAAATGACCTCCCAGAGCAAGTTCATAACTCGTCAATTGATTTATATGCGGATGATGCCCAGATTCGCCTCAGTTGCAAATTGGGCATGATTGAGCATGGTGTTTACCAGCTGAATAATGATCTCAGTAGCATATTGCGTTGGTCCGAGGAAAATAACTTGAGATTAAACCCAGCTAAAACCAAATGTTTGGTTATATACAAACAAAAACTTGATCTTAGTTATTTTCCTCCAATATATATTGGAAACCAGCAGGTAGAATATGTGGAAGGAGCCCGAAATCTTGGTATATGGTTTAACTCTACACTTAGCTGGAACTGCCACGTACAAGGTATTATAGGGAGCATTAATGGATGCCTCCGCAGTCTTTTCTTTTCAAAACAATTTACTCCACAGCATATTCGACTCCGTTTGGCAAAAACTTTGATTATTCCTATAATTACATATGGATGTCAGATATTTTGCAGTCTTAGCTCAGAATCTAAAAGAAATTTAAATGTCGCCTTCAACAATATAACTCGATATGTGTACAACCTTAAACGTTTTGATCATGTGTCTCCATATAAAAAAAGCTTGCTGGGATGCACCTTAAACGCATATCTGAATTACTATACTCTGAAGACTTTGAATAACGTAATAACAAAGAAAGAGCAATTGTATCTTTATAACAAAATCGTTTTCTCAAATTCTATTCGGTCTTCTATATTTATTCAACCAAGATTTACCTGCACTGCTTCTGAACGTCAATTTTTTGTTTGTGCAGTCAAACTCTGGAACTCCCTACCCATAGACATACGACGACTTCGAGGAGGTGTTAATTTCGAACGCGTTCTTTTTAGGTATTTGGCTGAACATTTTTAGAAAAACTTATAAAATGTTTAAATCTTTTAAATTTATCACTGTTTGAATTTCAAATTTTTGAATTTTTATTTATAACCCTGTATAAATTAAATAATGCTCTTTGTAATCATTCATAATTTTTATTATAATGTAAAAAAGAAGTCACAAAGAATACGTGTAGTAAATTTTAGTTTGTTATATAATATTTTAATGTAACCTATCTTAACTTTTGCTAAAAAAGGCTTATGTCTATTGTAAAAGATGAAATAAATAAATGAATAATAATAATAATAATAATAATAATAAAGAAGTAGGGCTATCAATAAGTGGAATAGCTCGAAAAATCGATAGGAGTCGAAAGGTAATATCCGCATTTCTGTGCAATAAATCGGGATACGGTAAAAATAATAAAGGCGGCCATAACAAAATAATTTCTAATACTGATAAGAGAGCTATACTTAGAGAAGCATCGAACTCTCATAACTCTGCGGCAAAGATCAGGGCAAATGTAGGTGTCCAAGCGAGCCTATCTACAATTCAAAGAGTGATAAAGAATGCTCTACATTTAAAAAGATTGAAACTGAAGATAAAACCCCCACTTAACAAGGCTCGAAAAGAAATGCGCTTGAATTTTGCGCGAGCGCACATGACTTGGAATTCTGAATGGCGCTATGTTGTGTTTTCGGACGAAAACAAATTTAATTTAGAAGGTCCAGACGGATACAATTTCTATTTCCACGTTCTTCGCAAGGAGGAACACCAATTGGATCGCCTTCATAGTCGGGTGGGAGGTGTGATGGTTTGGGGAGCCATTTCTTACTACGGGACGTGTGAACTACAATTTTTGACTGCAAACATGAATGGAAATTCGTACAAAAACGTACTTGAAACTGCTTTTCAACATTTCAAAAATTTGTTTGGTCAATTGCCATGGCATTTTCAACACGACAATGCACCGATCCACACGGCCCGGGTGGTTAAAACATGGATTCAGCCCCAAGAAATCAATGTAATGCAGTGGCCGCCTTACTCACCCGACCTTAATATAATAGAAAACGTGTGGGGATGGCTGGTTCGTAAAGTTTAAGAGTCCGGGAAACAATATTCAAGCAAAGCGGAACTTATTGAAGGCGTCAAGAGCGGCTTGTCAGCGATTTCTTTGGATTACATTGGAAAATTGTACTAGTCACTTCCCAATCGAATTTATGAGGTCATTCTCAATAAGGGAGGATCAACACATTACTTAATTTATAAAAAATTCTTTAAATTACTAAATAATGTAAGTTAAGAAATCTGTTCATGTCTTAAACGCTTAACTTAACGTAAGGAAAAATGATATGTGCTAACCTGATGACTCAAGTTTAATTTTTATTTATTGTGTTATTTTCAAAAACAAATTATTAAAAAATAATAAAAAATGGAAAAACCATTATTTTTGCTTCATTTAATTACGAATCGAACCGACCACAGGCAACAAAAGTTTTAAATTGTTAGCTCATTTCGTTTGGCAGGAATCACTTACGCGAGAAGGTGTGCTAACCTGATGACGCGCAGTGTATCTATAATTATATATATAAAAATGGATGTATGTTTGTTTGTTTGTAAATATGGTATGGACTCCAAAACCGACCATCCAATTGAGCTCAAATTTTCAGAAAATCTTTGGTATTATTTCAAGAGTGTTCCTGTAAAGTTTGGTCAAAATCGTTTATGTACTTTGGCCACAAGCCGAAGGAAGACACGCCAGGTCCTTGAAAAGCTTCTACATTAGAAAATTTTAAATTTAAAAAATTCTTTTTGTTTTGAATGATCGTAGTTTGCGGGTGGGTGAGTGGCTTGAGGGCTAAATTTATTTTGCAAGTCTAAGCTGAAATAGGGTAAACGAAATAGTAGGTATCCTACTGATTTTTTTTTTAAATTTCTCATAGAAAAATGCTTTTTAACGCTATCTAATGAGGTCTCTAATTTTGAAAAAATGCTTAGTAAATAAAATTGCAGTTAATTAGTTCATAATAACAACAATGTATTACATAATATTCGCTTACCAAAATTAAATGGAAGTTGCAATTGGGGCTCTTAATGTAGTTGAAGATGAATTGCAGTAAAAGAAAAGAAAAATAGTTCGAAAAAAAAGTTTTATACATCATACATATTCAATTTTACTAAATATTTTTTTTTTGATGCAAGTTGCATTTTAAAAAACTTCAAAAACAGTAAAGATGCAAAAATACCAAATATTGAAAAAGGCAAAAAGCAGCAACAAAGTCTTTGGGGAGGAGGTGGTGGGGTGACAGCAATAAAAGATGAAGTTTGTGTGAGTGTTATCAACTTAGTTAGTCAGTATATGTATACCTACCTACAACCTACATGTTTCAATGATTGGAAACAAATAAACCACAACCAAAAAGTTTAACTTAACGATATTCATAAATTTAAATTGGTAGGTAGCGAAGAAAACACTTAACTTTTGCCTGTTGGAACATTCAACTAACGATGTTGTGCAAAAGGTTTTTGTTGATGTCCTGACCAACTGAAAAAATAACGATTGGCTTTATGAACATGCACCGAAATAACGACGATGTCAACAAAATAGGTAAACTATCAAATTAAAATTGAAATTTCCGGCAAACAAATGAAATAGGTACCTATTGATACAGTTATGGAGGAGGAACAAACTGTCAACTACCCAATCGAATTCTTGAACTCTTTGGAGCCATCTGGAATGCCACACTATGAATTAGTTCTCAAAATAGGTTCACCGTTGATGTTAGTCCGCAATTTGCAACCTCCGAAGCTGTGCAAAGAAACCAGACTTGCTGTAAAAAAAACTATTACCAAATTTAATCGAGGCCACAATTACTACCGGCAAGAGCAAGGGCAAATAAGTTGTCCTGATTCCGCGAATACCAATGGTTTCGACAGATTTGCCGTTTAGCTTTAAACGACTGAAATTTCCGGTACCTACGCCTAGCCTTCGCAATCACCATCAATAGAGCGCAGGGACAGTCGTTATTTTTTGCTGGCCTTATTTTAGAAATTAATGCTTTTCCCACGGCCAGTTGTAATACGGATGCTCCAGAGTTGGAACATTTAAGAATTTATACATTTATACACCTAACAAAAAAACTAAAAAAAATTGTATATCCGCTTGCACTACGTTAGTAAAATAAAATTATTTAAGCATTAAAAATCAAATAAAACAATACAAAATATAATACGACTTCTGTTTTTTAAGTTATTAAATTATAACCATTCAATTCAATAATAATAAATCACATTTTCAATAAAAAAAAAAGTAAACTTATGAAGTTAAAGGAAAATTTACAGCAATTGCCAATTTTTCAACTTAAAAACAACGCTAAAACAGTAAAGTACCTACTCTCGGACGTATGCATACTTTTCTGCTCGGAAGGGCAGAACAACGTCTGCCGGGACAGCTAGTATGTATATAAAAATGGATGTGTGTATGTTTGTATCTATGCACCTATGTATGTTGTCTATGGACTCCTAAACCGCCCAATGGATCTTTATGAAATTTTCAGGGTAAATATAGTTTAGTCCAGGGATGGTTCCTGTGAAGGTTTGGTTCCGATCGGGTGGAAGACAAAAATTAAATGCAGGCTTTTAACATTTTTTGGTAAATTTGTTTGGTTTTTTCATAAATTTTTTAGCGGTGTGGAACATCATCGAAAACTCCGCAATGGCCAATCGGGTGGAAGACAAAAATAAAATGCAGACATTTTTTTGATAATTTTCTTTTTTTTCGATTTTTACTTGCGATTATAGGTACTATAAGGCAAGTTATGGATTCGTGCAGAAAAAAAATGTTGAGATAACAATCACACATGACATTACGATGATGAAGAAGTCGAAAAAAGTGGGTCTGGAAACTCCGTCTGTCTGTCTGTCTGCTTCAAATTCGGTATATAGGATTTATTTTGCCGTTCCTCGGAACATATTTTTAATTTTTGCTCTAGGCCCAAAAATAACGGCACCTGCCATACAATCGGGAAGAAAAAAATTGATTTTTCTCAAAAACGGCTTTAACGATTTTAATAAAACTTTCAGAATGCTATTTTTTTAAGGCAGTCTATCTTTAAGTTAGAAATTTTTTTTTCAAAATTTGTCTTATAACCTCATAGAACCAGTATTTTCAAACTAAATTTTCTCGTAAACTATACATTCGATTTCAATAAAATTTTGGGCACAGGAAGTCCTTATTAATTTTATTAATATGGCATTTCAAAAACTTTTTTTTTGATTTTTAATAATTTTTTCAAAAAAAATTTTGGTTTTCGAAATATGTTGGAAACGGGTATATTTATTTTTTTAGCATTATTTTTTCAGATGTAAACTACAGATTTCCATATATTTACATACTCAAATAAATTTCAAAATATTTTTTATAAAAGTTTTTCAAAAATAACCTTTTAAAAAAAAACTGGTCGAACGATTTTCAATATTTTTTTTTTCCTAGATTAACATATAGTTTTGAAATTTTATTGCATTCTTAGTTTTTCCGAGGAAACTCTTAAACTAATTAAAAACATAAAAGAATTTCCAAAATTATTTAAAATTTTTTTTAATATACATATGCAGCCACAAAGAAATTGCTTATCATGAGAGCAAGTTCGTGCGACCCAGTCGTGCATTTTATTTTCATACATTTTTTTAGCTGTTTGAAACATCAGCGAAAATTCCGGAATGGCCGATCGGGTCGAAGACAAAAAAAAATGCAGGATTTAACCAAAAATATTGTTTATGCGCTAGCATTTATATGAAATAAATAAATAAATTTAATTTCACATTAAATAAGTGTTTTTTGTTTAGCGTTGCAACGCGGGCCGGGTACAGCTAGTAATATATATAAATTTCATACAAATTTACTTATATTAATATCTTAACTCAAAGAATAAGTTTAGGTAAATTAAAATGTGATATTTTATTTTAAAAACAAATGTACAACATTGACTTTCGTCGTCTGTAGCGATTTATCGATGATAAATTTCGTGCGCGCAGGCCGATCTTATTTTATGCCGAAAATGTCTTTCCCTATCCGGACTTTAACAGCCGTCAAAAACTAGAGCTTGCTCATAATGCTGTCCTCAGAATCTCAGATACATTCATCTTCGCCGTAAATTTGACCATATTTCGGATATACGAACAAACCTTCTTGGTTTTCCCTTACAGACCTACACCGACATACGAAATTGTATCTTTCTTAAAAGACTTGTTATTTAAAAAACCAAATTATTTATATGTAAAAATTCGAAAGTGTACTTCTGAAAGAACTGACAATTTATTAATTCCACAATTTAACTTTTTAAATAGCAAAAGGGTGTTTTTTATACATGCAGTAATTATTTGGAACTCGCTCCCAACTCAAATTAAGCAGATCCAAAACCTTAATGAATTCAGTAGACGCATAAAAATTCATTTTTCTTCCCCTTAAAACTTTTGTTTCTTCTTCTAGTTTCTTTATCTCTATCTCTTCCTTTTTTTTTCCTTGTTCTACTTTTATTATTACGTATTCTTTTCTCATTTTAAAGTGAAATAATAATTTTTTTTTTTTTTGATTTATTTTTGAATTTTTATAAAATTTCCTGAATTTATTATTATGATAAGTTATCTACTTTTTTATATTAAATTGATATTATAAGAATTGTACGTTATAAGATTCATCTTACTGTACACAGCCACAATAATGAATAAACTAAACTAAACTAAACTTTTGAAATAAGAACAAATTGTGCATAAACTTCTCTCATTTTTAATGTTTGTTATGTTGTATTGAAACGGTTGGCTTAAAAAAAAATCCAAACAAGTAACTGTTAAAATCAAACAAAACCAAGTGCCACAGTTATTTGCACATTCATCGAACAAAGGCAAAATTATTTTTAATTTAATTTAACCGACTCTTCAAAATATCTTGGAGTAAACATTTCAAACAAGTTCAAATTCAACAAACACGCTGAAGCCATGGTAAGGAGAGCCAACTTTTCTTTTCACCTGGTGCACCCACTCATGAGGAAGCAAAATGGATTGACCACAAAAACCAAATTGTTGATGTACAAGCAGCTCATCCGCCCAGTACTGACATATGCTTTTCCAGTTTGGTTCACCATTTCACCAACAGCGATGAAAAAAATCAAAAAATTTGAGAGGAAAGTTCTGCGAGTCTGCACAGGATTATACCGGAACCCCACAACAAGGAAGTATTGGCCGAATAAGATGCTGTATGAAAAATCAGGAATTATCCCCATTGACGACCACATGATCCAGCTATCCAGCCGGATTCTAGGAAACCTGGAAGGACACCCAAACCCGGAGGTACAGCAACTTCTTCAAGGACTCATCGAACCCCACGACAGATACCTCAGCGTGAGAGCCATCACGGACGACCGCTACAGAAGCATTATTCACAACGATGGAAGACCATTCTACGACAAGGCTGACAGTGGACATTATAGGGGCTAATCCCCTTAATAGTTCTTTAAAAAAAATATATATATTATAAATTATCCATTCATATTTTTATAGAATATAAAAAAATAATTATTTTAACATGTAATAGATTAAGGCGACAAGAATATACATTTTGTAAAAAATATATATTATATAATAGACATAAGAAAACGACGGCCCCCTTTGTACCGGAATCATTTTGTAAAATAGTAATAAGCTTAATTTTAAGACAATTGTATATAAAATTTTTTGCACCTAATAAAAACACTTAATCTAAAAAAAAAAAGGCAAAATTATTTACACAAAAGCAAATAACTGAATTAGGAAAGTAACGGTTCTAAGATTATTTTGTTTAATGATATTTTGCGTGGTGTCCTGCAATCAGTTTTGCTTGCTCTAAGCTAGAGGAAAAATTCACGAGATGTCAAAACTATATCGAGCTTTCAATTAAAACAAGAGCGGCAATTGTTGCAGGATTCCAGGATGGTGTTTTGGCAGAAGAACTCTCTAAAAAATATTGTTGCAGCTGGAAGTCAGTTTATAATCGAAGTCCTTTATCCGATGAAACAGCTTTTTCCTCGAACGGTAAATATGGACGTTAGTTTTTTATTCCAACCCTAAAACTTACACGACATTCCAAATGAGGGAAGATGGATATGGGTTTGCATATCAAATGGTGGAGTGGGTCCACTCATAAGGTGCTCCGATAACATGAAACAGCCACATTATTTGAACATTTTAAATGATGTTGCACTGTTTGCTGGTTCAAGACTATATTGGAGCGATTTTATCCTTCAACATGACGGTGAGCCCATACACATAGCCTGGAACATTAAAAAGTAATTGGCAGAAGTGGGTCAAGAAGTTTTAAAATGGCTTCTGCAAAGTCCTGACTTTAATTTTATCTAAAATTTTTGGCACATTGTGAAATCTAAAATTCCTGAGAACATTGGCAGAACTGCAGATCAGATTTGGAAAGACTTTAAGACAGCTTCAAGCACCATTCCAGAAGAGCAAGTTCAAGGCTTAATAGAATCAATGCCCAAAAACCTTGCAGCAGTAATTGCGGCAAAAGAAGTAAACACAACCTATTAGGTAATGTAACATTAAATAACCGTTAACTTCAAACTAACAAGTATTTTCTGGTTCGCTTCCAGATGTAATGAAAACGATAAAAACTGGGTTTGTGTAAATAATTTTGATTGTGTTCGATGCGTGTGTGAATAATTGTGTCACTTAGATTTCTATGATTTTAACAGTTATTTGTTTTAATAAAATGTATGAATGAAACTGCAAACATTAAAAATGAGAAAATTTTATAAGCAATTTGTTTTTATTTCAAAAGTTCTCCAGCACCTTTATAGGTTGGTTAAGGTACAAGCAATGCAAAGTGTAAATAAGTTTGCCAGTGACTGTATATATGTACTTGTTGTTGTTGCAAAGTTGTCGTGTCATAAGCACGCTCCAGGGCCAGCCCAAATCGTCAAACAAACTAGGTCTGGCATATGAACTTCAGTCAAAAACTTGCCATTAACATGCAAACACAAATCTTTAATCAGCACTAACGCTTCATTTTAGATATTATCATTCATTAGTAATTCAAAATATACAATTTTATCCTGAGCTGTCAAGCGGAATGAATTATAGCAAAAATTTATTTCGTTAATATAAATTATTTCACTCGAAAAATCAATAAAAATATGAACTATGTATATATGAAATGGGCGCCTGCAGCGCCACCTGTTCAATATTTCCCGAGCACGGGTCTGCTTGTCTGAGTATTCAATGAAAAAAGCTCAACGAATTTAAATTTTGTTTTATTTTATGCAATAATAAAGTGCACCATCTGACTTCTTTCACTGTTTTAAAATGTATTGAACATTTTTTTCAAAATCGTTCGACCTGTTTTTCAAAAAACGGTTTTTTTTGCAAAACTTTTCGAAAACATACTCCAAATTTTTTTGGAGTAGGTACCTATGCCAACATCTAGGAGTTTATAGTTGTTATCAGAACACACAAAAATTAAAAAAAATTTAACAAACATTTTGAAAAAAATTAACTTTTTTTTTAAACTCAAAAATTGTTTTTTGAAAAATTAAAGAAATAATATTGTTTCGTTTATAAAAGAGCTTTTACACATTTTTAAAACTGGTTTTTATAGCATCAATCAGGTTTTGGTTAGTCCATTCTATTAGCTCTGAAGCGTTGATATATTCGTGTAGCTTTTGCGTATAGTTATTTTCGAGGTAACTAGTCCATCATCCATCTTAGTTTGGGGAGTGGTTTCATCTGTACAGATAGCTCATCATTGGTATCCTAGCTCCTAGTACTATGGCATATTATGCAGCTGGCTGCGGGAGGCGAAAGCATACACATCCAAAATATATTGAACATGGTATTTCACAGTTCGTTGAAAACGAACTGTAGCTCTCGCTTTATGTTTAATTATACGTTCAATGAACTTTTAAAAATAATGTTCTAGATTTTATATTTTATGTGGAACAATTCATGTTGGATGGTGTGAGGTCCGTTACAATTACAATACAATAATACTCGTTTCCAAAATAAAGTCATTGCCACCAATTACTCGGCTCAGTTATTTTAGCTTTCAAACTGCTGAAAATGCAATAGATTTGGTTTGTGAAACAAGAAACCTAATTAAACAACAATATTTCATTTGTGAATGTCTACCTATAGAAAACAAAAACATTGAAAAAAGTTCAACCAGGTTTTGAAAGAAAAACATTTAGTCTTTGAAAAAGTTTTCGAAAAAATATTTTTATTTTAAAATTATTTTTAGTATACCTACATACATACAAATGTGAATACAGATAATTCTTTGACTACAAAAACGAAAAGAATAAAGATAAATTCAACCCACAAGATTTCTAAATATTATTTAAGAAAGAAATTTCGGGGCCTCCAAAAATTGCAATCCACCACTGAGGGCGAAAAATGAAAAAAGAGGGATAGGTACATGTAGGAATAAGGAATGGCTTGACAAAAAAGGAGCAATGTTGTATGCATAATGCATGTACATGAATTGCAATAGGTACTATATATGCCGCCTTTTCTTATGCCTCGTCCCTCATTCAAGAGTAAAAGTAACGTTTAAATTTACTTTGGCATAAATAGCTTCACATTATGCAAACAAAATGGATCCACATGTGTTGTAGGTATACGGTATACCAACATGTATAGCGGTGAGAGTTAATTAATTTTAATAAATTCTTAGATAAGACTTCTTTAAGTATTCACTTTCTGGGTACGATTCATAGTGAATACTTAAAGAAGTAGGTACAAAGTATGTATTTTGTTGATATCTATATTTAGCTACGACCACTTAAAACAATATACTTTGTATATCAAGACCGGTTCATCAAAAGAGGCAGTGTTGGTCCAATATCGTCCTAGTAAGTCTAACAAATCTGGCGGTGCTTCAAAATAGCTACCCAGATGGGTGCAACTGATTATCTGTTAGTTAATTTACCAACGCTGAACTGTGTGTCTGTTTTTGTTTAATAATTTTTTAAGTTTTGTATGAGATATTAGATATACCCAAGAAGGGATTTAAGTTATTTTTTTTTTTTTACCAAAAAGGTTTTTTTTTTAAAGTTTTATGTTAATCTACTAAGTACATACATCGAAGAGGCTCTTTTTTTATTTTAAAATAATTTTTCTCAAACAGTTTTTGAAAAAGTATTGTCTTTTTTTGTGTTTTTACTTTAAACACGTTTTATTTCATATATAAATTTCTCAAAAATCCTATGATAAATGAATGGGCATTATTAAGACCCCCTGTATTGAACGGATAAAGTCGATGATACAGTGTCTTGTTATTTGTTAGATTAAAAAGGCATGATTATGATCGGAGAATAGGTGCGCTCATAAGCGCAACTGCGAATGCGAATAGGTTCACTTGTGTTCATTGACTTGTCGCTTTCAGAAAAGCATAGGTATAGGTACAATTAATTTGGATGAAGGTAGGAGTAATAGATCTCTATTTATGGTTGCCTTTGTTAATGTTGTATTCCTTCATGAATGATTTGATCCTTTTACAATTCCACAATTTCAATCTTCTACTTACTATTTGCATTTTACTTTGATCGCAACTCATACTTTTTGTCGTTTCATTTAGAACAACAAACTTTTGTCACTTAAAATATTCATAGCAAAAAAATGAACTTCATATAAAAACACTCTCAGACAAATACTAAAGATTATCTTAAAATTAAGTTATATCGATTAATTAGTTTCGAAGTTCAGATACGTACATATACCTAGAGATAAATATTATGAAGATATATTTTTTTCTTTTATAGTTAGAAATGTGTGTTTGACATCTTTAAAACATTACTGTCACTGAAAATCTAGTAGGTATGTGTTACCATACAACAATTTTCATCTCCAGTTACACTCTTACTGCAAAATAATATCTGGTTACTAAAAACAGAATGAAGCCAAAGAAACTTTGTATGTTCAAGTGACGATACTATAGGCATAATTCATCCTCAGTGAATTTTGAAATGTATAGTACATATACATATGTATACTTAAATTGATTTCGCCTGGTTGACGTCCTCTAATTATTTGTCAAACTATTACCATCAAATAGTTTATCTTCAAAATTCATTTAGGGCACACTAGCGAACCCTCTTAAGATTCCCTGCAGGAAATGTCCGAAACAAAAATTTACATTATACACATCGAACCAAGAGTGTCCTTTCGAAATTCACACTGTTTTCCGTTCATTTTTATCTATCACTCCAGTAACGTGATACTTTCTCTCAATTATCATTTTCATCATCAACATGGTCATCATCTCGTCATTCAAAATCAATTCAAAATGACATTTAATTGATAACCATTTATAACCTCCAAACAAACGAATCGAAATCAAATAACTGGAATTGCCATAAAAGCAAACGGTGGATGTGCTTTTGTGTTTGAAGGCCTAATTGTTCAATTAACCAATTTCCCCAGGCAGCATATCTAATATATTTTATTCTTTTCTTAAAGATACCAAAATTATTTTATTTCTCAGTAAAACATGCATCATAGCATTGAAGAAGTTAAATACTAACGAAAACACTTGACTTGAAAATTATGAAAGATAATGATTCCTGGAAATCTGAATCGTATCACCTTAAATGTTTTGTTTTTGCTCAGCTGCTATAGCAATGTTTGTACTCTACTCTACACTTCCCCACACTCTCTGCCATTTGCACGGGAAAGACACGACCCAGCTGATACATACATGCATCGATGTGTATCCAAGATCATCATGGCTCGACTGTTGCACGTCACTTTGTAACTACAACGACAAGAACTAAGGTACGGGCGACCTCAAGTGGAAACATTCACTCTTCAATTTTCATGATGATTGCAGCAATATACAACAACGTCACAAGGCATCAGAAGTCATCTACCTATGTTATTACGGTGTGTGCCCACTTAATGTCATCATTTTCTAATGAATAACAACAAATTTTCTATGGAATAGAATACGATATGGAGTAAGCGTTTCGTCCTCTTTCGGTTTTTGGACTTTTCTAGGATTTTGCTAGCAGTTTTGAATTTTTCTCTACCTCTATGATGTACACATGGTGGATCATGTAAAAGGCTTTGCTTGCTTTTGGAAGTACTCATGTAGAAATGCAACACGAGGTTCCAGGAATGCATCGCCATCACTAGACATTTTGGATTTAATAAGAAATATTTACATAATTAGAAGATAAAAAAATTTCAGTTACCATTGGATCGTTTTTCAAGTTATGTTAAATCAATGAAAATGTGATGGCGGTTAAAAATGCTAAATGCTCAAAATATTTCAACCATAAAGGATTTCATTGTTGTCGATTAGTTAAAGGAAGCAACATCTCATAACAGAGAAGGATTAAATATCCACTTTTCATAATCTCAGTATCCCGGTTTTTAAATCTCGCCAATCTCGAAAAACCTGCGAACTAAGACCTAGATAATAAATACAAACAGACAGACAGAATTTTCGGACTCACTGTTTTGGGCTTCTCTGTCATCGTAATGTCATGTTTGATTATCAAAAAAAAAAAAAAAAAAAAAAAATTCCACGTACTTGCTCTCTGGGTGCAATAGCACTCTCTGTTGTATAAAAGAAGTTCAATTTCTTTGTTTAGGAAGTGTTTATGTCACGCATTTTGGGCGTATTGGCAGTGTTATAACTTATATGGTACGTTAATTTTTCCAGTTATTTCGTTATACTAAGACCTCCAATTGCATTCGTTTGTAAACAGATGTCCGTTACTTGTAATTAAGCCAAAACTTAAGAACGCAGTTTTTAATGAAATACTACCAACAAACACTCCAAAGTTAATCAAAATTGTAATTGTCATTTTTGAAAAATTTGGTAAGAACTAAAAAATATTGGCTAAAACTAGAAACCCTTTTATACGGGAGCATTCGTTAAGAAACCAGTAATAAATAAAACGTAGATGCCATCTTTTGGGTGCTATTAAAGGTATACATTACGTATGTCAATTAACATGTTAATTTATGAAGCCTAAAAAAGTGGGTCCGACAATTCTGTCTGTCTGTCCGTCTGTCTATATCGGCATCTACAGCCTAAACGGCTGGACCGATTTGCTTCAAACTTGGTACACGCAGTATTAACGGTCACGGTAGTGCCCATCCAAGTTCTAGCAACTTTGACACTACACCCTTATTTACAGGAACCAACTCAGGCTATTTTACCCCCCTCTAACTTCTGAACCAACAAACCCAGAAACTTCAAATTCGCTACACTTATTTATCGTTTCCGATGCTTAGCATGATTAGTTTCTGAGATATAGGGCTTCAAAAATCTCAAAAATAGTAACTGACTGACAGATCATCAAAATTATGGAGCACTTCCCGTCACCGCAGAACCTTGAAACTTTGCACAGCGGTTGACCTTGCGATAAATACAAAGGATAAAATCGAAAATTTGAGATTTTCAATTCAGGTATCAGTGGTATCCGCCCATTTACTCGGAAATGTTATCAAATTCTTGGAGCACTTCTAATCGGTGTAGAATCTTAAACTTTGCAGAGTGGTAGACCTTTTGATACATGCAAAGGGAAAATTAAAAAAAAATTGAATTTTCTATTCAAAAAATTTTCTGATTATCGTAGAAACTTGAAATTCGGCAGAATGGCAGAACTTGTGTTGCGTTCCAATGAAAAAATCTAAATTTTGATGTTTTCGGTTCAAAGAGCGTGGTAACCATACCCATTTAGTCCAAAATGGTATCAAATTTATGGAGCACTTCTTCTCGTCTTAGAATCTTGAAATTTGGTATAGTATTAAGCCTTGGATTTTCCATGCAGAGGGCGTAGCAGCCACCCACTTAAACAAAAAATTTCTCAAATGTATGGGGCACTTCAAACTTTTGTACAAATTTGAAATTTGAGAGGGCGGTAGAGTTTGTATTGCCTACAAATAACAAAATTGAAGATGTTATATTTTGCATTCAGGAATTGTGGTATCCGCCCATTGAGTCGGAAATATTATCAATTTGATAGAGCACTTCATATAGACATTTGTAGAATCTTTAGATTTGAAAAGCGGTAGACTTTAGATGAATATAAGGAAAAAACTAAAAATATAAGATTTTCTAACACGAAGGCGTGGCTGCCACCTCCATTTTTAATTTAATTCCCGTAAATTGTATCCTTCACAATTGTTGGTATATTATCTATTTCTACTTGTGTGTTTATTTATAATAACAAAACAACTTACGAAGTTAAAAGTCCTTAAATCAAGATTTGAAGAAAAAACTGTATAAGAAAAAAGAATGCATATTTGAATTTTCTTAGTATCTTTCGAGATTTAGATGTGATAAGAACTTTGCAAAAAGTAATGAAATCACACCAACTATAAATGTAAAAAAAACCAAGTTCTCCTATGTACCCAAACACTGTGCTTAACAAATCAGCCGTGAAAAGTAATGAGATCTTAAAGTACGCCAAGTTTCTAAGACTCAGTACTTATACTTATTACTAAATATTTTAGGTGCAGCAATATGGAATCAACTCTTGGTTATGAAAGCGGGTGGCAATGGTACAGTTTAAAAAACTGGACTCCACCCGTATGATTTTCTTGAGTTATTTATCACCTTTAATCTCAATCCACTGTACCAACTTTCTTTCCTATCTTTCTATTCCTTCTCTCTCCTCGCTCGCACATGTTAATTCATTATAAAGGTATTAATATCCCTTTGAGTGCGAGTGCATTATTAAAAAAAAAAAAAAAAAAAGCTATTTGTTATGTAATAATTTCATTCTGATTAAAATTTTGTTTGCTCAAGATATTCAAAATTGATTGCGTTTCGAAAACTTGACAAGTAAAACAACGTAACAAACGCACAGTGTTTAGGTACATAGGAGAACTTGGCTTTTTTACATTCTCATTCTAACCGGTTTTTTTGAAATCTGATTTTTTCTTTATCCAATTGATGAATTTTGATGAAATTTTTAATGTAGGAGCCCTTTTGTAGACGAATGATATAAATTCTGAAATTTTTCAAAAAAAAATGTTTAACTTCAAAGAAAATAAAACAATTTTTTTTATTTTTTGTATTTTATAAAAACAATTTAATCTATTTTTTATTTTATTTGTCTGATAAATACTACAAAGTGCTAGAAGTTGGCATACTCAAACAAAAATTGGAATATATTTTCGAAAAGTTTTTCAAAAAAAAACTTTATTAGAGCTGTACGGTTTTCAGTGCTGTACTAAAGACTAAGAAGGGCATTGAACTTTGATAGCAAAAATTGTACTGAATTACGTAAAATTTTGAAAAAAAAAATTACATAGTTTATATATTTTTTTTTGATTTTTTTTTTAAATTTTGAATTTGAAAGTTAATTTTTCAAAAACGTTTCAATAAAAATTTATTTTAAATTACAAGAAAATAAAAGATTTTTGGCTTTTACATAAAGGCATGATTTGTTATAGGAGTAACCGTTACTTTGTAATACTTTTTTTCAATTAAAGTCATGGTTTAAGAATTTCGCCCCTCCCGGCTAAAAGGATTTGAAAAGATTCCTTCCCATTCGATTTTTTTCTTGTCTTAATCCAACCTACTCGCTCTCACTTTTTTATGCACCTTATACCGAATACCTATATTTATATCATTGTCCAATGAAATCAGTAGTTCAGCCCCATTCAAATGTCTTTTTTGCCCCGCTGTTAGTGGGGCAAAACAGACTTTCGAGATAAGCTTGCATAATTGTGTATATCTTTTTATACAATTGTTCAACTATTTTGATTGTTTACTTTGATGAATTTCAAAGGTTAAAGTATTATTTGAAAAAATATTTGCTTCTCTTTAAGGAATAGAAACAAATTTAGGAGTCTTAAGCTTAAGTGATCCTTCTTGTCCTACTCTCCTCCACATCGGCACACCCGCATATACAGACCGACACGTGATGTATCGCGAAAACCTCTTTTTTGGGCTTTTCTATCGTCGTAATGTCATATTTCATTAAAACCTCGATTTTTTTCTGCACGAAACCAATACTTGCCTTATAGAGTATGTAAAAATAGAAGTTTAATCAAGGCTTTTGTAGTCAACTTTTTACTTGCAATAGGTACTATAAAGAAAGTTATGCTTTCGTAAAAAAATTGTTGTTTTGTTTTCCAAACATGACCTTACGCTGAAACCGAAGCCTTAAAAAGTTTATCCGACAATTCTGTCTGTTTGTCTGTCTGTCCGTATGTCTGTCTGTATAGTTGCCTATAGCCAAAACGGCTAGACTGATTTGCTCCAATCTCGGTACATAGTGTGACATCCTTACAGAAGTGTTTTTATAATTAGCATTGTTGCTCTAAACTTACGTTACGAGTAGGTACCTGTCATATAATTTTTTCCTAGGATTTTGATAAAACATTATGAATTGTGTTTTTTGTTTATATTTTATATTTTGGTTGGAATGGATTTTTCAGGAAAATTCTTTTAACGGTATACATAGGTCCGGTTTTGTATAATCAGAGTTTTTCGTAAACCACTTAACAGATTTCGATGAATTTTTTAATTTATTAGCTTTTCTATAGACGAAATAACATGAATTCGTCGTATACATTTAAAAAAAGGTTTTTTGGGTTTAAAAATTTTTTTAAAATTTTTGTTTTTTTCAAAAGAGATAAGATCAATTTTTTTAAATTTTATCTTTCAAATAAAAACTATCAAGTGCAAGAAGTTGGCATACTCAAAAAAAATTGAAATATTTTTTCGTAAGGTTTTTCAAAAAAAAACCGTTTTTTGAGTTTTCGAAAACATACACGAGTACTCCAAGTTTTTATTAATATGTAAACTTCTAGCACTTGTAGTTTTTATCAGAAAGATAATTTTGCTTCCTTTTTTTCCAAAATTTCCAGGCTCAAGACCTCTGTCACACATTGGAGCAAGTTCGTGTGACCCAGTCGTGCAATTTATTTCAGCAGTATTTTGGGGATGATGAGAGCAATAACTTTTTGAAAGCAGTATAGTAACGAATTTTTGTGGAATACCAAATGCAAGAAAGAAATGGTATAGGAAGAGGTCTTTCTCCCCCGTTGAGGTAATGCGGGTGACTTAAAAATTAAATTTAAAAAAACAGGTAATACTGACAATGCATAACTATACCTTTTTCAAAATCAAGTCATTTCATTTTTTTGAAAACACTTTTAATCCAACTAAGTAAGGGTTGTATACCTACTGTTTTTTTTTTCAAAATGTTTTCATTGTAAATTGACTTCTAAAATTCAGTGCTATCGCCTATTTCAATAGAAAACTTATTATGCTTTCTTCTAGTCGTTGAAAACTGCGTACAATGCTTTTTTAGTTTTTTTTTTTTTAATTAACGTAATTCACTTGATTGTAATAAATATTCATTCCTTCTTATAAAAAAAGATTTTAGGAAAAGGCAACAATATCTGAGTGGCCTAATTCGCAGGACCAATAGATTTTAACTCCCTTTCGGGGTCACCCGCTCACGCAACTATGTTGCTATGGTTAGGATATGTCCAGTCGCCAGGCAACTGCCTATATGTGAAAAGTTTTTCAATCAACAGTACCTACCTGAGTGGCCGCTCTGCGTGCCGTGAGATCAAGGGATTTTAACTGCCTTTACGCAACTTCGTTATTGAGCTAAAGTTATGTTAAGTACTTGTGTGGCCCGCTTCGCTGTGTCAAGGAATTTCAACACCCAATTAGGGCTCATACCCGCTCACAAAACTATATTGCTTAGTTAAGGGTAACGTTCACCAAGTAGGAGTCTATAACAACAGGTTTCTTAGCCAACAGCACCTAGATATGCGAGATTTTAGCTTGCAAGATTTAAGTTGAAATTAGAAAGATTTTTGTGGCAGGATCTTAAAAGCAGGATTTTGTAATGGCGAGTTTATGAACAGCTATGATTTTTAATTTGTGGGGATACCCTATTCGAAATTTTAAAAAAAAAGGAGATTTGCTTATTTCAGATTTTAATTTGCGCGGTATCGTGGTGCTTATTATCTTGAAATATGATTACTTAAGTTCATATAGATAAGAAATGAGATACGCTGACAAAAAAGAAATATTTGCATGTTTCTCATGTCAATTCATACTCGCACCACCTCTCCGCCATAGCTAGTGCGAAAGTATATTGATAGCTAAATACGCGTCCGTTTTAGCAAGGACTGGAGCTTCACTATTGCATAGCTAAGCATTATTATTACAGGGTCGCGGATTTATGTCATTGGATCTCTAAATTTCCCACGCAACCGAAATTGGGGTTCAATAACAGGACATATAACATTCGTTTATTATTTAAACATTTTAAAACAAAATTATCATCTTTGAGTTTGGCTTTTGAAAACAATTTCCCTACATCCTTTTTAAATAAACATTTAACGCTTATCCTCAGATAGAAGAAGTAAACAATTATATAATATGTAACCTATTTTTACATAGTTGAATGCCTATGTTCGTGCTACCAAATTTATTAAACTACATATTTGTATTTGTATTTGTATTTATTTTTATAAGTAACATAAGTATCTTAAAATTTACATTTTTTGAAATAATTCTTAGTGAATAAGGTTAACATAAATGGAAATTGTGGCTATGCACAGTATTTAAAAGAGATAATAATAATAAATAATTTCTAAACTTAAATATTCTTAAAAGATTCTTGAATCAAAATTATGGAAATGAGGGAAAAAGAATAGTAATAATAGCGAAGAGGAAGAGATATTAAATAAGAAGTAAAGAAAGATGTTGTTAGCACCTAAAATAAGTATCCAGAGCAGTTTTAAAAGCGTTGCAGTTGTTGATTCTCCTCACATTGCCAGGTAATGAGTTCCACAGACCAACAGCGTACACGAAAAATTGACGCTTGGATGTATTATACTTATGAGTTGGTACAATAAGTACTCTGCTTCTTTGAGACTGAGGAAAAACGAGTTTTTCGTAAAGGTATTCAGGGGTCTCCGTTTGTACCAGATTGAATAGAAAAATTAACACCTTTCTGTCAAGATAGCTTTGAAATGACATGCCATAGAAGCGATTCACGTAGTTGGAAATGTGATCAAACCGACGAAGAGAATAAACGAAACGTAAGACGCTGTTAAATGCTACTCGTATTTTTCTTTGGCTCGTACTGTCTAAATCACAGAAAATCAAACTACCATAAGTTAAGATTGGAAGAGCAAGCGTTTTTACCATCGTAGATTTTACTTTAACAGGAAGGCTGCCACTACTGATGTAGAGAGCTCTGAGTGCACCGTAAGTTTTGCCAATAGTGCATGATATGTGATCATGATTAAAAGTAATGCCCAAGTTTCTAACCTTTTCAACGTAGTGAAGCATTGAGCTGCAAAGTTCGATTCTGGGAAAGCAAGAAGTGTCGATCAAATTTTGATTTATAACGATTGCCCATTGAAAAACCCTCGCCAAATCAGAATTAATTCTGAACGTAGCATCCTCAACCATACCTATTCGATAACTTATATACAATTGTACATCATCAGCATACATCAATACTTTACAAAACTTAAGAATCTAAAGAAGGTCATTAATAAATAAAGAGAACAGTAGAGGACCAATGATTGAACCCTAAGGAACACCAGCATAGGTTGGAAGAAAATCTGAGAGTTGGGAGTTAATAAACACGGCCTCAGTTCTTCCTGTAAGGTATCTTTTTAATGAGAGTCACCGCAGTCCCTTCAAAAGAATAATTATACTTTAGTTTTTTCAGCAGTATACCATAAGGAACTGAGTCAAAGGCTTTTGAGAAATCGAGCAATACCAGAGTGGTAGCATGTTCATTGTCGATTTCTAGGCGAATGTCATCTGCAAGTTTTAAAAGAGCTGTAGAGCAACTATGTTGTGGTCTGAAACCAGCTTGTACAGGGGAGAACAATTTGTTAACAGCTAGGTAAGCGGACATTTGCTGGGTCAAAATATAAATGAACTAATGCGCATACAATAAATTGTATTTAGCTAAATACACATTTTCTTTCTGTAATAGCATTTAGAATATACATGTCTAGTATAGTGCGTTTTACGTGCTTACTAAATGTAGCCCTCTAAGAAATAATGATTAGATTTTTCAGCAGTATGCATTTAGGTATTCACTAAATGCATTTCGTACGAGTTAGGCTTTGAGGTGAAATTTGAAGGTTGTTGATAAATATTTTTTTTTATTTCCTGCATTTAATTTTTTGAATCTTTTGTCAAAAACAAAAAAAAAAAAAAAAAAAAAAAACAAATTAGACAAAGCGGAAAGCATTTTTTTAACACTTTGAACGAGTTTTGTTATGATATGCTCCTACTTGAACAAACCTACTTCAATAAAAATAAAATGCACGACTGGGTCCCACAAACTTGCTCTTATGATAAGCAATTGCGTAGTGGCTGCATATATAGATATTAAAAAAAAATTAAATAATTTCGAAAATTCTTTTATTTTTTAAATTAGTTTAAGAGTTTTCTCGGAAAAACTAAGTATGCAATAAAATTTCAAAGCTATACGTCAATCAAGGAAAAAAAAATATTGAAAATCGTTGGACCAGTTTTTTTTTTTAAAGGTTATTTCTGAAAAACTTTTTCAAAAAATATTTTGAAATTTATTTGAGTATGCAAATATATGGCAATATGTAGTCTACATTTGAAAAATAATTTTAAAAAAATCAATATACCCGTTTCCAACATATTTCGAAAACCAAAAATTTTTTTGGAAAAATTATAAAAAATCAAAAAAAAAAGTTTTTGAAAATTTTGAAATGCCATATTAATAAAATTATGAATGACTTCCTGTGGCTAAAATTTTATTGAAATCGAATGTATAGTTTACGAGAAAATTTGATTTGAAAATACTGGTTCTATGAGAGGTACCGTTATTAGACAAATTTTGAAAAAAAAATTCAAACCAAAAGATAGATTTTCTTGCAAAAATAGCATTCTAAAAGTTTTATCAAAATCGTTAGAGCCGTTTTTGAGAAAATCAATTTTTGTCTTCAAGATTGTATGGCAGGTGCCCTTATTTTTGGACCTAGAGCAAAAATAAGAAAATTGTTCCGAGGGACGGCCAAATAAATTCTAAATATCAAATTTGAAGCAAATCGGCCCACCCGTTCAGCCTCCAGAGGCGCGAACAGACATACAGACAGACAGACAGACAGACAGACGGACGGAATTTCCAGACCCACTTTTTTCGACTTCTCCATCATCGTAATGTCATTTGTGATTGTTATCTCAAATTTTGTTTTCTGCACGAATCCATAACTTGCCTTATAGTACCTATAATCGCAAGTAAAAATGATAAAATGGTGATGCATTATTTGTTGTTAATATATACTCTACAATGACTCGTTTACGACGCCACAGAGTGGTATTAGAGTACTAAACCTGGCCAAAAACCTATTTTTTTTTAAATTGCCAACCCTGATTTGTTATTTTCCGAAAAGCTTAATAGTTAGTTGGCCAAAATGCAAAACAACTAAAGCTCTAGCTTGATACACAGTGCAGCGCGATCAGTCAAAAGTGAACGGTTGTGTAAAGTGTTAGTACGATTTTGTAAAAAGGTCGAATATCGTGATTTATTAGAAAGCTCTGCAGTTTTGTTCTTAAATTTACTTTTGATTCGAATTGCTATGGATTATTCTGGACAAGGTATTTATTTTATTATTTAAAATTTTTTTCGGATTAATACCTATCCGATTTTTGTTTGTACCGGGTATAACCATTGAGTTTATATACATAGAGGAATCACGAAACATTACGTTACTACGTCACTAGGTGGCACCAGGTATACCAAATCAAGATTTTATATTTTTGTAGATCTTTTATATTTTTTTGTGGAACCCATTGACTTGTGAAAAAAGCAAAACAAAAAATGAATGTGATTTCGAGGGGTTGGTATTTTTTTTATTACTTTTGCAAATTGTAGGTACCTATACCTACCTAGATACTCGTTCATATTTGGTTTAAGGTCATGATTTTTTGTTGTTTATTTATTTTGCGTAGATTGCGATTCAATGTGTGCTTAAGTCACTATAAGAGCATAAGCTTAAGGGTAGAAATTGAAACTTGGACTTTATACAAATTCGGAAGGATTTAATTTTTTTTTAACATTATGTATAATAACATAAGTAGGTATCCTAGATTCATATTTTCGGGTGAATTAAGCATATAGACAGATAAGGTACATACAATATTTTTTTTTTGAATATATAGGTGTGTAGGTACATATATCTGATTATATACAGGGTGATTCACGAGCGTTGTGCCAATAAGTTAGAGCGTGTAGGTTGGGTTGATACAAGAAAAAAATCGTATGGGAGGGGGGTCTATTCTCCTCCGTTTAGCCGGGAGGGGCAATTTTCTAAAAACATGACTTAAATTTGAAAAAAAATTATTAAAAAATAACGGTAGCTCTTACAATGCCATGCTATACCTTTTTGTAAAGCCAAAAACTTGTTTTTTTTATTGTAATTTTAAATGAAGTTTTTTTATTGAACCGTTTTCAAAATATTAATTTGGAAAAAAAATTTAAAAAAATAATTTAAAAAAATAGACCTCCCTCCCATATGATTTTTTTCTTGTCTCAACCCAACCTACACGCTCTAACTTATTGGCACAACGCTCGTGAATCACCCTGCATAGAACCCGTCTCTTCATTTGCATGGTACAAGCTAAACACTCGGTTTGGAGCAATTTCAACGTAAGTTTCAAATATTTTATTACAAAAATCCTCATTTCAAAGCAATTTTTTTTTCATTGCAAAGTCTCTCAAAATAGTTTTCCTCTATTTTGAACAGTTTTTATAAAATTAATTACGATCAATATACATAATGTACCTAATTGCAAAGTGAAATTAGTTTTCACTTTCTGCATTTTTGTTTATCCATTTCTTGACCAAGATTGTATACTTTTATGGAATACCCATACCACAGACTCATACATATTTGTATAAAAAAATTTTGATGCAAAGTAATGGACAAGCATGGTGCGGGCTGAAGGGACATGGACAGACTCGCCTCACGTGACTGTGAGCTCACAGGTCGCAGGTATACCAAATTTTTTTAAGTGTGTGTGTGAGTTTTGTGCCAATCCTTTAAAGGCTTTCTGGATATAGCAACCAGACAAAAATATCAGCACAATTAACAGGGAACCAAAAAAAAAAAAACAAGAATTCACACAAAAACAAATGTACCTATCAATTTCAACTCCAATCCATTATTGTTGTTTTGTGTTGGTAAGATACACACATGTTGATCGTTAAGGGAGGATGCAGGATAGCAGTCCACATCTGCTTGTCGATAGTGTATCCACATTCCACATGGAATCCAAAAATGGTTCGTGCTTATGCTAAATCATAACGCCACCTAAGTGACGAAGTAACGCACTATTCTGTTTTCAACGAGGTGGTTCCTCTATGTATATAAACTCAATGATATTAGTTTCATTGTAATTTAAAAAGGGTTTTGTTATATTTCTTAGCATTTCTAAGCATTGAAATTGGTTTTGTTTAATAAGGTTGTTAGTATTAAATTGTTTAATGATCGAATTTGCCGCCCGAAAAAGCCCTTCTTGATTTTTGTTTGTTTTTTTGGATGGTACCTACACATTTTTGAAGTAAAGTTTTTTTGAATTTTTTTTTTTACTGTGTTAACAGGATCTTCTGGATTGAAAATAATGACTCGAAATGAGTTATATAATATTATTCAAAGCTCAAATGAAACTACATTTGACGGCAAGCTTAATTTCATGAAACAAAAATTGTTGAGTCATTATACTGAAAATGATAAAATAGCTGATGCAAAGCAAAAGCTATCAATTATTCAACAAAATTTTAAACAAAAATGGTTAGCTACCCGAAAAACGAAAGTAAGATTTGAGGAATCCAATGCTGAATGGCTTAATGGGACAGTTTCGTTACCTATTGCTGGTACGTAAAAAATATGATACTTATAGACAAACCTCAGTGTGTTTATAATTCGGTTTATTTTAAGAGTTTCATGTATAATCTGTGCTGTTATAGGAGTCAGTCGAGGTCGTCCTCAGAAATCTTTTGGGGAATCAAGTGAAAGAAGCAAAAGACGAAGAACCGAAGACCTTCGATCAAAAGATGTAGAAGAACTGATCTATGCTACACAAATGAAATTGCGTGAGGCGGGCAATGCCGATGCTTCAAAAGTTGTAAGAGATCTTATAAGTAGTCCTCGAAGAGCAAAGAAATATGCAGCGGCCATAAAAAAAAATACTACAGAACAACTGCATCAGTGCCAGTTATCTCCGTTGCGTGCTCTGTCCATGTTTACAGAAGCAGGACTTACTTAAGCCCAATATGAGATAGTTAGAGAAACTAACAAACATTTCTTTCCTTGCTATTCTGTACTTCAAAAGGTTAAAAAAGAATGTTACCCAGAAATTCACTCCATAACCGATACATGTGCTGAGGTGCAAGTGCAAAAGCTAATGGATCACACTGTCAGTAGACTCATATTACATCTTGAAGAAGTTGTGAAGCATTTGAGTGATGAAGATACGAAATCTTTAATTTTAATAAGTAAGTGGGGTTGTGACGGGTCCCACCAAAGTCAATACAAAATGAAGTTTGAAAGTGAAGTTGATTCTGATGCCAATATTTTTCAAAGCTCTGTTGTTCCACTTCAATTGCTAGTAAACAGGCTCGAAAAGAAAATTGTTTGGCAAAACCCAACCCCATCATCACCTCGCTATTGCCGACCAATACGAATAAGGTTTATTAAAGAAACACATGATGTTATAAACGAAGAAATAGAAAACATAAAAACACAAATTAAAGCACTCTCCGCTACAGAAGTTAATAACATGTCTATAAAACATAAAATGTTATTCACCATGGTGGACGGTAAGGTATGTAATGCTGCAACGCATACCAAATCTACGACCAAGTGCTATATATGTGAAGCTCCTTCTTCCGAGTTTAATGACTTATCGAAGAAGAGATCGTGCAAGAACGAAAATTTAAACTTTGGTCTGTCCTTGCTTCATGCTCGTATACGATTTTTTGAAAGTATGCTACATGTAGCTTACAGGTTGCCTGTGAAAAAATGGAATGTTCGACTTACCCAGGAGGAAAAACAAGTGGTAGAAAACAGAAAAAAAGAAATTCAGCATCAGTTCAAGCAACGACTCGGACTTTTAGTGGACATCCCAAAATCAAATCTTGGAAACACAAATGATGGGAATACCAGCAGAAGATTCTTCGAGGCACATGAAGTATCTGCAGCTATAACTGGAATTGATAAAAATTTATTATATCGCCTTAAAGTAGTTTTAGATGCATTATGTTCCGGATTCAAAATTAACACTGAAGAGTTCGAAAAATATTGCCAAGAAACTGCTGAGCTATATGTTTCATTATATAAGTTTTACCCTATGTCTCCCACAATGCATAAGGTGCTTATTCATGGATCTGAGGTAATTAAAAAAGCTATTCTTCCAATAGGACAACTATCAGAGGAAGCTGCAGAAGCACGCAACAAACACATACGCTTATTCCGATTAAGCTATACCAGAAAGTTTTCGCGTGTAACCTGCAACATGGATGTTCTGAATAGGCTTCTTCTAACATCTGATCCATTAATAACAGACATGCGATTAAACAAAAATAAAAAAAAACTTTATCATCTGATGTTTTAAAGTTGCTTTTGGAAAGTGATGTTTCAATGATTAATATTGATGAAAATAGTTGTGATGATTAAATTATATATATTATTTTCTTATGAAAAAGTCTTTTTTTATGATTATTCGATATTTACAATTAATAAAATATGACATTTAACCACCAGAGCTATAAAATATTTTTGGCCAAGTTTTTGACCCAAATACCACACTGTGGCGACGAGTTGATACAGTATAAAGTGAATGAGTATTAGTCGTTTGTTTGTTGCATCAAAATTGAAAAATTGCGTATATACCTATATACAGGGTGATTCACGAGCGTTGTGCCAAAAAGCTAGAGCGTGTAGGTTGAGTTAAGACAAGAAAAAAATCGTATGGGAGGGGGGCTCTATCCCCCCCCCCCCCCCGTTTAGCCGAGAGGGGCAATTTTCTGAAAAATTGACTTATTTTGAAAAAAAAAATATTTAAAATCAACGGCTTCATAAACTTGTTTAAATTTGTTTTTAAATTAAATTGTTTTAACGAATAGTTTAAAAAATATAAATTTTCAAACTCAAAATTTTGAAAAATAATTTGAAAAAATAATTTTAAAACTAATTTTTTTTCAAAAGTTTACGTAATTAAGTATAATTTTTGTTCTCATGTTTCAATGCTCCCATTAATCTTTAATCCAACACTGGAAACCGTATGGCTCTACGACTTTTTGTTGCCAAGGTATTCAAAAATAACCGAACCTACTTCTTCACAAAAACACAAAAAAATTGGCTAAATGATCACTTGTGCCATCCCGTAAGGCTAGATTTTCTTGTTTTTGTGAAGAAGTAGGTTCGGTTATTTTTGAATACCTTAGCAACAAAATGTCGTAGAGCCATACGGCTTCCAGTGTTGCATTAAAGACTAATGGGAGCATTGAATTCTGAGAACAAAAATTAGACTTAATTACGTAACATTTTGAAAAAAATTAGTTTTAAAATTATTTTTTCAAATTTTTTTTCAAAATTTTGAGTTTGAAAATTTATATTTTTTAAACTATTCGTTAAAACAATTTAATTTAAAAACAAAATGAAAGAAAAAGTTTTTGGCTTTCCAAAAATATATAACACGGTGTTGTAAACGAAGCCGTTGATTTTTAATATTTTTTATACAAAATAAGTCAATTTTTCAGAAAATTGCCCCTCCCGGCTAAACGGGGGGGAATAGACCCCCCTCCTATACGATTTTTTTCTTGTCTCAACTCAACCTACACGCTCAAGCTTTTTGGCACAACGCTCGTGAATCACCCTGTATATACGCCCGCTGATATTATTCTTATCTCATTTTTAAACATTCCTTGTAAATAATTGCACAGATTTAATAGATATATCCAAGATTGATATCTTGAAAATTCCTCGAAGAATACAATTGTAACCTGAAAGGAGGAGCAATATATAAAATAAACATTTGATTAACCCACTAACCACATTCTCAACAAAATTACGAACAAAAATCCGGCCCTTTCTAAAGTCCTGTGGACTTTCTTTTTATAAAGGCTATTTCAATAGAAATCTAGCACTTACTCGTCCTGATGTCGTCGGTTCTTTGGCCATTTGGTGTGTAAATTGCTATTCCCAACTATTTTTCTCCAAAATGTACAACATCAAAGGTCCTATGAAAACATCCTTGAGTATCATTTTGTGATGTTGTTTTTTTTTCGCACCTACTACAACTACTCAATAGCCACTTCAATAAAACGGATAGAAGCCAAAAGAAAACTGTGTGCTACAAGAAAGTTCAACCTCTCATCACCACACAAAAACTGTGTGGTAAGAAAAAAAATCTGTAGCATCCTTAGAAAGAACCTTAGAGTACAATATTTTTCACCAGAAGCTACTGGTTCTGGTATCCTTATTTGTTTGTACTCTGCTCAAGCAGAGTTCTAGTACCAGCGTGAAATTAAGGAAGCCGCACCCGAGGAAAAGGATAATATGTCATCATTTAATATTTTACACTAAATGCCTACTTTCTCCAAAGTATTTAAGGCAAATATAAAAATGTGCACTCTGCGGAGCAAATGTAAGAACTCTGCCTTTGATAGAATTTTTTTGTGGTTAGGTATGCTGTCGTGAATTGCGGTTGCCTTTATTTAATTTTTTGTCGGTCAGATGTGCAATGAGTATTATATACCTACACATACAATTATACACGATATACACGACACATACCTATCATAGTAAGAAAGTGATGCGCACTGCACCCGTGTAATTATGGGATTTGTAATTTGTTATAATCCATTTAAAAATTTTGAGGAAGTCCTCTTATTCTTATTTTTCCTTTCTCTTTTTTCCTTTTGACGCAGGGTTTTTTTGGTATACAATTTTCAGTGGAATTTGATATTTATTTTGATGAAATCAAATACATGATCAATTTTATACTGAATTAGGATCAATAATAATGTCAATACATCCGTGATTGCTTTTTTGAATGCCGGGTGTGATCGTCTTTGGTTTACTATATGCCCATTTGAAGTTATATATGAATTATATATGAAATATGAAAGTTAACTGAATCGATTATAAGGATATTCAAGGAAATTGTGGGATTTATATTACAAAATGTGTATACACAAATTAACAAAACAAATTTTGTAAAAAGGACTTTAGTGTATGCACCGTATACTTAAAGATAAATATCCTATAACTTTAATCAATAATGATTCCATAAACATTTTGTTAAAAGTAACTTAAACTATGGTTCTGCATTGATGTTTTTTGAATATAAAAGCCTATATTATCAAGTTATAGTTATATATAGTTGTATTATAAAAAAAATCAAAAAGTTTAAAAAACCACTCTTCCGGATAAGTTGTAGGCATCGGTTCGGCCTAAAATTATGTTAACGAACCGCTTTAAGACCTCATATCCTGCAACTTATTCCAAAATACTGATATTTATGGAAGCTGCTTGATCTTTATAAGGCGTAAATGTGTTCCAGGTTCACAAAGCCAAAAATTGTCCAGACGTGTAGGTAACTATTTGTACTCTGTGCTCATTTAAAATGTCTGTTTAACTTTGTGTGTCCTTCCATTCTATTCGATTATATGGTTAATTTTTGTACGACTTTTGAATTCGGTGAAACAACGCTTAATATTGATTTGTCAGTATGTTATGAGATAAGTTGTTATCGGTTCTATGATTTGTTTGAGTACCAAACATACAGAAGGACTAACTATCTGTTCTTTGTAAGGGCAATATTAATCTCAAAATAATCTTCTTTATCTTTACGTAATATAAAATGAAGTCGCTTACGCTGTATGTTCGCTTAGATCTTTTAAACTACTCAAAGGATTTTATTGCAGTAAATAAAGTGATACAGAAAAGCGCACAAATTCAAAGATTGTAATGTGATGTCGTTCGAACATATTTGTGTGCGCTTAAATTGCAAACGCTGGCTTAACCTTACTCAATTGATCAAATACATTTATAATGAACGTTTTAAAGGAAACAACAACAACTTGTGTGTGCTACTACCAAGTTCACAGGCTGGATTTTTAGCTATTTCACGGGGACCAACCCGATCATCAGACTCCTTTAGTTTGATATTTGAAGAACTTTTGCCCGAACTGGACTTGAAGAAGTGACCTGGCGTTTAAGGAGCTAGTACCTACATAGTACGCCACCGCACACACATGAAAGTTGCAAGCCAATTGGTTTTTCGTTCTATCGAATTACACTGAACCGATTAGCATTTTTTATAAACTCGCAAAAGTAATACTTAATGTTCTATTCAGTATTTTTTCTATTTTTTCGCTCTTTTTTATAAGCCAACAAATAGATTGGATTTGTATTAGGGATGAGATGAGGCGAAAGACTTTTGACGCTGGTCAAGTATTATTTTTTTTAGATTTAATTAGGTTTTTGTATGAATTATTATACTTGCAGTTAGGCAGTTACCCGAAATTAGATTTTTAATGATCACACAAATGTACTACGGGATTGTTTATCAAAATAAAATGCACGACTGGGTCGCACGAACTTGCTCTTATGATAAGCAATTGCGTAGTGGCTGCATATATGGATATAAAAAAAAATTAAATAATTTCGAAAATTCTTTTATTTTTTAAATTAGTTTAAGAGTCTTCTCGGAAAAACAAAGTATGCAATAAAATTTCAAAGCTATACGTCAATCTGGGAAAAAAAATATTGAAAATCGTTGGACCAGTTTTTTTTTAAAAGGTTTTTTTTGAAAAACTTTTTCAAAAAATATTTTGAAATTTATTTGAGTATGCAAGTTACATTTTACATTTGAAAAATAATTTAAAACAAAAATCAATGTACCCGTTTCCAACATATTTCGAAAACCAAAAATTTTTTTGAAAAAATTATAAAAAATAAAAAAAAAAAGTTTTTGAAAATTTAAATATTAATAAAATTATAAATGACTTCATGTGGCCAAAATTTTATTGAAATCGAATGTATAGCTTACGAGAAAATTTGATTTGAAAATACTGGTTCTATGAGAGGTACCGTTATTAGACAAATTTTGAAAAAAAATTTCGAACCAAAAGATAGATTGTCTTGCAAAAACAGCATTCTGAAAGTTTTATCAAAATCGTTAGAGCCGTTTTTGAGAAAATCAATTTTTGTCTTCAAGATTGTATGGCAGGTGCCGTTATTTTTGGACCTAGAGCAAAAATAAATAAAATGCACGACTGGGTCACACGAACTTGCTCTAATGTGTGACAGTGGTCTTGGGGCTTGAGATTTTGATAAAAATAAATTTTTCAAAATTCTTAAATAAATACTTAAACTAATTTAAGCTGGAAAAAAAGTACGCCATTTTATTTCTTTTATAAATTTGAATTTATGAGAATAAATTTATAAAAATCTGTGGAGCGGTTTTTGAGAAAAAAAGTTTTTTTTGAAAAACTTTTTGAAAAAAATTTTCAAAAAAAATTCAATTGAGATTTTGATAAAAATAAATTTTTCAAAATTCTTAAATAAATACTTAAACTAATTTAAGCTGAAAAAAAAGTACGCCATTTTATTTCTTTTATAAATTTGAATTTATGAGAATAAATTTATAAAAATCTGTGGAGCGGTTTTTGAGAAAAAAAGTTTTTTTTGAAAAACTTTTTGAAAAAAATTTTCAAAAAAAATTCAAAAACGCCAGTTCATAGGTATTCAGCAAATACATTTATTTAAAATTTTTAGAAAAAAATTTAATAAGCAGTTTTTTAAAATATTAATTTTTTAAATTTTAAAAAAAAAAATGCTTTTAAAAATACAAAAAAATATTTTTCAAAAATATTGGTATGCAATACAAATTGAGCTACCTACAACTTTATGTGTGTGAAATTTCGAAAGAATCGGTTTAGTCGTTTTCGAGTTAGTCGAAAGCAAAAAAAACGGTCTTATGGAAAGTACCGTTCTTAGCCATTTTTTAAAACTTTTTTTTCAGCCATATGATTGGTCGTACCTAAAAAGCAAGACTGATTTTTTTAAATAAAAATCGTTAGAGCCGTTTTTGAGAAAAATAAGCTTTAAAATAACGGTTGTATGGCAGGTACCGTTATTTTTTGAGCTAAAAAAAAATTTCAATTTCCCCTCTGTACAATACCTAAAAAAGTCTATATACCAAGTTTGAAGCGATTCGGCCCACCCGTTTGGGCTGAAGTTCTACATACAGACAGACAGACAGACAGACAGACAGACATACAGACGGACAGAATTTTTAGACCATCTTTTTTCGTCTTCGCTATCATCGTAATGTCATGTTTGATTGTTATCTCAAAACTTTTTTTTTCGACGAATGCATAACTTGCCTTATAGTACCTATATAATCGCAAGTAAAAATACGTTCCGAGGGACGGCCAAATAAATCCTAAATACCAAATTTGAAGCAAATCGGCCCACCCGTTCAGCCTTCAGAGGCGCGAACAGACATACAGACAGACAGACGGACGGAATTTCCAGACCCACTTTTTTCGACTTCTCCATCATCGTAATGTCATGCGTGATTGTTATCTCAAATTTTTTTTTCTGCACGAATCCATAACTTGCCTTATAGTACCTATAATCGCAAGTAAAAATTACGATACAAAAGTCCGTCGCAAAATTGTATATGTAATAGCATAACTTCCAAACGACTCCGCCAAATTGAATAATTCGTTTCTTTTTGTGTTTGTTTTTTATTGTCAGGACAAGATTTGTATAAAATAAAGTTCACGACGGACGCTTGGGGCATGATATTTTGAAAAAAAAAAAAATTAAAAAAACCATATCAAATTTTATGAAGCACTTAAAAATCACTAGATATAATGTTTTTTGGGAAAAATTAAGTAATCCATCTGATTTTTACTTGATAGGTACAGGTACATTAAGGCAAGTTAGGCATTCGTCGAAAAAAAAAAGTTTTGAGATAACAATCAAACACGACATTACGATGATAGCGAAGACGAAAAAAGATTGTCTAAGAATTCTGTCCGTCTGTATGTCTGTCTGTCTGTCTGTCTGTCTGTCTGTCTGTCTGTATGTATAGACACCTACAGCCCAATTGGGTGGGCCGACTTGCTTCAAACTTGATATATAGAGTTTCTTAGGTACTGTACAGAGGGGAAATTGAAATTTTTTTTAATCTCAAGAAATAACGGTAGGTACCTGTTATATAACCGATACGTTAAAGCTTACTTTCTCGAAAACGCCTCTAATGATTTTGACTTTAAAACAATCAGTGTAGCTTTTTAGGTACGACCGAATCATAATTATAAATAAATTTATTTACTCAATACCTATGAACTGGCGTTTTTGGATTTTTTTTGAAAAATGTTTTTTTAAAAAAATTTCAAAAAAAAACTTTTTTTCTCACCACAGATTCTCATAAATTCAAATTTATCCAAGAAACAAAATGGTGTACTTTTTTTCAGCTCAAATTCGTTAAAGTATGTATTTAAGAATTTTGAGAAATGTATTCTTAGCAAAATCTCAAGCTTCAAGGTGACTGTCACACATTAGAGCAGGTTTGTGCGACCCAGTCGTGCATTTTATTTTTATTGTTTTAAATTTTAAGGAAAACATAAGCGAGAGCTACAGTACGTTTGCAACGAACTGTTGGATACCCTATTCGCTATATTTTTGTGTGTGTATGCGTCTGCCTCCCGTAGCCAGCCGATGTTTCAGTTTCAGAAACAAAATTCTTCTTTAGCAGACAGAAAAAAATTCAATAACATTAATTTTGTGTGGTGTGAAGTTCAATTAGTGCTGGCAAAATAAAAAAAGGCGTGCGCCACGCCCAAAGTTAAAACTTTTTATTGCCAAGGCAATTGGTATGTGGTATGAGCTCAGTGACATTCAATTTTATTCTTGCAGATCGATTTGAACAAAACAAGACAAAACTTAAATTTTTAAAAATTAGATTTTGAATGGAAATAGCGATTATGGGTGTTTTTAACAATTCTTGGACCACACTCTGCTACGTAACCAAGGAATATAAATCTAAGTGTTCATCTTTTTACTTCAAAACTGCGACCGATAGTTAAAAAACGTTAAAAAATTAATGCCTTATACAACTTTTGACGGAAACGCCCCTAAAAAGTGGGCGTGTCTTAAAAATTTGAAGCACTAACTGAGCTTTGATCAGTATTTAAGCATATGTGTAAAACTACAGCTGAATCGAGTAGTTTTTAAACAATCTTACATGAAAAAGGGTATTTTATCGAAATCACGCCTTCAAAAGTGGGCGTATTGAAAAAATGTACACAAGAAAATGAAGAGATATATTTTTCATAAAACGAACGGAAGGGAAAAAGGTTTAAATTGAATATTGGTAGTCCCTTTAATTTTTAAAACTACGTTTTTCGTTCTTTCATGAAAAGTGGGCGAAAGCCACGCCCAAAATTCAAAAATTTCTTTTCATACACAAACGATTTAGTTTCTACTAAGAGACGCCAAATTTTGGCTTGCGGATTCATTATAAATACCGTTTATTTACAAAAACAATTTTTTAATAGTTTCTATTGAAAAGTGGGCGTCAGCCACGCCCAAAATCAAATTTATTGATTTCATACACAAGATGTTTATGTGCAAGTAATACCCACAAAATGTTATGTTTTTCTCTTTAATATAACATTTGTTATTTTATAAAAACAATATTGATGGTTTTGTATGAAAAATGGGCGTCAGCCACGCCCAAACTGAAATATTTTTATTTAATTGGAGGAAGGATTACCTAAAGCTTGCGTGTGCAAAATTTAAGCGTTATGGTTTTATCGTAACTGTACAAAAAACATAATTTAATTTTACCAAATTGAGGTTGTTCAACAAAAATGGCGATTGTGGGCGTGTTTGTGGGCGAAATTAACTGGTTCAAGAACTTAGCCTTACTCTTGAACCAAAGATTATATATACCAAATTTCAGCTTTCTAGCTCAAAAATTGCGACCTCTAGAGAGTATACATACGGACGGACGGACGTACGGACGGACGGACGGACGGACGGACGGACGGACATGGCTTAATCGACTAGGCTTTTGATTCTGAGTCAGAATATATATACTTTTCCATACCTAACGGTATTATTTCTCTATGTTACAAACTCCACACCAAATACAATATACCCATTCTATGGAATAGGGTATAAAAAAGGTTTCCAAAACGTTTGACCAGTTTTTTTAAAAAACCGTTTCTTTTGAAAATTTTTCGAAAACATACGTATTTCAATTTTTTTTTTGAGTATGTGTGTCACGTCTTGCAGTTTGTGGTCCTTATCAGAAAACAATATTTTTTCAAATTTTGAACAAACCATTTTTGAAAAACCAAAAATTAAAAAAAATTGCTTTTTTTGAAACTCAAAAAATCTTTTAAATTAAGTGCAAGACAGGGTCGGACGAACTTGCTCTAATGTCTGACAGTGGTTTTGGGGTTTGAGATTTTGAAAAAAGGCAGGGAAAAAATTATATGAAATTTCATTGATCACTTAAAATTCACTAGTTAAAACGTTTGTTGGAAAAAATTTGGTTTACGAGAAAATCTGATATGAAAAAACCGGTCCTATGGGAGGTACCGTTATAAGAATTTTCCTGAAATATTCTTTATCGTCGTAATGTCAGACTTGATTGTCAAAAAAAAAAATGTCTACGGTTGCATAACTTGCTTTGTAGTACGTATAAATGCTAGTAAAACAGTTGGCAGTCGGGACGCCCGGTAGATGTGAAACATTCAAGTTAGTATTAGAATTCATAATTGGGCTTTTATCTATTAACAGGTCATTTTGGTTGAAGAAATTTCTCAAAGATTTTATTGCTTGATTTAATTCAATAAAGTAATTTGTATTCTTTCTTGACCAGAGATAAATAAATTGTGTAAACAAACAATGGAGTAAACTTAACAATGTTTAACGAAATCTCTGTCTTAACTCAAGGGACTATTTTTAATAAAATAATACTAAGAAAGTCGCTTGTTAAAAGCAGGGGACTGTTAAAACTAAGGCACTGACACTGAGTTGCCCAGTTAGTGGAGAAACAGCCAATTAATAAAAACCATTATTTTACTGAAAATAATACAAAAAAGAATAAAAGAAGAAAAAAACATTTCGACCAGGGGTCACACCTCTAAACATTATAGACTGCAGTTTCAATTACTATATAGAAGTGTTGATGGAGAGGTACGTACCCTGCTGCGTGGTTATTAATTGTAAGCTCCACTTTTTACTTGCTCTATAGGGCAAGTATTGGTTTCGTGCAGAAATGTCATGTTTTAATCAAACATGACATTACGATGATAGAGAAGCCCAAAAAAGTGGTTTTCGCCATACTGTGCGTCTGTGCGGATGTGCGGATGTGCGGATGTGCGCTTTTTCACGTCATGCTACAGCCTAAACGGCTTGACGGATTTTCTTCAAACTTGGTATATAGCAGTTTGAAGAAAAACGGTTGCTGAGGTTTTTTTATTTTGTTTTAGCCCGGCTCAAACTGGTACCTTTCAAGTAACGGTTTTTTTCAATTTGGATTTTCTCGAAAACGGCTCTAACGATTTTGATTAAATTTATAATTTAGCTTACTTTAAGCATTTCTAACAAAACTGCGTTTTTTGTTTTTGCCTCAAATGGTCGTAAAGAAAATCAGGTTTTAACGGCTTTTTTTCAAATAGCCATAAGTTCACAACGGCTTGATTGAATTGACTCAAATTTCGTTTGACATAGTTTTTCATAGTGTTCTATAGAATGGTTTAGTAAATTTTTCACTGAAGCCTTTCTAAACGGTGGCTTCCATACAACGAGCCGTTGGTTTTTTCTAATTTTCTCGAAAATGGCTCTAACGATTTTGATTAAACTTTGTGTGTTATATTATTTTAGTGTTTTGAAGAAAACTGCGTTTTTAGTTTTTGGCTAAAAATGCAAATAACGGAGATCTGCTATTAACGGCTTTTTTTCAAATGGCTATAAGTTGTCAACGGTTGCATCGAATTCACTCAAACTTTGTTTGGTATAGTTGCTTACAGCTTCCTATCAGATGGATGATTTTTTTCATTTTCTCTTTTTTAAATGGTGGCTCCAATACAAAGAGCCACTAGATTTTGGCCATTTTTTTCATTTTTTCTAATTTACTCAAAAAAGGCTACCCTGATTTTTATGAAACTTTTTATGTAACATACATAGAATACTTCAAACAAAACTGCATTTTTAGTTTTTTGCTATACATGATAATAGCGGAAATTGCTTTTAACAGTATTATTAATTTGGCCATAAGTGGACATTTGTATCATTTGTAACACCCAAAAGATAACGTCTTATTTTAAATATTAAAGATTTCTTAACGTTAGCTCCCATATATCGAGTTTTCCAGTTTTAGCCAAATTTTTTTGGTTTTTACCAAATTTTTCAAAAATGAATTGTTCTTATTGATCGAAAAGTTTGTTTTCATCGTACTATTGCACCAACAGAGCAAGTACGTGCGACTCAGTCGTGCATTTTATTTGGATAAGGCTCCCATCCATTATTTCACACTAATAGTTGCCGATTTATGTAGAGTTCTGTATTCTCTCTTCCTTAGAGCGAGCGGGGGAAAGGTACCACGTAAGGTGTTTACAAATTAATTGTTCTGAAAACCAAGCCACTTTGAGTTGTTGTGTATTTAATTATTTAATTCGTTAAATACTAACGTGAACAAACTTATACTAATTACATAATACTTATAAACTAAGACAACTGTTCTAAGCTGTTAAAAATAAAATTTTTAATTCTCATGCATTATATGTTTTCATTTACAGAGTCTGTACAAAAATTAAATGTATTGAATATTGCTATCAATTGATTGAAGGGGCTATTGGCACCATAGTTTGATCTGTTAAATAAACGGCACAGTGGTTGCTGTAGTCTGATACTTGTACGACAAACTGAAGTTTAACTGGCTGCACACAATGGTGTAGCAGTAGCAGTAGCACGCAGCAATGTCAAAGTAAATGCCAAAAAAAGTAGCTCACAAAGCAGCATATACGAATACAATGTGTAGCACTGAACTCCAACAAAAATCATGTCTGCCATTTTGGTTTGTTGTTGTTGTTGTTTTGCAGCGCAGCAGGTCGTGAAGTTCAAGTCGAGTCGACTTGTACTTCAGCGACTCTCTCTGCTGCATCTGCTACTTCACATTGTAGCCGTGCAATACGATTTTCATACATTTAACTTTGACATTGCTGCATGCTACTGCTACTGCTACACCATTGTGCGCAGCCTCAACCAAAATGGCAGACATGATTTTTGTTTGAGTTCAGTGCTACACATTGTATTCGTGTATGCTGCTTTGTGAGCTACTTTATTGGCATTTACTTTGACATTGCTACATGCTACTGCTACTGCTACACCATTGTGCGCAGCCAGTTATTAAAGCGAGTCTTTGAGAATAAGGAGGAAGAGTATAATGATGTGACCATGGAAGAAAACGAAGGCAGAAACGCAAAAATCTTCTCTGAACTGTCTTCTTATATGAATGGAGTAGTGAGGTGCCCACACCACACAACTATATTCTAAGATTGGTCTCACAAATGAAACAAAAAGAATCTTGAGAACATATGGCTTGCGGAATTCGCGGCCGAATCTCTTAATAAATCTTAGGACTTTATTAGCTTTTTTGGCTATGTAATTTAAATGATTACCTATCTAATAAAAGTTAACTTAGGACCAAGAATAATACTTAAGTCAGAAAACAGGGAGACTTTCCTAATAGGACATGAGTCGAACGTATATAATTAAAAACAAACGGAGTTTTTTTTGCATGTACAACTCATGGCTTTACACTTGTCAACGTTTAAGACAAGACGATTTTTATTGCACCATTCCCTAAATATTAACAAGTCAAATAAATAAGCAGTCAGAAGTCGATTTAATTCTTTTGAAAAGTTTAATGTCATCAGCATGAATAAGGACGGACGTATTTCTTCGAAACCAAGTCATTTATGAATAAAACAAATAAAATTGGATCTAAACGGCAGCCTTGAGTGACACCAGAATTAACAACAAATTGGTTCGAATATTCATTGCGAAAAACAATTTTATAGAGCCTATTTTTTAAATACGATGAGATCCAATTTATGAAATTTCTGTTAAGGCCTTGATTGTTTAACTTTAAAATTAAAGTAGGTACGATGACACAACTTGTCAAAGTTGAACGACTTGTTCATGTTTTCTAACCAGCCCCATCACCAATTTGTATAGCATACCAATGTTTTTAATATATATTTGTTTCTATTTTTAAAAGCATTTAAAAAAAATTTAATTTAATATTTTGAAAACAGCTCATAAATTTTTTTTCAAAAATGATAAGTATGTGTATGTTTAAATTAAAACCGATCCACAGTTTTTTATAATCTTATCCCCATAAATTAAAATGTATCCAAGATATAAAATGGCGTACTTTTTCAGTTTAAATTACGTTAAGTTTTTATTAAAGAATTTCGAAAAATTTATTTTTTTCAAAATATCAGGCCCCACCCGCAAGACCACTGTCGCACATAAGAGTAGGAACAAGCTAAGCAGTCGTGTTATTTTTGGACGTGATAAAGTCTTATTAATCGGAATATATGGACAGGCACGCACGAAAAAGTGTCACAGTCACATTAACAGTCACAGTCACAGTCACAGTCACAGTCACAGTCACAGTCACAGTCACAGTCACAGTCACAGTCACAGTCACAGTCACAGTCACAGTCACAGTCACAGTCACAGTCACAGTCACAGTCACAGTCACAGTCACAGTCACAGTCACAGTCACAGTCACAGTCACAGTCACAGTCACAGTCACAGTCACAGTCACAGTCACAGTCACAGTCACAGTCACAGTCACAGTCACAGTCACAGTCACAGTCACAGTCACAGTCACAGTCACAGTCACAGTCACAGTCACAGTCACAGTCACAGTCACAGTCACAGTCACAGTCACAGTCACAGTCACAGTCACAGTCACAGTCACAGTCACAGTCACAGTCACAGTCACAGTCACAGTCACAGTCACAGTCACAGTCACAGTCACAGTCACAGTCACAGTCACAGTCACAGTCACAGTCACAGTCACAGTCACAGTCACAGTCACAGTCACAGTCACAGTCACAGTCACAGTCACAGTCACAGTCACAGTCACAGTCACAGTCACAGTCACAGTCACAGTCACAGTCACAGTCACAGTCACAGTCACAGTCACAGTCACAGTCACAGTCACAGTCACAGTCACAGTCACAGTCACAGTCACAGTCACAGTCACAGTCACAGTCACAGTCACAGTCACAGTCACAGTCACAGTCACAGTCACAGTCACAGTCACAGTCACAGTCACAGTCACAGTCACAGTCACAGTCACAGTCACAGTCACAGTCACAGTCACAGTCACAGTCACAGTCACAGTCACAGTCACAGTCACAGTCACAGTCACAGTCACAGTCACAGTCACAGTCACAGTCACAGTCACAGTCACAGTCACAGTCACAGTCACAGTCACAGTCACAGTCACAGTCACAGTCACAGTCACAGTCACAGTCACAGTCACAGTCACAGTCACAGTCACAGTCACAGTCACAGTCACAGTCACAGTCACAGTCACAGTCACAGTCACAGTCACAGTCACAGTCACAGTCACAGTCACAGTCACAGTCACAGTCACAGTCACAGTCACAGTCACAGTCACAGTCACAGTCACAGTCACAGTCACAGTCACAGTCACAGTCACAGTCACAGTCACAGTCACAGTCACAGTCACAGTCACAGTCACAGTCACAGTCACAGTCACAGTCACAGTCACAGTCACAGTCACAGTCACAGTCACAGTCACAGTCACAGTCACAGTCACAGTCACAGTCACAGTCACAGTCACAGTCACAGTCACAGTCACAGTCACAGTCACAGTCACAGTCACAGTCACAGTCACAGTCACAGTCACAGTCACAGTCACAGTCACAGTCACAGTCACAGTCACAGTCACAGTCACAGTCACAGTCACAGTCACAGTCACAGTCACAGTCACAGTCACAGTCACAGTCACAGTCACAGTCACAGTCACAGTCACAGTCACAGTCACAGTCACAGTCACAGTCACAGTCACAGTCACAGTCACAGTCACAGTCACAGTCACAGTCACAGTCACAGTCACAGTCACAGTCACAGTCACAGTCACAGTCACAGTCACAGTCACAGTCACAGTCACAGTCACAGTCACAGTCACAGTCACAGTCACAGTCACAGTCACAGTCACAGTCACAGTCACAGTCACAGTCACAGTCACAGTCACAGTCACAGTCACAGTCACAGTCACAGTCACAGTCACAGTCACAGTCACAGTCACAGTCACAGTCACAGTCACAGTCACAGTCACAGTCACAGTCACAGTCACAGTCACAGTCACAGTCACAGTCACAGTCACAGTCACAGTCACAGTCACAGTCACAGTCACAGTCACAGTCACAGTCACAGTCACAGTCACAGTCACAGTCACAGTCACAGTCACAGTCACAGTCACAGTCACAGTCACAGTCACAGTCACAGTCACAGTCACAGTCACAGTCACAGTCACAGTCACAGTCACAGTCACAGTCACAGTCACAGTCACAGTCACAGTCACAGTCACAGTCACAGTCACAGTCACAGTCACAGTCACAGTCACAGTCACAGTCACAGTCACAGTCACAGTCACAGTCACAGTCACAGTCACAGTCACAGTCACAGTCACAGTCACAGTCACAGTCACAGTCACAGTCACAGTCACAGTCACAGTCACAGTCACAGTCACAGTCACAGTCACAGTCACAGTCACAGTCACAGTCACAGTCACAGTCACAGTCACAGTCACAGTCACAGTCACAGTCACAGTCACAGTCACAGTCACAGTCACAGTCACAGGCACGTTATATATCTGTTTTGATAGCATAGAAATTCGATAAAGTGCGATTTGAAGGTGTTGGGTGGTTGGTGGTTGTGGTGGGTGTGTGTGTGTAGGGGGGGAGGGTAAGTGTCAGGAAGAAGAAAAATAGTCAAAAATGGTGGGTGGCTGTAGTTAGTATGGCAAAAATTGGTGAGTGGAAGATGGTGGTAGGTGGGCTGGGTGGTTGGATTTGGTGTTGGGAAGTGGTGAGGAAAAAATCGTCAAAAATAGTGGTTCGTTGGTGGATGTAATGTTGGGTGTTGGTAATGTGGTTGGTAATGTTTGGGGGGTGATTTGGTGTTGGGGGGAATGTTAAAAATTTTGGATGAGTGGCCAGTGGTTGTATTGCATTGGGTGGTTGGATTTGGGGTGGTTTAGTGGAATGAATTGTCAAAAATAGTGAGTGGTTGGTTGTAGGTGGGGTGGGTGACTGGTAGTGGTTAGAAAGGGGGATATATTGTGTGGGGAGGAGGAAAAAATTTTCAAAAATGGTGGGCTGTTGGTTGGTGGTTGTATGTGGAGGTGGTAGGTTGGTGTTTGGATCAAGATTTAAAAATGGTGGGTGGTTGTAGGTGGGTAGGGTGGTTAGAGCGATGCCTACACATGACTGTTTTGTGAACTGGTTATCACGTAAAATTATCGTCCGTTAACCGACTTTACAGACAACCATGTTTTTTACTTGCGATTATAGGCACTATAAGGCAAGTTATGCATTCGTAAAAAAAACTTTTTTTGAACAATCAAATATAACCGACAATTCTGTCTGTCTGTCTGTCTGTCTGTCTGTATCGGCACCTACAGCCTAAACGGCTCGACCGATTTTCTTCAAACTTGGAAGATAGTATTATTATGACGTATTACGGAGGGGTTTTTGGAATTAGCATTCTAGCCTTAAAACTAACGGTACCTGCCATACGATTTTTAGTGAAAATTAAATTTTTCTCGAAAACGGCTCCTACGATTTTGATAAAACTTTCTGAATGATGTTTTCTGCGCAAACTTAATGTTTTGGTTGGAATAGATTTTTCAGGAAAAGTCTTATAACGGTACCTCCCATAGGACCGGTTTTTTGAAATCCGTTTTTCTCGTAAGCCACTGGATGACTTTTGATGAAATTTTTAATGTAGAAGCCCTATTACAAACGAAACAATAAAAATTCTTTAATTTTTCAAAAAAAAGTTTTTTTGAGTTTTTTAAAAAAGTTTTAAAATTTTTTTTTATTTTTTGTTTTTTCCAAAAACGGTTTAATCAATTTTTTTTAAATTTTATTTTTCTGATAAAAACTACAAATTTCTAGAAGTTGGCATACTCAAAAAAAATTTGGAGTATCTTTTCGAAAAGTTTTTCAAAAAAACCGTTTTTTGAAAAAACTGGTCGAACGATTTTGAAAAAAAAATTTCCTTAAATTTTAAAAAAGCAAAAGAAATCTGATGGCTTACTTCATTTTCTCCAAAAAACGTTTTAACTATTGAATTTTAAGTGATTAATAAAATTTCATATGATTTTTTCAATGCTTTTTTCCCAAAATCTCAAGCCCCAAGACCATTTGAACACATAAGAGCAAGTTCATACGACCCAGTCGTGCACTTTATTTTACTTGCGATTATAGGTACTATAAGGCAAGTTATGGATTCGTGCAAAAAAAAAATGTTGAGATAACAATCACACATGACATTACGATGATGAAGAAGTCGAAAAAAGTGGGTCTGGAAACTCCGTCCGTATGTCTGTCTGTCTGTCTTTCTATATGTCTGTTCGCACCTCTAGAGCCCAAGCGGATGGGCCGATTGGCTTCAAATTTGGTATTTGGGATTTATTTGGTAGTTCCAAGGAACATTTTTTAATTTTTACTCTAGGCCCAAAAATAACGGCACCTGCCATACAATCGTGAAGAAAAAAATTGATTTTCTCAAAAACGGCTCTAACGATTTTGATAAAATAAATGCTAGCTTTGGAAAACAATTTATCTTTTGGTTAGAAAATATTTTTTTTAAATTTATCTAATAACGGTACCTCTCATAGAACAAATATTTTCAAAATCAAATTTTCTCGTAAAATATACATTCTATTTCAATAAAATTTTGGCCACAGGAAGTCATTTATTTTAATAATATGGCATTTCAAAGTTTTCAAAAACTTTTTTTTTTGATTTTTTATAATTTTTTCAAAAAAATTTTTGGTTTTCGAAATATGTTGGAAACGGGTATATTGATTTTTTTTAAATTATTTTTCAAATGTAAACTACAGATTGCCATATATTTTTTGCATAGTCAAATAAATTTCAAAATATTTTTTGGAAAAGTTTTTCAAAAATAACCTTTTTAAAAAAAACTGGTCGAACGATTTTCACTATTTTTTTTCCTAGATTTATATATAGCTTTGAAATTTTATTGAATACTTTGTTTTTCCGAGAAAACTCTTAAACTAATTTAAAAAATAAAAGAATTTTCGAAATTATTTAAATTTTGTTTAATATCCATATACACTCAACCAAAAAACTGTGTAAAAATAACTTAAATTCGATCTTACCGTACCTTAGGCCTAAGGTCGTTTTGAGCTTACTTAGTTCTAAGCTATTTTAACTTAAATTGCTTAGTTAAATTGAATTATTGTCATCTGTGTTAAAATTGCCTTAGAAATAACATAATTTATGCAAGATTCCCTCAGGTACTTTTACCTAGAACTAAGGTACTGTCAACGTAGTTTTTTACCTTATCGAGGCGTGAAGTTTACCTAGCAACTAAGTTAAAAAACAAAATGTTTGCCTTAGAAATAGCAAAATTTATGTCAGATTCCCTTAGGTATTTTTACCTAGAACTACTGTAATTTCAGCCTAGTTTTTTACCTTATCGAGACGTGAAATTTACCTAGCAAATAAGTTAAAAAACAAAATGTTTGCCTTAGAAATAGCATAATTTATGTCAGATTCAATTAGGTATTTTTACCTAGAACTAAGGTAATGTCAGCCTAGTTTTTTACCTTATCGTTTGCCTTAGAAATAGCATAATTTATGCCAGTATATAGTATTTAGTATTTATTTATTTCAATGTCTGCTTACACATTAAGAAAAGACTTCTTTTAAGCTAGTGATAAGCTAAAAATTTTGACAATCAATTTTAAGAAGAAAACTACTTTACATACATAATTGTGATAAAATAACAGTAATGAACAAAATTTAAGATACATAATTTTATAAACAAAGTTTACTAAAGAAACAAAAAAAAAAAAAGAAAAATACAAAAACAATTATATATTTTCATCTTAATAAAACAAAAGTTGGAAAAGTACAATATATCTTTTTAAAGTTTTAAATAAAATCAATTCATTAAATAGGCTCGAAGCTGTTTTCTAAATGGGTAACCCATTCAAATATAATGAAGGAAAATAATCGAAGCTCAAGGCTTTTCTGCTGATGACAATACATTTAGATTTTAAGGGGTTTAGAAAAAGTCCATTGCGTGTCGACCAGCAAAATATTTTTGCGAGGTCGTCGTTTATTATGGATGCACAGTCTTCAATTAACCCAAGGGAACAGCTTCTGTACAGTTGAACATCATCCGCATACATCTGTATTGATGAGCCTGTCATCATCGTGGGGAGTTCATTAATATATAGAGAAAAAAGTAGAGGTCCCAGAATCGATCCCTGAGGAACGCCTCTTACAACTGGAAGGAAAGATGACATTTTATTTCCAATTGAAACTGCTTGTTTCCTATCCCGTAGATAAGATGCCAGCAAACCAACTGCAGGGGCTGAAAAATCAAAAGACGATGATAATTTATGACACAAATTAGAATGGTCAACCGTATCAAATGCTTTGGAAAAATCGAGAAAAACCAAGAACGTAACAAGATCATCGTCCAAGGCAAGCCTTATATCCTCGACTATATTCATAATGGCGGTGGTGCAACTATGGTCTTTCCGGAAGCCTGATTGCTGGGTAGAAAGAATGTTCTGTGAACGGAGGTGATCATTGATCTGCTTCTGCAAAAAGACGAAGTCATGGTTCAGAGAATCTACATCTATTTTTTCATTTTATTTATTACACTATCAGTTCTCGAGAGTAAGAAGCTTATATCAAGCATTAACTTACAATCAGAGATTAGCCAACACATATTATGTGCTCACTGGCTACATCATTTAGTGCAGGTGTTAGTTGTTAGTAAGCAAAATATACAAATAGCATAACACAAGCACAAAAAATAAAAAATTGATAAACACATACATTTATACAAAATAGATACAAAAACATTGAGAAATACTAAACATAAACTATGAGCGTGGTGCACTGGTTTTAAATGTTTTTTTTAGAGAGGATTTACTAATATTAAAATCAACAATACTTTTATTTGAGTTGAAAAGTTTGCACATGCGGGTAAGAGGTTCATTCATGCCATAATTAGTACGGTGTTGGGGACAATGCAATAGCTCTAATCTACGAAGATGATGAGCCCCTCCGCGATAGTTAAAACCTACACACGATAGAAGATCGGGTGAGTCCAAAGCTCCCGTTAAAAGTTGGTGAATAAAAATAACATAATTGTTAATACGCCTTTGTGACAAAGTTTGAATCTGTAGAAGTTGAATCCGGTGTTCGTAAGGTGGGAGGTTGTATGGATCTGCCCAGGAGAGACCTTTTAAAGCAAATCGAATAAAATTACGCTGAACTGCCTCTATCCTAGACTTATGAACTTCGTAGAAAGGAGACCATACCTGTGATGCATATTCTAGATGGGGACGAACATGACAGTTATATAAAGCTAGGGTTACATAAGGATTTTGAAATTCCTTCGACCATCTTTTAACAAATCCCAACATGGAATTAGCTTTTTTAACAATAAAGTTGATGTGTTCCGTGAAACTCAAGTCTGGGCTAAAGTTTACTCCCAGATCTTTAAAACTAAAAACGCGATGCAAAACTTGTTGTGAAATGTAATAGCCGTGTGTACTTGGTACCCGTTTCCTTGAAAATGTCATTGTCTGACATTTCGCTGGATTCAGGCTTAAACAATTCTTGCTACACCAGATAGCAAATCTGTCGATGTCGGCTTGCAATTCTACGCGGTCATTAGCTGAGTTAATAGATTTGAAAATTTTCATATCATCAGCGAAAACAAGGATCTCACTAGAATGAATACACGAAGTTACGTCATTGATAGCTAGTATAAACAGTAACGGACCAAGATGGCTGCCTTGTGGGACTCCTGATTTTGCTAGAAAAGGGCTAGAAAACGAATTTCTGAACTTAACTATGTATGATCTGTTTCGGAGATATGAATATATCCAATTAACAAATCCTACAGGGAAACCTAGAGCTTTCAATTTGAAAATGATAATTTCATGTGAGAGTTGGTCAAAAGCCTTTGAGAAATCTGTGTAGATACAATCCAGCTCATGTCCACTCTCTAATGCCTTTGAGCACTTGTTCATAAAGGTTAATAAGTTTGTGACAGTAGACCGCTTCTGCATAAAGCCGTGTTGTTGATGGCAGATTAAATGTTTGCAGAAAAACGTTATACTGTCACAAACTACTTGTTCGAAAAGCTTTGGAATAGAGGACAGTTTAGAAATCGGTCTGAAGTTGGTAATATCGGACTTATTACCCTTTTTGAAGACGGGAGTGATGAATGAATCTTTCCATACTTGTGGAAATTTACCGGACTTAAGGGATAGCTTGAAAAGGAATTGCAAGGGAGAAGCTAAAACGGAGGAACATTTTTTTAATATTATAGGAGGAATTCCATCAGGACCGGGAGAGTAATCATCTTTCAGCAATGAAAGATAATGCAAAACTTTATCATTATCAATTTGGATGTTGTTAAAAGTGGCTTGGGGGAAATCACGGGAGTAGTCAAAGAAATCAAAGTCTATATTGACGGGATTTTCAATAAAGGACTTACTGAAATGCTTTGCAAACGCATTGCATATCTCAGATGAGCTTGTCAAAGCGGAATCTTTGTAAACAAAGTTCACTGGATACCCATCAGACTTCTTCTTTAAATTTACAAACTTCCAAAATTTCTTTGGATCAATCTTTAACGAAATTTCCATTTCCTTCACATATGCTGCATATAGGTTTCTGGAAAGTAAATTAAACTCTTCAAAAAGTGCAAGGAACACATTTTGATCAGAAATTGAAAGACTTAATGTAAGACTTCCAAGCCTTATTCCGTTTGTTGCGTAGAGATTTAAGCTCTTTCGTGTACCACGGATGGCTGGAGTTGATATTTTTAGATATCTTAAGAGGAATTGAATTTATCAAGCAGCTATTGAAAATTTCGTAGAATTGAGTAACTGCGTCGTCAATGTTAGAGCAAACATGAATATTCGAAATATTAGAAGCACTCAAATTGTCGTAAAGTAATTGAAAGTCAGCTTTACGGAAATCAAGTGAATAAGAAGAGTCTTCGGCATTACTGTTATTAAGGAAATTGCTGCTCATATCAAAAAATATATCCAATGGGGGATGGTAGGAGTCTACGTAAGAAATGGCAGAGGTAGATTCTAAATGTTAGGTAAATTAAAGTCACCCAACAGCAGTGTTGGATAGTTACGCGTAACTTTGATATTTTAATTAGTTACACATAACTAATGTAACTTATGTAACTAATGTAACTAATGTAACTAAATGTAACTAATTGTAACTAAATGTAACTAACTATAACTAATAGAATTTTTCAAATACAAAAACTCACATTTTATGTTAAATTGAAATTTAGAACTTCCGTCCACAAACCCGATCGAATGACGTTTGACTACACTGTATTAGGGCAAAGCTGGATGATTGATATTGCCGTCGGGCCAGCTGCCAGCTGTGGCAACGGCAACCTGGCAAGGAATACGTTTTTCAATTACTATATTTCTGCAAAAAAAAAATTAAAATAATAAAACAAAATAGATCTCGTTTGATTTCCTTTGGGCGAGCCAAATCTGAAATTTGAGACCAAATCTGAGATCAAATCTGAATTTACCATACAAAAATAAATCAAAATAAACAAAGAAATGTCCAAGAATCTCAAGAAAGAGGGAAAACTTTAAATGTAAGTAAAAATCTTTTGTATGCTCCAAGAATATAATATTTTATTAGATTTCCTTTTCATCAGGAATACAGTAATTTCAATATGTATTCCTTGCCAAGTTGCCGTTGCCTTGCTAATAAAAGAATTTTGTCAATAGTCGATTGGAATTCAGGATGAAATGTGATTTTTTTATTTTTTATTATTAAGTTAGAGTTAGTTTTATTTAGTTACAGTTAGTTACATTTAGTTACATTAGTTACATTAGTTACGCCAAATATTGGGCGTTACTAATTCATATTAGTTACTTACTTACTTACTTACTTATGTTGGCGCCACTGGAGCGTGGTACTCCAAGGCCTTGCTGAGAATGCCCCTCCAGCCGGCTCGATCTCTAGCCTGCTGTCTCCAATTTCGTACTCCAAGTTGACGGATGTCTCCCTCTACCTGGTCACTCCATCGAAGATGAGGTCTACCTTGGCTTCTGACTCCCTCGGGTTTGGCGTTGAAGACTTTACGAGCTGGAGCGTCGATGTCCATTCGCTCTACATGGCCCAGCCATCTTAGTCTTTGGATTCGAATTTTTCTGGCTAGGCTTATGTCGCTGTACAGCTCGTACAGTTCATTGTTATATCTTCTTCTCCAAACGTTGTTTTCGCGATTTACGCAGACAGGACCATAGATCGTACGCAGAACTTTTCTCTCGAAGACTCCAAGTGAATTTTCATCCGATTGGGAGAGGGTCCATGCTTCCGCACCATATAGCAGGACCGGGATGATGAGTGTTTTATACAGTGTCACCTTGGTTCTTTTCGATAGGGCTTTACTCCTCAATTGCTTACTCAGCCCAAAGAAACAGCGATTAGCAAGAGTTAGTCTGCGTTTGATTTCAGCGCTGATGTTGTTGCCTGTGTTTACAGCAGTGCCCAGGTAGACAAATTCACTGACTACCTCGAAGTTATACCTATCAATGGTTACGTTCTGACCAAGTCGGTGGTGGGATTGGACTTTTGTTGATGAAAGCATATACTTCGTCTTGTCCTCGTTTATTTTCAGCCCCATTCTGCTTGCTGCTGACTCCATAGTAGTGAAAGCATCGGTTACTGCTCGCTTTGTTCTTCCTATCATGTCTATGTCATCAGCAAACCCAAGTAATTGTGTCTGAAAATGGTGCCTGATGTACTGGCATGAGTGCTCCGTATTACATTTTCAAGCACAATATTAAAACAGCTGCATGACAGTGCGTCACCTTGTATTAGCCCTCTGGTGGTTTCGAAGGTTTCAGTAGAGTCTCTACCAACTTGGACGGAACAGCGAGCATTCTCCAACGTCATCCTGATAAGGCGTATCAGTTTAGCAGGGATTCTAAAGTTAGACATGGCACGATACAGTTCAACTCTATTAACACTGTCGTAGGCGGCTTTAAAATCGACGAACAGGTGGTGGGTGTCGATGTTATACTCTTGGGTTTTCTCCAGGATCTGGCGTAATGTGAATATTTGGTCGGTGGTAGATTTTCCAGGTCTGAAGCCGCATTGGTAGAGGACCTATCAGGTCGTCAGCAAACGGCTTGAGACGTTCACATAAAACGCTGGACAGGATCTTATAGGCGATGTTTAAAAGGCTTATGCCTCTATAGTTGGCGCAGAGGAGGCGGTCTCCTTTTTTGTGAATCGGGCAGATGGTACTGAGATTCCACTCATCGGGCATACTTTCCTCCGACCATATTTTGCAGATGAGTTGGTGTATGCTCCTGACCAGGTCATCTCCAGCGTGTTTAAAAAGCTCCGCTTGAAGGCCATCACATCCAGCTGCCTTATTCATCTTTAGTCTGGTGATGGCTACTTTGATTTCATTTTGGTCGGGCGGGTGTAGTTCGTGTTCGTCATCTAGATTAAATGGAACAAGTTGATCTTGGGCGGGATCTTGGCTGTCATCGCCATTTAGCAACCGGTTAAAGTAGTCTCTCCAGATGGCTAACATCGCCTGCGTTTCCACTATGGTATTTCCATCCTGATCTTTGCAGGGCCCAGGGCGGCTTGTGAAACCGGATGTAGACTGTTTCACCTTTTTATAGAAGTTTCGTACCTCTTTTCTGCAAAAACATCTCTGCATCTCCTCGACTTCGCGTTGCTGGTGTTCTTTTTTCTTTCTCCTGAGTAGACGTTTCTCAACTTTCCTTCGCTCAACATAGAGATTTCTGGATGCTCTAGTATCTCTCTGGAGCCACGACTTGTATGCCTCCGTTTTGGCTTTGTTTGCCTGAGCACATTCGGAGTCGAACCGTTACGCGTAACTAAACGAGTAACTTACTTCATGTAACTTACTTGCCAACACTGCCCAACAGTAAAATGTTGCTATTTGAACTGGCAATATCAATCATCTACATTATCTGGAAATTGCTTTCCTAGACCCAATTTCTTCAAATTCTTCCATAACTGACGACCATTCATAGAAGTATCGAGCTTTTCTCTGTACATATTAACCTTAGCAGTTCGTATTTTGCTAACTACTTGGTTCCGCAACCTACGGTACATTTGAAGATGTTTTTCCAGCCAGATTCCCTTAGGTATTTTTACCTAGAACTAAGGTAATGTCAGCCTAGCTTTTTGCCTTATCGAGGCGTGAAATATACCTAGCAACTAGGTTAAAAAACAAAATGTTTGCCTTAGAAATAGCATAATTTATGCCAGATATACTTACGTAATTTTACCAAGAACTAAGGTAATGTTACCTAGTTTTTCTAACTTATCGAGGTGTGAAATTAACCTATATTTTTGCCCTAGGAATAACATAATTTATGCAATTTTTACTTGCGATTATAGGTACTATAAGGCAAGTTATGCATTCGTAAAAAAAAAAAAATTCTAACAATCAAACATGACATTACGATGATAGAAAAGTCGAAAAAAGTGATTCCGACAATTTTGTCTGTCTGTCTGTCTGTCTGTCTGTCTGTCTGTCCGTGTGTCTGTCTGTCTGTATAGTTACCTACAGCCTAAACGGCTGGACCGATTTGCTTCAAACTTGGTACATAGTATTATTATGACGTCCTACAGAGGGATTTTTGGAATTAGCATTCTAGCTCCAAAACTAACGGTACCTGCCATACGATTTTTAGTGAAAAATTAATTTTCCTCAAAAACGGCTCCTACGATTTTGATTAAACTTTCTGAGTTGTGTTTTCTGTGCAAACTTTATGTTTTGGTTGGAATAGATTTATCGGGAAAAGTCTTATAACGGTACCTCCCATAGGACCGGTTTTTTTAAATCCGATTTTCTCGTAAGCTACTTGACGGATTTCGATGAAAATTTTAATGTAGAAGCCCTTTTATAAAATAAATAATATAAATTCTTAAATTTGTCAAAAAAAGTTTTGTTGAGTTTTTTAAAAAAGTTTCAAAATTTTTTTTTAATTTTAGTTTTTTCCAAAAACGGTTTAATCTATATTTTTTAATTTTATTTCTCTGATAAAAACTACAAAGTGCTAGAAGTTGGCATACTCAAAAAAAATTTGGAATTCTATTTTCGAAAAGTTTTTCAAAAAAAAACTGTTTTTTGAAAAAACTGGTCCAACGATTTTGAAAATTTTTTTTCGTAAAAATTCAAAAGCGTAAAAGAAAAATGATGGCTTACTTCATTTTCTCCAAAAAACGTTTGAGGTATTGATTTTTAAGTGATTTATAAAATTTCATATGATTTTTCAACGCTTTTTTCCCAAAATCTCAAGCATCCAAGACCATTTTAACACATTAGAGCAAGTTTGTACGACCCAGTCGTGCACTTTATTTCCTAGAACTATAGGTTCCCTTTTTGTCGACCGTGATCCAAAAATGATGACGTCCTCCTTCTTATACTTACCATTTTTGCTGACCTAAATCTTTAAGGAATAAAAATATAAGTGCAAAAGTCAAGATTTTATATATTTTTTATAATAAGATATTTTATTTAACAAAAAAAAACTTAACAAAAAATAAAATTAAATAATTGATTCTTATAAAAAATAATGGTTTTAATTAATATTTATTAAATTAAAGCTATTCCATCATTTTGAAAATCGAAGAGTATTATGTTTTGTAAAATGTAATAATTTTAATTTTCTTAAATAGATACGTAGTAATGAGTTATCAGCAGACGTTTTTGCCCACACAAGCTCACACAGCACAATATAATTTACTACCTAAACATCCGAATCCGATGCAGATTGGATTTCATCATCCCATCTTTCGCCATATCGCCATACAATATGCAGACTGAGCATATATTGTCAATGACACAAACATCGATCGTCTCTTAAGAAAGATTGAATGTTCCAATATATTTTTTAGGCAGTCTGATTCGAACCACCAACGCGCCTGCTATAATTTCGGGTTAGTAGTAATAAGTTAGTTTAAGATTTATCAAATAAAAAGAATACCTATGTATATATTTTTTTTTATAAAAAAACGTGAAAACTGCTTAATTTTTTTTTCAAAAACTATATATAAATGTATTTGCTGAATACCTTTGGAATATGTTTAGAAAAAGTTTTTCAAAAAAATATAGGTTGTTGTGATTTTCTATTAGTGCTTCTAGATCTTGAAAAGTTCTTTGGTTGAAACGCGGCAGCAGCAAAACATCTTATATTTTTATAAAAGTTTGAACAAATTCCCAAACTTTATCATTAGCTGGAATTAAATGGCCAATAATCAAGGGAAAGTGATGCACGAATGTCCACATTTCTCTGGCTGAAGCATAAAATGTTCTTCGTTTTACGTGTTCTGTGGTGATGTCTTTAAATAAATTGCCTTTTTTCGGTATCTCCTAATGAAAATGTAGCCTTGAATGTATTAAATTCATAGAGTGTAAATATTTTGTTTTTAATATAGTGTTCTAATACATGTGCTAGGTTGTAATGTGCGACGCCCTCAAATATGTCATGCATGACGTCAACAGAAAAGTGGTTGACGACATGAAAAGAAGGTATATTTATTATTTAAAATAGAATTCTTGTAAACTCCCGTAGAAGAAAAATCTGATGTAAGGTTCTCTTCATAATTTTCTTCATTGCGAATTTTTGTCAAGTCTTCTTTGCACATGACTTTGGTTTCTTTACTGCATGCTGTACAAAATCTACAGTAGTGGTTAGCAGAAAAACATTTGCTGAATTCCAAGATTTGATTAAGACCTAAGTTATCGCCTAAGACTATTCCCACAATAAAGTGAACTCTTATTTTCCCGTTTTTTAAATTGATATCAATGTCATCTTGTTCCAAGGAAACAATCTCTTATAAGGTTATTAAAAATGTTAAATCATTGCCATAATCTTTAATATCTTGTGCTTTGATTAAGGCTGCTGTATATATATCATTAACCTTAGAAGAATTCTCGAAAATAGGAATTGACACACACTCTCCTGTTATTTTATGAACGCCCGTGTGTGAGCCCAAGGGATTATTGACCTCAAAATCGTCTGTATATAAGTAGTAAGGGACTGGTTTTTTGTTTATGTACATATCTTTCTTTTCTTTCCATAATTTACTATTTACGAAGTCTCCTTTTTGTAAAGTATTATTTTTTTCGGACAAGTAATCAGTAAGTACTTTTTGGTTTTCATCTTTTTCGAATATTTTTCGGAATTGAAATTTTATATTCATCCAAATCCCTTTATTTACTTCTTCATCCAAAACACTTTTTCCATTCTTAAAAACATTCGATATTTCTCTATGTAAATCAAATTCTTTTGGTTCCTTATATAAGTCTCGGTTTTCTAACCATTTCTGGAATTTGTAGTCAGTATCTAGTTCTTTGAGCAGCGTTTTGTACCAATTGACAACCTTTATTAGTTTTTACTTGCGATTATAGGTACTATAAGGCAAGTTATGGATTCGTGCAGAAAAAAAAATTTGAGATAACAATCACACATGACATAACGATGATGGAGAAGTCGAAAAAAAGTGGGTCTGGAAATTCCGTCCGTCTGTCTGTCTGTCTGTCTGTCTGTCTGTCTGTCTGTATGTCTGTTCGCGCCTCTGGAGGCTGAACGGGTGGGCCGAATTGCTTCAAATTTGGTATTTAGGATTTATTTGGCCGTCCCTCGGAACAAAATTTTTTATTTTTGCTCTAGGTCCAAAAACAACGGCACCTGTCAAACAATCTTGAAGACAAAAATTGATTTTCTCTAAAACGGCTCTAACGATTTTGATAAAACTTTCAGAATGCTATTTTTGCAAGACAATCTATCTTTTGGTTAGACATTTTTTTAAAAAATTTGTCTAATAACGGTACCTCTCATAGAACCAGTATTTTCAAATCAAATTTTCTCGTAAACTATACATTCGATTTCAATAAAATTTTGGCCACAGGAAGTCATTCATAATTTTCAAAAACTTCATTTTTTGATTTCTTATAATTTTTTCAAAAAATTTTTTGGTTTTCGAAATATGTTGGAAACGGGTATATTATTGATTTTTTTTTCTAAATTATTTTTCAAATGTAAGCTACAGATTGCCATATATTTTTTGCATACTCAAATAAACTTCAAAATATGGTCGAACAATTTTCAATATTTTTTTTCCTAGATTGACGTATAGCTTTGAAATTTTATTGCATACTTAGTTTTTCCGAGAAAACTCTTAAACTAATTTAAAAAATAAAAGAATTTTCGAAATTATTTAATTTTTTTTTTAATATTCATTATGCAGCCACAACGCAATTGCTTATCATAAGAGCAAGTTCGTGCGACCCAGTCGTGCATTTTATTTCTTATCACCTTCACACATGGAAGATGTCATATTCATTAAATTGTCGAATAAAGGAAATAATATGAATGTTTGAATTCCAAGTTGTATGGAAGTGACATATTTTCGAGAAAAATTATTGTTGTTGTGAAGGCTCAAAAAAAATTCAACTAATAAATTTTCAATTGAAATGTTTGAGTTTACGGCAGCAACTAATGGCGCTTGATACTCTTTTGTACTGCAACTAGCGTGTTCAACCTGATCTGGATTTATTAAAGTAGACCTACTATAATTTCTTTCCGAAAAATTCTCATATGCGCAAGGGGTTTGGCGATCATTTTTTATTTGTTCAGTTTTAGAAGGACTTTGAATTTGATTTCAATTGTTTGTCTCCTTCAAATGGGAATCAAATGCCTTTTATAAGAGGATATTCCTTGAAATAGTTGACCACATGATTTTTGAAAGCATTTTAGTCTACTATTTTTATCACAGCCATGCATTATTTTCAAATGGCTCATAAGATTGTTTGTCTTTGAACAATTGCATGCATATAAAACAAAACATCTTAATTATGTTGTCGACGAAAACGAGGCAATTGAAATTAAAATATTGAGAATATGTATTACTCGGCGTCGCGTCAATATTTAGGTTAGGTACTGTTTGGGAAAAAAAATACGTATCACCTTAAGATGATGATGTTTTTTTATAAATAAAGATATCAACAAATATAGCTGGTAATTGTTTGTAATACGTTAATTGATGTGCAGAATTGAGTGAGTGAGAAAAGTAAATATTATTCAAAATACTGCATAGAAAGTTTCATCAAAATCGTTAGAGCCGTTTTCAAGAAAAATAAACTTTCTTTAACGTTTGTATGGCAGGTACCGTTAATTTCAGACCTAGAATGCCAATTCAATAAAATGCACGACTGGGTCGCACGAACTTGCTTAATTGCTTAGTGGCTGCATATATGGATATTAAAAAAAATTAAAATGATTTTGAAAATTCTTTTATTTTTTAAATATGTTTAAGAGTTTTCTCGAAAAAACAAAGTATGCAATAAAATTTCAAAGCTATATGTCAATCTAGGAAAAAAAAATATTGAAAATCGTTCGACCAGTTTTTTTTAAAAAGGTTATTTTTGAAAAACTTTTCCAAAAAATATTTTGAAATTTATTTGAGTACGTAAATATATGGCAATACGTATTTTACATCTGCAAAAATAATGCTAAAAAAATCAATATACCCGTTTCCAACATATTTCGAAAACCAAAAAATTGTTTGAAAAAATTATAAAAAATCAAAAAAAAAAGTTTTTGAAAATTTTAAAATGCCATATTAATAAAATTATGAATGACTTCCTGTGTCCAATTTTTTTGAAATCAGATGTATAGTTTACGAGAAAATTTGATTTAAAAATACTGGTTCTTTGAGAGGTACCGTTATAAGAAAAATTTTGAAAAATCTTTTCTAACCAAAAGATACACTGTCTTAAAAAAATAGCATTCTGAAAGTTTTATCAAAATCGTTTGAGCCGTTTTTGAGAAAATCAATTTTTTTCTTCACGATTGTATGGCAGGTGGCGCTATTTTTGGGCCTAGAGCAAAAATTAAAAATATGTTCTGAGGGACTGTCAAATAAATCCTTAATACCAAATTTGAAGCAAATCGGCCCATCCCTTCAGGATCTAGAGGCGCGAACAGACATACAGACAGACAGACAGACAAACGGACGGAGTTTTTCCAGACCAACTTTTTTCGACTCCTCCATCATCGTAATGTCATGTTTGATTGTTATCTCAAATTTTTTTTTCTGCACGAAAAAATTTTTTTTTTATTGATTTGTCCTTTTTATTTAATTTATTTTTAATTAGCTATTGTCTTTTTTAATCTTTAATTGTAACGCGCGATATCTACACTTATGAACTTTCCGCACTGCTACTGCACAACACAACCATTTATGAAACACTGACTAAATGTGATTGAATTGGAAGGACACATCGAATCGAATTCAACAAGTGCAGTATTACCAGTGATGTGCAAATGAATATTCTTTGAAAATATTTTTTCATCGAAAAGGAAAATATGTATAGGTACCTACATTTTTTAAAAGTGAAAATTTAATAGATAGAGTGTAATTTAATTCAACATTACCTGAAGATTTAGGAGGATGAAAAAGATAAGGAATTAATTTAATTTAATTTAAAAAATGTATTTATTTATTTTCATTAAATAATTTTTTAAATTACACATAGTCATATAGGTACATAATATGAGATTAAAAATATAATTTCGGAAAATATAATAATAAAGATTGAAGCGATTACTATTTTCTAAATTATTAAAAAATAAAAATAAAATACGAGCAAACACAAATCAACTTATTTTTAAGTCAAATTCACCATAGGACTAAGGTAAAATGTCACAGACTGAAAAAATCGTATGGAGAATTGCCTAAGATATAAGTAGAATCACCTTAGGCCTTAGGTAAAGTAAACAGATTGATATTTTTGGAGGGAAAATTAATTTAAATAAAGGCAGATTTGCCCTAGGGTCTAGGTAAGGGCACATCGAATCGAAGTCAACAAGTTCAGTATTACCAGATGTGCAAATGAATATTCTTTGAAAATATTTTCTCATCGAAAAGGAAAATATGTATAGGTACCTATATTTTTTAAAAGTGAAAATTTAATAGATAGAGTGTAATTTAATTCAACATTACCTTACGATTTAGGAGGATGAAAAAGATAAAAAATTAATTTAATTTAATTTTAAAAATTTATTTATTTATTTATTTTAATTAAATAATTTTTTAAATTACACATAGTTACTAATTACTATTTGACTTTTTCATTATTGTTCGAAACGAAATAATTTTGTCTATCATATGACATCGTCATAAGTCATAAGCTTTTCAATGCAATCTTTTGCAACATAATTTGAGGAGCGTTTGAGCAAAACTCAACAAATATTTTGCTAAATCTTCGGGAAAAGTTTTTCTTCTTTCCAATTTATTTTTAAAAAGAAATTTTAAAAAGTATAAATAGAAATATATTTTTCATAGTATAAGAAACAAGCCATTTATACGCTTTCAAAATCTCTTTTTTTGAATAAAATTGAAAAGAAAAAAGAACTCCTCTGAAAAATTAGCTTTCAATTGTAAAATTAAGAAGATTTTATGCATTTTATTTTTACTATTTTTGCAGTGCATTGAACTATTAAAATATTGTAAGAATCCTGTATTTTTTACGATTAGTGATAGCGAGCTGGGTTAACTTGAAAAATTCATAGGTAATAGGTACTACGTTTTCATTAGGACCGAAATTAGGATAATTGAAAATTTGCTAAAAAAGTGTTTTCATCAAGGTTTGCACATTTGGTTTGACAACAAGCTATCTTCCATCTTTTTCGTTTTTACAAACTTTTCATTCTTCCTTTATGTTTTGTTTTGTTTACTACTGCGGTTGTCCTGGATTTAATTTCAAAATAATTATTTTCTTATGTTTACTTTTGCCGTTGCCTTGGATTTCGTTTCCAAATTGACATTTTAGAAAGTATATATTCAAATGTTTTCAATTTAGTTGCGTTTGATTTCTTTTCACATAAATTGCAACCTTGATTTCATCCAAATCAAAAACAATTTTTATTTTATTTTGTATGGCAAATGGAGCCAGATTTGGAAATTTTCTACAAAATCAGTTTTTCTGCCCAAATGAAAACGTAGTATAAGGGAGAAAAAAATTATATATGTATGTAGGTACCTACACTCATATCAATACGATTTCAAACTTTATTTTTCGCCAGAGATACATATGTACAGTACATGGCCATATACATAGGTACATAATATGAGATTAAAAATATAGTTTCGGAAAATATAATAATAAAGATTGAAGCGATTTCTATTTTCTAAATTATTAAAAAATAGTTATTTTTGTATTTATTATTATTATTATTCCATCTTTTACGTTTGTCTTAAGTTGCTTTTCATGTTTGTTTGCTTTGAACAGTTTATGGCTCGAACATATAGGATAAAACATAAATTTTGTTTTGTTGTTAAAATGCCCATGGAAAATAATTTATCTGTTTAAAGCAGTCAACAACAACCGAAATGATTTAGAAAATTAACATATGTAAATCATTTGAATGTTGAATGTTTTCCATTTCATCGCCGCGAATATAAATGCAATAAGCATTTGTTATTTTATAAAAGCAATTTCAGTAAAAATATTTTTTTTCGAAAAAGGTTCTTCCTTTTTTGTATTTTTTTCCAGAGTAGACACCTGGTAACATTGCTTTTGAACATAAAATACGAGCAAACACAAATCAACTTATTTTTAAGGCAAAATCACCATAGGACTAAGGTAAAGTGTCACAGACTGAAAAAATCGTATGGAGAATTGCCTAAGATCAGTGTTGGATAGTTACGCGTAACTTTGAAATTTTAATTAGTTACACGTAACTAATGTAACAAATGTAACTAATGTAACTAAATGTAACTAACTGTAACTTAATGTAACTAATAGAATTTTTCAAATACAAAAACTCACATTTTATGTTAAATTGAAATTTAGAAGTTCCGTCCACAAACCCGAACGAATGACGATCGAATGACTACACTGTTTTATGGCAAAGCTGGATGATTGATATTGCCGTCGGGCCAGCTGTGGCCACGGCAACCTGGCAAGAAATACATTTTTAAATTACTATATTTCTGCAAAAAAAATTTAAAAATAATAAAACAAAATAGATGTCGTTTGATTTCATCTGGGCGAGCCAAATCTGAAATTTGAGACCAAATCTGAGATCAAATATAAATTTACCATACAAAAATAAATCACAATAAACAAAGAAATGTCCAGGAATCTCAAGAAAGAAGGGAAAACTTTAAATGTAAGTAAAAATCTATTGTATGCTCCAAGAATATAATATTTTATTAGATTTCCTTTTCATCAGGAACATAGTAATTTCCATATGTATTCCTTGCCAGGTTGCCGTTGCCCTTGCTAATAAAAGAATTTTGTCAATAGTCGATTGGGATTCAGGATGAAATGTGATTTTTTTTTTATTTTTTAGTATTAAGTTAGAGTTAGTTTTATTTAATTACAGTTAGTTATATTTAGTTACATTAGTTACATTAGTTACGCCAAATATTGGGCGTAACTAATTCATATTAGTTACGCGTAACTAAACGAGTAACTTACTTCATGTAATAGCCTATTCAGACCGCACTCGTTTTGGCTATTCGTTTACCAAAACGAGTAGAGCGTTCACACCGAACATTTACTCGTTTTTGTTTGACATTTAAATTTTAGATTTCAAGTTAAAGTAATTCCTATTATTTAAGAAATTATTGAAACGAACACAAAGCAATTGAATTTTTGAATTGCAACCAATTAAAACTGATAAAGCAGCATACATTAACCTATGGAAGCCCTTGCCGGTGCTGATATCAGTTTGATTGGTCAGTTTGATGTTGGTTTCTATTCTGCCTACTTGGTCGCCAAAAAAGTGACTGTCACCTCGAAGCAGAAGGATGATGAGCAATACGTGTGGGAATCTGCTGCTGGCTGCTGCCCTTGGTACATGGTAGAAAGATAGTTTTGTGCATCAAGGAGAGGACCAGGCCTAATATTTGGAGGAGAGCAAGAACAAGGAAATCATTAACCATCGCAGTTCATTGGCTATCCAATGAAGTTGATCGTCGAGAAAGAGCCCTACTAGGAAGTCAAGTGCAGAAAGAAATTGATATTAGCGAGCTTTATTACGAAGATGTTGGTGAGGTTCAAGGTATCGACCAAGATGCCGACAAGAAAGACTTAAAATGAAGCTATATTTATTTATTTACATACATAAAATCATTTTCGAACTTTGCTTTGTTTTCTTCACGCTTCTCTTTCTCACCCTTGTTGCGATTCCAACCCTTCCTTGGTCACAAATACCAGTCGTTTGCCTTTGAGGTGTTTGTTGGCATATTTATGCTGATAAATACACTACCACGACGCACGTACAACTTGATGTTCTCGAAGAGGAATAAAGAGCAGGGCCCGGAATTAAAACCAACCATCCACAGTGAAGTATTTCACAGCCAAATGGTCCTCCCAGTCGTTGGTCAGATTATGTCCATATTCCTCCTTGGTAATATCATCTCGATTTCTGGTCCAGATGAATTTACTCTTGTTTAACTCCTCGTCTACTGTGTACCTACTACCTAACTAATTATAATAAAAAGAACAGTGGTATACAAACATTTGTAGAAAAATATTACTTACCGCTGCCACGAAAAAGAATGCCTTCAAACCAATTGCAGAAATAATGAATTTATTTTGACAGCAAGCCATCAGCTGTTCTATATTTTGAGTTTCTATTCACAATAACATCACAAAAAGATCTGTTCGAGTAGTTCATCTTGAAATTGCAACTCGTTTTCCAGTTGTTTTGCGGAAAACGAGTCGTTTTGCAAAACGAGTTGGGTATCAAAAATGTATGGGAAAACGAGTCGTTTTGAGTAGTCGTTATGCGGAAAACGAGTAAATGCTCGTTTATGGTTTGGTGTGAATAGGCTATAACTTACTTGCCAACACTGCCTAAGATATAAGTAGAATCACCTTAGGCCTTAGGTAAAGTAAACAGATTGATATTTTTGGAGGGAAAATTAACTTAAATAAAGGCAGATTTGCCCTAGGATTTAGGTAAAGTTAGGCAAACTTTGATCGGTTAATAAAAAACGGAGATACAAATTGGAGGGAACATTTCCTAAAAATTTAGGCAAAATTAGCCTAGGATATAGGTTAAGCAGATTTTTCGATTGAAGGGAAATTTACCTAAAATATAGGCAGATTTAACCTAGAGCGAGCTTAGATAAAGATAAGGAAACATGTACCAAAGGGAAAATTACCTTAGATATATGTAGAATTAACTTAGGACTTAGGTAAAGTAAACAGATTAATAATTATTGGAGGGAACATTTACTTAAATAAAGGCAGATTTGCCCTAGGGTTTAGGTAAAGTTAGGCAAACTTTGATCGGTAGACAAAAAAACGGAGATAAAAATTGGAGGGAAAATTTCCTAAATATATAGGCAAAATTAGCCTAGGCCATAGGTTAAGCAGATTTTTCGATTGGAGGGAAATTTACCTAAAATATAGGCAGATTTAACCTAGAGCGAGCTTAGATAAAGATAAGGAAACATGTATCAAAGGGAAAATTACCTAAGATATAAGTAGAATTAGCTTAGCATGCATTATTTTCAAATGGCTCATAAGATTGTTTGTCTTTAAACAATTGCATGCATATAAAACAAAACATCTTAATTATGTTGTCGACGAAAACGAGGCGATTGAAATTAAAATATTGAGAATATGTATTACTCGGCGTCGCGTCAATATTTAGGTTAGGTACTGTTTGGGAAAAAAAATACGTATCACCTTAAGATGATGTTGTTTTTTATAAATAAAGATATCAACAAATATAGCTGGTAATTGTTTGTAATACGTTAATTGATGTGCAGAATTGAGTGAGTGAGAAAAGTAAATATTATTCAAAATACTGCATAGAAAGTTTCATCAAAATCGTTAGAGCCATTTTCAAGAAAAATAAGCTTTCTTTAACGTTTGTATGGCAGGTAAACTTTGATCGGTAGACAAAAAAACGGAGATAAAAATTGGAGGGAAAATTTCCTAAATATATAGGCAAAATTAGCCTAGGCCATAGGTTAAGCAGATTTTTCGATTGGAGGGAAATTTACCTAAAATATAGGCAGATTTAACCTAGAGCGAGCTTAGATAAAGATAAGGAAACATGTATCAAAGGAAAAATTACCTAAGATATAAGTAGAATTAGCTTAGGACTTAGGTAAAGTAAACAGATTAATATTATTGGAGGGAAAATTAACTTAAATAAAGGCAGATTTGCCCTAGGGTTTTGGTAAAGTTAGGCAAACGTTGATCGGTGGACAAAAAACGGAGATACAAATTGGAGGGAAAATTTCTTAATGATATAGGCAAAATTAGCAGGCCTAGGTTAAGTAGATTTTTCGATTGGAGGGAAATTCACATAAAATATAGGCATATTTAACCTAGAGCGAGCTTAGATAAAGATAAGGTAACATGTGCCAAAGGGAAAATTACCTAAGATTTAAGTAGAATTAACTTAGGACTTAGGTACAGTAAACAAATTAATATTATTGGAGGAAAAATTAACTTAAATAAAGGCAGATTTGCCCTAGGGTTTAGGTAAAGTTAGGCAAACTTTGATCGGTGGACAAAAAACGGAGATAAAAATTGGAAGGAAAATTTCCTAAAGATATAGGCGAAATTAGCCTAGGCCATAGGTTAAGCAAATTTTTCGATTATAGGGAAATTTACCTAAAATATAGGCAGATTTAACCTATATAGAGCGGGCTTAGATAAAGATAAGGAAACATGTATCAAAGGGAAATTTACCTAAGATATAAGTAGAATTAACTTAGGACTTAGGTAAAGTAAACAGATTAATATTATTGGAGGGAAAATTAACTTAAATAAAGGCAGATTTGCCCTAGAGCTTAGTTAAGCAAACTTTTTTATGATGAAAAAAAAGAGAGGGAAAATTACCTAAGACATATGCAGATTTGCCTTAGGCCTTGGCTAAAATTTAAATGATGTTAATTATTGGAAGAAAAAACAAAAATTACCAAAATCACTCGTGGCCTTAGGTAAAGTTAAGCATACTTTGTGAATTGTATTAAAGGAACAATTTCCTAAAATATAGGCAAAGTTACCTTAGGGCTTAGGTAAAGCCATAAGCAGACTTTGATTGGAGGGAAAATTACCTTATATATAGGCAGAATTGTCTTACAGGTGCCATGCCATTTGGCCATATGGCCATATTTCAAAATATGGCCATATGACACTTTTGAATTGTGTCATATGACCATATTTTAATATATGGCTATTTGTCGCTTTGGTAATGTGTCATTTGACCATATTTTCTTGTGTCATATAGCCATATGGTCAAATGACGCTTTTTAATTTGATATCTGTAGAGTGTATACAAGTACACAAACATTCATACATCATATATACATAATGTGTATTCATACTTCAGGGTTCAGGTACAATAATTGGTGGCGAGCGAAATTTGCCCAACAGAGAATCAATTTGGGATGTGACTTTGCTAAAAAAATTAAAATTTTGCAGTGACCCCTTCCCCCTCCCCCCATCTTTTTCCACCTTCCACCCACTTTTCCAACCTGTCGACTGGACGTATGCATGTGGCATATATGAGCATATCACAAAGAACGTGACTCCTTCAAGTTTTAAAATCACGATATCTCCGAAATTGTTATTCTTACAAAAAAATGATATTAACAAGTTTTGTAGATAATTTCATGGTCTACAACTTTGTCTTATGTATTTTTATGATAAAACCTACCGTTTACCAGAAAAATTGTAAAAACCATTTATTTGACATTTGACCTTGAATAACTTCTAACACACCAGTCGGATCGATGGGGATGTTGCTTAATTTATTTGAAATAGTGTTCCTAACGCCTGTACCAATTTTCAGCTTTATGCGACTTTTTGCAAACCTAGCACTATTTTTTTGTCTATTTTGACCGGACTATTATATTAAGTAGTTTTCTTTCCATTTTGCATTGACAGATTCTTAATTTTTCAATAGAATTCGATGTTAGTCCCATTGTTTGTAAACCGTATGTCATTACAGGAAGTATTGTTGAATCTATGATGTATTTTTGTGTGTCTTTTCCAATTTTTGCATCTAGAATCTGTTTGACGTTCCAAAATTGTTTCCAACAATTAGGTATTCTTCGATTTATTTCCTTTTCTTCCTGGTTATCAAATGATTTCAGTTGTCCTAAATAAATGTAGTCATCAGTATACTCTATTTTATTATTTTGAAGCAAGATTTCCTTTCTTATATAATTTGTCATGGCTTTAGTTTTGCTAAGATTTAATAAGAGTCCGTTAATTTTACATTCATCTGCAAGTTTGTTCACCATTTTTTCTAAGTCCTCTGGTTTGTCTGATAGAAGAACAATGTCATCTTACTTTACTTACTTAAGGTGGCGCAGACAGTCCATTGTGGACCACGGCCTCAACCAACATTCCTCGCCAGCTAGGCCGGTCCCTAGCCAGTGGCCTCCAGTTGCGCACACCAAGTTGGTTGAGGTCGTTTACCACTTGATCGCGCCACCTTAGATGGGGTCTTCCAGAACTGCGTCGGCCCTCCGGGTTGGAATTGAAGACTCGTCGGGCAGGAGCGTTTTCGTCCATACGCTCCACATGACCCAGCCATCTAAGCCGCTGAATTTTCAGCTTCTTAACCAAGTCAATGTCGCTGTATAGCCCGTACAGTTCGTCATTGAATCTTCTCCTCCATACTCCATTGATACATACAGGCCCGAATATCACCCGAAGAATCTTTCTCTCAAAGCACCCCAGCCTGTATTCATCCGATTGTGTCAGTGTCCACGCTTCTGCCCCATACAGCAGGAATGGAATGATAAGGGTCTTGTATAGTGTCTCCTTGGTCCTTTGAGAGAGGGCTTTACTACTAAGATGCCTTCTTAGCCCGAAGAAACAGCGATTGGCAAGAGTGATTCTTCGACTGATCTCTTCACTGATGTTGTTCTGAGAGGTTATAGTGGAACCCAAATAGACAAAGTCCTTGACAACCTCAAAGTTATATCTGTCCATTGTGACGTTTTGTCCGAGCCTACGGTGATGATCTACTTCACCCGAGGACAGCATATACTTTGTTTTATCTTCATTTACAGCCAGACCCATTCGAGCCGCTTCCACTTCAATACTTGCGAATGCTCCACTGACAGCGCGCTTCGTTCTTCCAATAATGTCAATATCATCAGCATAGCCAAGTAATTGAACGGATCTAAAAAAAATCGTACCGCTGGTGTTGACATGCGAGTTGCGTACGATTGCCTCAAGAATGATGTTGAAGAGGTTACATGACAGCGCGTCACCCTGTCGTAAGCCTTTCTCGACATTAAATGAGTCGGTGGTGTTCTTACCAATCTTGACGGAGCAGCGCGAGTTCTCCATAGTCATCCTGCACAATCGAACGAGTTTGGCAGGGATGCCAAGAAGCGACATGGCTCTGTATAGCTCGTTCCTGTTTACGCTGTCATAGGCGACTTTAAAATCGATAAAGAGGTGGTGAGTATCGATTTGGAATTCTTGGGTCTTTTCCAAAATCTGCCGAAGTGTGAAAATTTGGTCGACGGTTGACTTACCGGGCCTGAAACCACACTGATAGGGGCCAATCAGTTCACGTGCGAAAGGGTTCAGACGTTCACACAGAATGGCCGACAAGATTTTATAGGCGACATTTAGGAGACTTATACCTCTGTAGTTGGCGCAGTTTAGAGTATCTCCTTTCTTGTGGATAGGGCACACAATGCTGAGGTTCCATTCGTCAGGCATACTTTCATCCGACCAGATTGTACAGATGAGTTGGTGTATGCTCCTCACCAAGTCATCTCCCGCTGCTTTGAAGAGTTCAGCCGTAAGGCCATCAGCTCCAGCAGCCTTGTTGGGCTTTAGTTTAGATATTGCTATCCGAACTTCTTCTTGGTCGGGAGGACGGAAATTTTGTTCATCATCATCCAAATCGAATGGATCATTCTGCCTGACAGCGATTAGTTGGCCGCCTTCGCCGTTTAACAGTCTGCAGAAGTGTTCTTTCCAAATTCTCAGCACCGACTGTGTATCTACAACGACATTCCCACCCTCGTCTCTACATGCTTCCGCTCGGGCTTTGTAACCCTTGGACGAATGCTTTACCCTTTGGTAGAACTTTCGAACATTGCTTCTGCCGTAGCACCCCTCAATAGATTCAACCATTCGTTTTTCCAGTTCTCTTTTTTTTCTTCTGAAAACCCGATGTTCCTCTTTCCTCTTTTGCTGGTATACCGCACGGGAAGCGCTCTTGGCAGCTCTAGTTCGGGCATTCAGAACTGCATGATAGGCTTCGTCTTTGGCCAAGTGTGCGAGCCTGCACTCATCATCGAACCAGGTGTTTCGTTGTGGTCGCCTAATGAAACCCAAACCATCCGTGGCAGCGGTTTTGATGGCCATTTTGCAATGATGCCACTGAGCCTCTGGGTTTGGCGCAGGCGCTGGGCTTGTCAAGAGATAAGAGGAGACATGATTGGCAAAGGTTGTGGCGGTCTCTTGCGATTGTAACTTCGCAACATCAAACTTTCTCACAGTGGATGTTCGATTCTGCGGTCTGGTGGCGATCCGCCTTCGCACTTTAGCTACAACAAGGTAGTGGTCCGAGTCTATGTTGGCCCCTCGGAAAGTGCGGACATCCATGACATTGGAGGCATGTCTGCTATCAATCGCAATGTGATCAATTTGGTTGACGGTATTTTGATCAGGAGACCGCCAGGTCCCCTTGTGTATATTGAGGTGTGGGAAGTATGTGCTAGCTAAGATGACACTTCGCCCCGCAGCAAAGTCGATTAGCCTGTGTCCGTTACCGGAAGTGTTGTCGTGCAGGCTATGCTTTCCGACTGTCGAGCCAAAGTTACCCTCCTTTCCGATTTTGGCGTTGAAGTCACCAAGAATAAACTTAGTGTCGTACTTCGGGCTTTCATCATACGTCTTCTCGAGAAGATCGTAGAATTCTTCTTTGGTCGTGTCATCTTTTTCCTCAGTGGGGGCGTGGACGCAGATCAGCGAGATGTTGTTGAATTTGGATTTAATGCGGATTGTGACAATGCGTTCGCTTATGCCACGAAACCCCAAGACTTCTTGCCTAAGCCTTCCTCTTATCACAAATCCGCATCCAAATAGCCGCTGGTTTCTTGTCCTGTAGCACTTGCCGTAGTAGATGTCGCAGTTTTTCATCCTCCTTGTGCCTTCACCATCCCATCGCACTTCTTGGATGGCTGTGATGTCGGCTTTGACACCATCTAGGGCTTCCACTAATTGTTCGGCTGCACGTGGTCTGTTAAGGGTCCGGACATTCCACGTGCAGAACCGAAATTCGTTGTCCTTGTTTCGTTTGCTAGGGTCGTCATCAGTAGGGTCATCCATATCCGAGGCAGTTGGTTGTTTCGGAACTATTTTTTTTTACGTGGTAGGGGAGTTACCCCGACGCACAACCCCCAACCTGGGGGACCAGACCCTATGCTGCTCTCCTTGGACAAAAGGAGCTGGAGAAATCCAGAGTCAGTAACCCACTACGGGGATGTGAGAGCTGCCGTTGGTCCTATATGGGCTCATCCGCCACCTTCTCTATTTCACTACCCTGACTAATAGTAGTGAAAGGACCCAAAGACCTGAGCTCCGAATATGTCGAAGTAGCTCAATGGGGTGCCTACCATATTGTCTGTAAGCGTCGCCGTTGGTTCACTTAATTGGAAGCTCATCCGCCGCTCGCTTGCTTTCTGAGGGGTTCGTACAGAATAAACTGCTACCCAACAAGAGAAACAGAGGAGTTTTATGGCAGGGCAATTATAGTGTTGCTATTTTTCTGTGATCAACACTCGCGCTTATAAGTTCAGCAAGTCAAGTCCGGGTGGACAAGACCAGTACCCGATGGCTACCACTTGGAGGTAAAATAAGCACAATTGATGCGTATGAGACAGTTGCAACGCTGGGCATCGCCATGTTGATACCAATCAGGGCCTTCCCTATTCATACAGCACCCAGCCATCGAACAATGTCATCTGCAAATCTAAGATTGCTCAATTTCTCTCCCCATATATTTAATATAAATTTATTTTTCCAGTCAAGTTGACAAAATATTTCCTCTAGTACCGCTGAGAAAAGTGGTGGAGAAATTGGGTCTCCTTTTCGTACTCCTCTTTTAATGTTAAATTCTCCTCCCATTTCGTCAGTTTTAATTTTTGCAGTTTTGTTGTTATAAATGTTTTTGATTGTCTGAACAAATATTGGATTGATATTTTGATTCGTCAGTGCTGCCCAAATGCTTTTATGTTCTATCGTAAAAAAAACTTTACTAAAATCAACTAATAAAAGATAGAGAGGTTTCTAATACTCATTAAATTTTTCTATTAGTTGGTTAATGGTCTGTAAGTGGTCAGTAGCTGAAAATCCTTCTCTAAATCTGGCTTGCTCTCTTGGCTGTTTGTCATTTAGTGATATTTTTAATTTTTTTGTATAATGCTTTTGAAAAAAGTTTATACACTGTTGATATTAAGCTGATTGGTCTGTAATTATTCATATCTTCTTTGTCTCCTTTTGTATGTAATAATGTTATGATGCTTTGTTTCCATTGTTTTGGTATCTGTTGAGTTGAAAAGTTTTGTCAGAAATGGTGTGAGAGTTTGTTTTCCGAATTTTAAAATTTCTGCGTCGATACCATCACCGCCTGAACTTTTCTCTTGTCCCAATTCGTCGATGCAGTGTGTGATTTCCATTTCGTTGAAAAGTATCGAATCGTCATCAAAGTTGTTGTCAAGGAAAATGTTGGTGTTGTCTGCTTCATTGTTTGTTGATGAAAACAGGGATTCAAAGAAATCTGTAGCTGTTTTATTTATATCTATTCTTTTGGTAAGTCTTTTTGTAGCATTTTTTATCGAAATGATCCATTCTTTTCCATCATCACATAAAAATTGTTTTGTCTTTTTTATTGATTTTGTATTTTCTAATATGTCTTTTACCTTCGATTCGTTGTAGTTTTGGATATCTGTTTTTGACTGCAATTTAATTGTTTTTCTTAATTCTTTCAGTTCTTGTGTTTCATGTGCTGTCAGATTGGTTTTTGCTCTCAATTCTTCTCTTTTGTTTATCAATATTTTTGTGTTCTGTGAGATTTTTTCGACTTTGGTGTTTTTTGGTTTCATTATAGTGTCCTTTGCTGAAGTTTTTATGATATTTTCGAAGATATCATAAATGTTTTGTATATTTTCTGAAGTGTAAGTGGTGTTTATTATTTCATTTATTTTTCTTCCAAGTTGTATGTTATACGTTGCTTGTTGCTCTGAAGTAATTTCTCTAGGTGTAAAATATTTCTGATGATTCCTGTTCATAGTTCTGTGGTTGATTTTGATTTTTGCGCGTATCATCCTATGGTCACTATCAAATTTTAACGTGGTTATCGTTGAAACGTCCATGATTGTTTTTATTTTATTTGTCAGTACAAGATCAATTTCGTTTTTGTTTTATTATCTGGAGATATCCAAGTCCATTTAAATTTGTCCTTCTTCATAAAAAGAGTTTGCAAATGTCAAATTAAATTCTTGTAGCCAGTTAAGTAATCGGTGAGTGCCATACGAATACTTAAATTTTCCAAAAAAGGTTTTTTTTAAGTTTTTTAACAAAGTTTTTAAATATTTTTTTTCCGATAAAAACAACAAAGTTGGCATATACTCAAAAAAAAATTGGAATATATTTTCGAAAAGTTTTTCAAAAAAAAAACTGTGTTTTTGAAAAAACTGTTCGAACGATTTTGAAAAAAAAAATTCTTAAAATTCGAAAACAGATGGCTTACTTAATTTTTTCCAACAAACGTTTAAACTAGTGATTTTTAAGTGATCAATAAAAGTTCATATCATTTTTTCCCAAATCTCAAACGATAAGACTACGAAGCAAATGGTTTTAGACAAGTAAAAAAGGTTGTAAGCTTTTGTTGAACTCACCTTAACAGAAGCTTCAATTAGCTTGCTTCTGATGAGAACAGAGTTGTTTTAGATGAAGCAAAGTATTGTTTTTTTTTTTTATAGCAGATACCTTGGCAATTGAGAGGTATAAACACTCCAGTTAAGTTAATTTTCTATATTCAAACGCAGATATTTAAATTCTGAAATATTTTCGATACTAAAATATTTCGAGGTGATCATCATGTACCACTGATATTTTTAAAATCGACTTTATAATAGTCGACACTTTGATCAGTCGATATTTTTACCAATCGACTTTTCGGAAGTCGACATTATGACGATCGGTTTTTTTAAATCGACATTATAAAAATCGGCAAATCTTACCCAACCCTATGAAAAGTTGTCTTATCTTTGTCTTAAAGCAAAAAGTTTCCTTTACAAGCATATATTGACTGACAATCAGCACTATGAAAAATGAAGTTGGGAAAATCATTTTTATAAGAACATATTAAAATATACAAGTTTCGTTTTGAAACTTATGAAAACCTTGTGGATCCCAAACCAATGTTTAAGGAGTTCCAAATCATGGTTAATGACAGCTTCCAAGTCATTCAAACAATTATTAGCGTATACAAACGAAGCAACCAACATCATCAGCAAACAAAATTTTATTTGTATTCTTATATCCTAACATTTACTAAACTTTCTTGAGCTTAACCTTTTTTTTCTGTTGGAAAGATATGAAGCAGCTATATATACAGTACTAAAAACTCGTTCTTTATAGATTTCTAGCAACAATTACTCAAAATATTTATTTCATTCATTCTTCCATTTCCCTCCAGGTTCTTAGTTAAATTACCCAATTATTTCGAAAATAGCTTTTTACTCAGGAAATTTGTATAGTTCTCATCAAATACCTATCTTCATTATTTTCAACAACCCCCTCCCCACTTCTCTTACCACCTTCCATATGTTCCCGATTTCAACATTTCTATAAATCACGCAGGGAAATCCCGTAACCAAAAAGTAGACATCAAATACTACATTCGCATTTCTGTCTGAGTGGTTTGTTAGCAGCCATCATTATTTCCGAGTACCTTCCAAGATATACCAGCTATGTACAGTACAGTACACTTGTATACACTCTTCTGTGCTCTTCTTCCATGATATTTGTAACACTACCATACCATAGTTACAAAGATTGGGTATCACATCATCTACATCCACCACCCTACAAAAAAAGAACTGAAGAGCTATACGAAGGTAACTTACAAAAATGCGCAGCGAAAAAACATAGTCAACAAGGACCATCATCAACATACTATCCTCTTCAATCTCTCCTAGATGTAAAAATCTCCAATCTACCCCCAATTGGAATAAATGGCACCATTTTTCGTGCTTTTTTCAACTAAAGGTACAGGAAAAATAGGGGCAAGCTAAGAATTCTTTCATTTATTTTGCCATCTTCAATCGTTTAAGAGATCCTTTTCCAATCCCGTCCCCGTTTAAGATTGTCAGTACCTTCATACATATTATAAAGAAGTTACCTAGGACCTAACTTGAATTTCAAACGTCGATTATTTACAGCCGTGTAGTGAGTTTAAAGTCGTGTACCTAATAAACATATCGGGTTTTAAATCGTAAATTGGCAATTTCGTGAACATCCTGTCAACGAGACTTTTCTTGTAAGACGATTTTGTATATCCTTCGGCCTCATGACAGTATAAATTCATCGTTTGATTGAATTTGACATTGTTGTCTGTGAGAGTAATGAATTTTGGGTATCAACTCGGATATAGCTTATTTTAACAGTAAGGTAATACTAATGTTCACATTATGTTTGCTTAATAAAAAAACAAGACAAATGTTATTAAAATATAAAGGTCAACGTAGCGTATAGCTTATGATGTTATAATTAATTCTTTATGCGCGTTTGTACAGAAGCATAGACAAACTCATTACATATTATAGAAAATTGGCAACCCTGGTTCGTTGACATTTGAAAGTTTCTGTAACTAAGCTTTTTAAGATTTTTGAATATTTATTGATCTTAAAGTGTTTTTTTAAAGTATAAACAATTTTAAACAAATAAATGAAAACCATATTCTTAAAGGTGAGTCTCAGGACCCTAAAAACAAAAGACAATATTCTGAGGTTTCCCCCTTCCACCAATCTACTTCATGCGAAACGCTGCCTACAACATAATTCAGAAGTCGGAAATATGCAAACAGTTGATCTAAAATCCTTGATTCAAGCCTCGTTAGCAGCCATTCTTGATGTGAGACTACAAAACCTGCCAACAAAGTCTGACCTCACAGAAATTACAACAAAAGTGCAGTTTTTAGAATGTGGCGCAATAAATAGAGGTTAAAGAGGTAACCATAATTGAAGAATGGGTACGTTGCCTTACGAAACAGTAGAAACACATTTAATTGGTATACCCAACCCGAAATTTTTTTTTTTTAGTTTCGGCAAGTTTCCTTCACTTGCGTGTACGTAAATCTGACATTCCTTTTTTCTAATGGGTATTCTTCTCCTTTCTTTCTTCATATTTTTAAAGGCTATTATGGGCAACTGATGCACTTTATAAATCGGAAGGAAACTTATAGTTCGGTTTTGACACTTGCTTCCTTTTTCTTTCGGCGTATTATCGTTGGGCCTTAAGTCTTTGCACTGGAGCGTCAAGTTGAGTTTAGTAAGAGGAAATCCATAGAGAAAAACTTGGAAGAGTCATCATAGAGTCATTTCGATTAAGAGCGTGCAGTGGGTAAGAGCGCGTACTGCTAATTTCTTTGGCTGTATAAAGAAACATCTAAGACAAAAAATAAGGAAATCAGTACCTTGCCCCTTGCCAGACATCAAAAAGGAAAGTACTCCACAAGTGTCTACGCAGCTATATTTATGACAAATAAGGGTTGAAAAAAAACCTGTTAACCAAAAAAAATTCTTACATAAAAGTGTGTGAAAAAATAACTTTGCGAGTGAAATCACGCAGTACTTTTGTGGGTAAGAGCGTACAGTGCCCGATCTTACCCCGTATTGAAAATTTCATTTCTTCAACTATTATTTTTTACTCTTAACAGAACAAAAAAAAACTTAAAAAAACAAAATATTTCCTTATTTTATACTTTTTGTTAAGTATCTATATTTTTGTTTTATATTATAAATTGAATTTACGTTGAAGAGTAACAAATTATGAGTTTGTATTCCTTTGTCTTATTTGAATTAAGTTGTCTTTTTTCTTGTATTTTTCTTTTGAGTTTATAGGAAAGGTGGAAGTTGGGGCAATATTTAACTGCTAGGATTCCAATGGAAATTATGTGCGCGCTCTTACTCGAGATTTTGCGCGATCTATCCCTGATTTCGGGTTCGGGGCAACAGTGAACACTTTGACTTGATTTTTTTTTAAACAAAATCATATAATTTATAATTTAACTATTCTCAAAATATAGAAAAACCAGATTAATTCGCTCCAGGAACAACAAAAAAAAACAACATGATCTTTGAAATGCGGGAATCTGAGGATGTGCCGTGCACACGAAAGAATGCTATAGATTTGAAAAACAGTGGGATATCCATTCATCGGGACTATACGAAAGCTGTAAGATATAAATGGAGGCGGCTAATATATACAAATTAAATCAGATATAATTACAAAAAAACATAAATACTAAATTCGCGGTCAAACATTACAAATTATCAATAAACATTCTATTTGGATCAAAATAATAACCTCAAATGCCGCAAGGAAGATGGAATGCGTGTACTACAGCAATTGATTGAGGTTTCTGACAGTGACACTGACAGCTTTAATACCACACCATTGTATATAGAACCTATAACAGTAGATACTATATAAAATACTTTTAAATTTAACACTTAAAAGTTTGAACCGAATTTATTTGTGGTCTAGTTATTAATTAAAAAATAAAAAATGTTCCTTTATTGACCACAAAATTATTTTTTTTTTTTACAAAATTTAATTTTTATTCGTCAAAGTTTAATAAAATATCGAATGCATTTTGGGCAGACAAGCTGCTCATCTTCAGCGTTTTACACGATACTAACAAAATAGATAAATATAAGAACCAAAAAAAGTTAAAACAATAAAAAGAAACAACAAGAAAACATTTAAAGGGTGAGAGAAAACAAAGGAGACACAATATTACAGTGATTCATAGGCCTATGAATAACAGGGGCGATTCCTCATAGTAACCAAGTATATCGGCGGTAAACCAAGAATTTCAAAAAATAAATGTATTTTCAGATATTTAATATTCTTCCGCAAATCAACAGTTCAAAAATTTATAGTTTCAAACACTTTAATAAATGCCTGAACACAAAAAAAACAAAGTTTAGCGCAAAAAAAAGCGATTCCCTTTGACCCAGAACGTGGCATACACTTGTGCAGAAAATCTATTTGATACACCGCTTTGCTACCGTAAACAATTGCGGTTACTATTTTCATACAATCTTCAAAAACAGTAAACACAAACATTCCAATAAACGCCTGTAAAAATAAAAAGAATGGTTACCGCAAAAAAAAAGTGATTCCCTTCCCTTTGATGAGAATTTGTTATACACAAAAAATCTCTGATACCGTAAAAATTTGCGGTAACTATTTGCATACAATCTTCAGAGAGAGATAGACGCATACATTCCACTAAACGCCTGTAAAAATAAAGAGAAGGTTAAGCGCAAAAAAAAGCGATTCCCTTCGACTAAGAAGTCGGCGACAACGTAGAAGGAGAATACAGAAACAGCAACAGATACACATTTTTAACTCTTAAGCAACTTTCGTGCTCGTAGATCGTAGTCGTAGTGTTTCTATTTCTATATCAATTAGCACGACGACGTACGCCGACGCACGTGTTCGCCAACACGAAACGATCAGCTCATAGTCGCTGTTTTGATTTTTATACCCTATTCCATAGAATGGCTATATTGTATTTGGTGTGGAGTTTGTAACATAGAGAAATAATACCGTTAGGTATAGAAAAGTATATATATTTTGACTCAGAATCAAAAGCCTAGTCGATTTAGCCATGTCCGTCCGTCCGTCCGTCCGTCCGTATGTATACTCTCTAGAGGTCGCAATTGTTGAGCTAGAAAGCTGAAATTTGGTATATATAATCTTTGGTTCAAGAGTAAGGCTAAGTTCTTGAACCGGCAAAATCCGCTTACAAACACGCCCACAACCGCCATTTTTGTTGAACAATCTCAATTTGGTAAAATTAAATTATGTTTTTTGTACAGTTACGATGAAAGCTTAACGCTAAGATTTTGCACACGTAAGCTTTAGGTAAACTTTCTTCCAATTAAATAAAAATATTTCAGTTTGGGCGTAGCTGACGCCCATTTTTCACACAAAACCATCAATATTGTTTTTATAAAATAACAATTGTTATATTAATGCGAAAAACATTAAATTTTGTGGGTATTACTTGCACATAAACATCTTGTGTATGAAATCAAAAAATTTGATTTTGGGCGTGGCTGACGCCCACTTTTCATGAAAGAACGATAAACGTAGTCTCAAATATTTAATGTACTTTCAATATTCAATTTAAACATTTTTCCTTCCGTTCGTTATTTGAGAAATATATCTTTACATTTTCTTGTGTAAATTTTTTCAATACGCCCACTTTTGAAGGCGTGATTTTGATAAAATACCTTTGTTCAGGTAAGATTGTTTAAAAGCTATTCGATTCAGCTGTAGTTTTACACATATGCCTAAATACTGATCAAAGCTCAGTTAATGCTTCAATTTTTAAGACACGCCCACTTTTAAGGGGCGTTTCTGTCAAAAGTCGTATAATGCATTCATTTTTTAACGTTTTTTAACTATCGGTCGCAGTTTTGAAGTAAAAAGATGAACACGTAGATTTATATTCCTTGGTTACGTAGCAGAGTGTGGTATAAGAATTGTTAAAAATATCTATAATCGCTATTTCCGTTCAAAATCTAATTTTTAAAAATTTAAGTTTTGTCTTGTTTTGTTCAAATCGATCTGCAAGAATAAAATTGAACGTCACTGAGCTCATACCAATTGCCTTGGCAATAAAAATTTTTGACTTTGGGCGTGGCGCACGCCTTTTTTTTATTGTGCCAGGACTAATTGAACATCACACCACACAAAATTAATGTTATTGAATTTTGTTCTGTCTGCTAAAGAAGAATTTTGTTTCTGAAACTGAAATATCGGCTGGCTGCGGGAGGCAGACGCATACACATACAAAAATATAGGGAATAGGGTATCCAACAGTTCGTTGCAAAGGTACTGTAGCTCTCGCTTATTTTTTAATTTGTTTTGTGATCCTACATACATCACTCGTTGAATTAATGTCATTGTAATAATTATGTTATTATTTATTTAATTATTATTTCTTTGTGTACTTTTATTATTTATTTTGATTTTTTTTTACTTTAAGTCATTAATTTTATTAATAATAAAATTAACGTGCAATGTGTATTTTTGTTTGTTTTGCAAACATAAATCGCTTAATATAACTTTTTTTTATTATTATTTATTTTCGTATTTTAGTTTTCATTTAACTCATAATTTTTCACTATATAAAATTAACATTTTTCCTTACTAAAAATTTTATCATAAATTAAAAAAAAAACTTTTGGACAACAACAGTTTTGAGTTTTTTTTATTATTGTCTTAACTTTCCCGAGGGTCGTAGGTAAACCAAGGACGAGGACCAGGAATCGCCACTGATGAATAACTGTTCATCCAAAAAACATCAAATTGCATGAACACTGATATCGGCAATTCATAGGCCTATGAATCACTGTTCATCCAAAAAACATCAAATTGCATGAACACCGATAACGGCAAAAGCAAACAGTTAAAAAGTAATGTATTCTTTTGCTAAAGACTTCAAAATTAACTGGGAATTTTCCTTTGAAGTTAAAGTATTTCAATAAAGAATGGTAATGCATTCTCAAAATTCAAAATGCGTGGGACTTTTGGCGATGCAATACTAAAAGATTGCATTCTTTCACAGCTCTGCTCATTTCAGATTATAGGTGAAGAAGAAAGAAATGGAAAGGAGTAAAGAACATGCTGAGATATGTCATCATTGAAAATAGTAATGAAACGAAAGCTCTAGGTAGGTAGGTAGGTAGAAATGGCGGTTCTAATTTGAGTTGAAAAACTCATTAAAAGAACCTAATTAGCGCTGGTATGCGCCGTTTTGTTACCATTAACTAAACAACTTAACGAGGGATTAGACGGATGTGATAGTATGTGTTTCACGGAGAAGGACGGGAAAAACGAGTTTTCTCATGGAAAGGTGACTCAATCTACCAGGCTAACCATAGGACAGTTCCATGTAACCGAACTCCAGACTTTATGCCACCTAGGCAGGTTGCTAGTTGGTAAGGGTACACTCCACACTGGTTCTGTCAAGAGTTGGTCCAGTACGCGAGCTCGGCGTAGAAACCCACCAATAATCATAGACCCGCCACCTAGGCGAGGTGTATGGTTCTCAAGAGAGTTTCCCCGTCAAAAAACCTGATTGATTAGAGGAATTGCGAGAAAAGGACTGCGAAAGGGAAAGGGAGACAATTATAAGCTGCCCAGACACTCCTAAGTCGACTTTAAGCAACCAAACTCCAGACTATATGCCACCTAGGCAGGGTGCTGGTTCGTAAGGGAACATTGAAACCATCCAAAGAGTTGACCTTGTAAATGGGTCCAGCATCCTGTTGTGAGATAAAGCTGGGCATTTGCACAGTAAATGGAATACATCCTTGCAGCATGGACAGCCACTGGCCAGTCTCCCGTGCTTATTGCTACTAACCTGGCTATATCTGACCGGTCTTTGCAGGGCAATGCGTTTGTTTCAGATTTATTGTAGGCAGGCCAAATCTTCCTGGATATGATGCAATTGGTCGAATTGCTCCACCTTTGATTAGATACGGATGTAAAGTGTGATAAGACAATGCCCTTCACAGCCCCTAGGGATTGTTAATGGCTTCGGCGAGTAAGCGGTGAAGGGCTGATCCTTGCCCATCTGCTTTTTCGTTCCCCTGAGAACCACTGTGCCCTGGAACCCAGAGCAGAGTGACTTTCAGGTTTAAGCCAAGATCATCCAGTTCTTCCTGGTATTGCCTGACTAATTTCGAGGATGTGGATGTCGAATTCAATGCCTTGATAGCGGCCTGGCTATCGATTAGTATAGCGACATTTCGGTTTAGATGCGAGTATTGTTGCAGTAATTTGCAAGCCTCCCTGATTGCAAGAACTTCTGCCTGGAAGACGCTAGCAAAGTCAGGGAGACGAAAGGACTTGGATACATTGAGCATTTCTGATTGAGATATTGCTATGACCGTATGGTCTTTCGTTCCAGCACCCGGTCTCCTTTAGTCTAATTGAACTACAGGACATCAAGCATTTAATGTGAAGGTCGGGTGGTTAAAGGTTCAGAATAGCATTTAGGGCACCTGTTGGACAAGGCCGTCCCTGTGACACCGATGCTAGCCGTTCTTTGAACCTTTTTAACTTGTCAGTATTATAGGCTTTGCTGAGAGCGGGCCACCAAACAATAGAGCCGTAGGTGAGAATAGGTCGTACCACGGCTGTGTATGTCCACAGAGTCATCGTGGATTGAAGACCCCATTTTCTACCAAATGTTTTGCTGCAGGCATAAAAGGCTACATAGGCCTTATTTACGCGTTCTTCAATGTTAATTTTCCAGCTGAGTTTGGGGTCAAGGATTACTCATAGATATTAAGCACATGTGGATAGTGATAACATTTGTCCATTGAGGCGGGGTAGAGGGGTTGGTATCTTAGTTTTGCTTGTAAAGAGCATCAGTTCCGTTTTCCTTTGATTAACTCCAAGACCACAGCTAGTGGCCCAGTTGCTACCTTTACTCAAAGCCCTTTCTGTTATTTAATAACAGGTAAAACCTTTTCTAACACTAGAACGACCAAGTTATCCGCATAGGCTACGGCCTTCACTCCACTGTCCTCCATTTCGATAAGAATTTTGTCCATAACAAAAAGCCACAGTAGGGGTGAACGAACACCTCTCTGTGGTGTACCTCTATTAACGAATTTGATGGTTTGGATATTGCCTAAAGATGCTTGAATAATTCTATAACTGAGTATAGAAACTATCCAGTTACGTATATATTTATCGACCCCGAAGTCGACTAGTGATTGACGAATTGATTCAGTTAAGACATTATTGAAGGCCCCTTCTACATTTTGGAAGGATGCCATTGTAAATTCTTTTTAGTGTAAAGTTTTTTCTGTCGTTCTTACTACCTCATGCAGAGCCGTTTCGATGGATCTGCCTTTGAGATGGGCGTGTTGGGATTTTGAGAGGGGAGAGCTTTCTAGGATTCCTCTTAAATGTATGTCTAGGATGTGCTCAAGAGTTTTCAGGACAAACGACGTTAGACTAATTGGCCGAAAATCCTTAGCGGATTCGTGACCTCGCCTGCCGACCTTGGGAATGAAAACTACTCTAGCCTGCCTCCAAGTATTTGGAATATGGTTAAGTGATAGGCATCCTATGAAGATTGCCTCTAGCCACGGAAGATGGAATAGTCATTTCTAGTGTTTTCTGCAGCATAACTGGCAGAATGCCATCCAGGCCAGGGGACTTATACGGATCAAAACTTTGCTTATTACGGTTCTGTGATTGTCCAACAGTGAAGTCTGCACGTCTAGATTTTGTGGTATGTTGGGATTGTTATTTCTGCAACCCGGGAAATGGGTGGTCATCAGAAGATCAAGGGACTCGCAGGAGAGTCAGTCCAGGAACCATCCATCTTTTTAAGAAAAGAAGCATTTGCATGTTCCTTAGACAAGATTCTACCCAGTCTTGTAGAGTCCTTAATGTCTTCTATAGAGTGACAGAACTCCCTCCTGATATACCTATGTATTTACAATACATTAAATTAGACGTATACACAATACATGCAAATGCTATAATAATATTGCACTCACGCAATAGTAAATAGTTATATGCATATATACATACATAACAGTGGCGACGAGGATGGGATTACACCTTCCACAGCTACCAATATGACGCCTTCAAGTAAGTTATTCAGTTATTGTCCGAAAACTCTGCTTGATTTAATAAGACCAGGTCAGAAACGAGAAGATAATAGCTGGATAGAAAAAGAAATAGCGCTAGAACAATTTGATAAGAAACAGGCAGACACTCCCCAAAATCAGATTGTAACAAAAGTATCTTATAATGTAGGGGATACAGTTTTGTATCGTAATATTTTTTCTAATTATATAAAATGGCTACCAGCTAAAATTTTACAGAAACTTAGTAAGTTTAGATATTTGATATTTGTAAATGGAATTAAAAAACAAGCACACATTGATCAAATTAAATTGAAGAGAATAAAACAAGTTCGATTTAGTTCTGCCCCGATTATAAGAAAAACGGATTATGGTAGATTAACTAGAAGTCAGAAAAAGAAGATTATAAAGAAGATTTAATTGATATAAATAAAATCGTTTTTGAAAACAAATATAATAAGAAAAGAAATATGAATTAAAATTTAAATGTACGTTAGATTTTAAGTTTAAAATTGGTTTAAATTGTAAGAATTTTAGTTGTTAGATTTATAGACTGTTTCTTTGCGAAAGAAAGAGAACGTTTGTATATTTTAAGGCAGTCGGAAGAATTTGCATTTGTGGCAGAAATTGAAGACAGCCCTAGTAATTTTTCTGAGATTTGCTAAATCCTCGTTCCACCACGCAGGGAAGGTTTTTTTTTTACTGTAGTTGATTGGCCAAGATACCTTAAAAGCAGTGCTCGTGGCTTTTTCAAAGGTGCTAACTTTTGCCTCTAGTTCTGTAACCGAGTCTATACTAATATTTGGTATCCGGCTAAGCTTGGTTTTTATTATTTGACCGAATTTCTCCCAGTAAATTTTTTTTCGGGTTTCTATATGGTGGAGTATTTTCAGTTTCGAAATTTAAATTGAAGAGAATCCACTTGTGATTCGAGAAGGATTTTAAGTTGGAATCTCTCCAGTTCTCCCCCAATTACTTTATATTGTTCTTACCTATGGTTAGATCTAATACATCTTCCGAAGCTTTAAAGTTTTCAGTACTTGAAAAAATGAAGGTTGGGGTATTACCTCTGTTATAGACGGTTAAATTTTTTTTTTATAATGAAATCAAATAAAGACTCACCCCGTTCGCTGATAGTCGAACTACCCCAGAGCGTATGACGCGCGTCACATCCTAGGAGCAGATCCGTCTACTTTGATTTGGGTACGGTTATTAGCTGCTCGACCTCACACGGCGGTATCTCTTGGTCGTGTGCAGATAGGCGGATGCTAGCAGAAGGCTATGGGTATTTACATTCCCCAGTTTGACGACTGTCGGATCCGGTGTACTTAGATTTTGACATAAAAAGTCTTTTAAATGTTTCTTAGCTAGAATGCAAGTACGAGGCTTACCTTGGATTTGATTGTCCGGCTTAAAGAGGAGATCATATCGGCTGTCTTGGAGACCTCTTATCTTGAGGCCATTGATCCACGCTTCTTGAACCAAGCCTACATCGATATCCTCTCTTAAGAAGACTCTCAGATTATCTGAGGCACATTTGCTGTGCTTCAGATTTATCTGCATCAATTTCAGCTTGGTTCTTCTCTTCTGCATCGTCTGGTTGTTTGATTTGGGCATTTGCAATTTTTCGCCCTTTATTTCGTCGTTTGCAGCGTCCAGACTTGTCAGAGTTTTGATTTTGGCACTCCTGATGCCAAAAAACAGCTTGTGGTCGGCTTTGATAATAGCTGGTATGCTTTCCCCGCTTATCATCAGGAGGAAGTTGGATGAGTTTTTTGTGGTTCCTCGGCCTTGATATCAGACCATTCAAGTGTTGCCTTTGTTACCCACGTATGAGATCAGCACCACTTGGTTTGATGCTCATTTGCGGTAACCAAATGCGAGCTTTGGGCTATCTAGGGATATCCTTAGCTGGAATTAGTTTGAGTCTCAAACCCACCCAGTCATTGATAATCTTAGCAATGCACGAACTAAGGAACTCCCTAGAGAACACATCACCGCACTTGATCACCCTGGAGCCTCTGAGCATCTAGCTAGAGTCGAAAAATGGGCATGGGCCTTCGGTTGTGGAAGTTGAATAAAGGAACACCATTTCCGAGAGTTTCGCTTCGATGGAATTCCACACGGGCGACAAATATTTGCCACCCGAGCAGACCTCATCTACCACAGCTACCTGCAGATCGTCTGTGACAGCCTGACTATTCTCTTCTGTTGAACGGTTGCGTTTCTTGGATTGTTCAAGAAGATTGTTGTAGTCTTCAACAATCTTCATGTACTTTTTCTTGTCTTCAGAGTCCCTCTCTTGAACAGTTCCAGCTTCCTCATTTTTGGCAAAGGTCGCCTTCTTGAACTGATTTCGTAATTGAACACTTTCGCTTTTGTCCTGAGTAACGCCGCTATGTCTAGTTTTGCTATCAGGGTTCTTTTGCGTTTTTTTTGGGGGGGTTTTGTGGCATGGGCGTACTACGGCTGGTACTTCCTGTGCCGGACGGTTTGAGCAACTTTACAGTACGGAAGCGTCCAGTACTGATAGTGCTACCCGTGCCAAGCCTGTGCTGGCAGTCGCGTCTCCTGCCGAAATTTGAACGTATATCCCCGTCTGAATTGATTTTTCTGTCTGTTGTGTATTATCCATATTTGTAATTGTTGTTTGTTTGTTTGTTTTGGGCTTTTTTGGTTTTCCACTCTTTATTTGTTACAATTTCACCGTCAAATATTTATAAGCGAAAGTTCTTCATTATACTATTTCAAAAAGTAACAAGCATTGGAGGGAAAAAAAATTAAAATGAATTTCGTTTTCACACATTTGTTGCATCAGCAGCGCTTTTAAGCGGCAAAACAAAACGAAAAATACAATAGTCTCACTATGTGCGTTTTTTATAAAAAACGGTCACCATAATGATTTTCTTTGTCAATAAGGAACAGTTACATAAGTTTTTCTTTTTCTTATTTGTGCTAGTATGCATTTTGGTGATTCTGTTGAAATTTTAATTTCTGAGTGCTCTAAGTAGTGTGGTTTTTATTCCTTGATTTTTATTTGTGGATATTAGAAAGCGGAAAATAAGTTTTAGTACTTAGACCCAGAGCATTGGTAACCACAAACAAAAAATGCCGTTAGAACCAACTGGAGAAGCGACTAGCGAGGACCGTGGCTTTCGCGGATAGTGGGTACAGCCAACGTTGGATTGTTCAGGCATTTTGTGTGCCTCGAACCACTGTCCGGGATGCCATCAAACGATTTTGAGAGAGTGGATGGTATACAAGGAGGCCAGGTCAAGGCAGACATCGATGCACAACGGCAATAGACGACCGCTTTGTTGCTAACAATGTGCTAAGATATCGGCTTACATGTAAACATGTAAGCTGCGGACTATTGAACAGTGGAAGAATGTACTGTTCTCAGACGAGAGTAGTATAGCCTAAAGAGGACCAGATGGTCGTATCCAAGCGGATTATTCATTTATTTGTTTATTTGCTTAAAGAGTCATTAAGATGTCTGAAACCCAGCTAAATAGAAAAATAGTCCTAAGAGTTATACAAGATAAGAACAGCTGGTATGAACAGTGGCTGGGATTGGCCACTAAATAGATGAGCAATGTAGTGCAGAACACATGGCTGAAGCCTTTGTTTCGTTGATTAATTTAAAGTAGGCTCAATCACAACTTGTCAGACAAAAATTACTTTCACGATTCAAACAGAGTTCAAATGATTGCTACAATGGTCAGGCTTCGAAGTGAAATGCTCAACCTAAATTTCATTCCTGATAGGAAAGATTTGCCATTGCAATGCAGTATATTTATGCAACTTAGTGAAAAGGGAAGATGTTGTTCGTTGAAAGATGCCAAACTCTATTATGTGAGTGAGATGGATGTTTCACCGACCTTATGAGTACTACAGAATTTCTTCGAAATATATGGAAAGAATACACAATGAAATTTTTTTTTAAATAATCACCACGTTATTAATTTGGTACATATATTATAAATTACATCAATTAAAAATTTAAGGAATGTTTACTACCATATTTAAGAATTAAGTTTGACAATAAATCTGACTAACGGCATATTAGCTATATGCCTTTTTTACTTGCGATTGTAGGTACTATAAGGCAAGTTATGGATTCGTGCAGAATATGCAGCCACAAAGAAATTGTTTAGCATAAGAGAAAGTTCGTGCGACCTAGTCGTGCATTTTATTGGAGGAATAAATAAAAATTGGAACAGATTTTTCAGGAAAAGTCTTAGAACGGTACCTTCCATAGGACCTGTTTTTTAAATCAGATTTTCTTGTAAACCACTGCACGGATTTTGATGAAATTTTTAATAAAGTAGCCTTTTTATAGGCTACATGAAATTTGGCCCCAATGAAAAATGGCCCCAAGCAAAAAATGAAAAATGGCCCCAAAAATGGGGCCTCTTTTCATAATGAAAAGTGGTCCCAATTTTAAATGGAAAAACTACCCCAAAGTTTATGAAAGAAAGCCCCAAAATTTAAAAAAAACTCGAACTGAAAATGAAAAATGGCCTTAAAAATATATACACAAAGCAACAACAACAATTGTTTTTTATTTCGACGGTTTAGGGTGATTTTTCATACATTGGGGCGTTTTTTCATTTCAAACTTTGGGGTGATTTTTCATTATGAAAAATCACCCGATTGCTTTGTTTTTTTCTATATCAAAATGAAAAAAATTGGAAATATCTAAAAAATAATGAAAAAAAAAACAATTCGATTAGTATTTGCCACCTGTACCATTATTTATGGAAAAAATCACACGCATTTTCTAAATAAATAATCGTACAAAAACAACGTGCGATTTATTTCAAAAGTAGCGAGATTTTCTCGTACGATTAGTAATTTAAAAATTCTTGTACGATTATTTATTTAGAAAATGAAACGAATTTCTTGAACGATTATTAATTAAAAACATCGCGCGATTTTTTTAATTAATAATCGTTCAAGAAATTCGTTTCATTTTCTAAATAAATAAAAAAGGCCCCAAATTTGTTGTTGCTGTTTGCATACAAATTTTTGGGGCCATTTCTCATTTTCAATTTAAGAGTTTCTTATTCAACAGACTTGTTTGGGGCTTTTTTTCATTTCGTTTAGGGCTATATTTCCAATTTTAAATTGGGGCCATTTTTCATAATGAAAAATCAACTCATTTTTTGGGGTGATTTTTCATTATTTTAAGTTTGAAAATATTGGGGCCATTTTTCATTATGAAATTTGGCCCCAAAATTTTAAATGAAAAAAGGCCCCAATAAATGAAAAAATACCCCAATCCCACAAAATTTCATCGATGTTTGTTGTTTTTGTTTCCCATTCAACTTTTTGGGGCCATTTTTCATTTTTATAAACGAAATAATATAAATTATTAAATTTTTCAAAAAAAGTTTTTTTGAGTTTTTAAAAAAAGATTAAATTTTTTTTTGTATTTATTGTTTTTTCCAAAAATGATTTGATCTATTTTTTTTTAAATTTATTTTTCTGGTATAAACTCCGTATTGCTAGAAGTTGGTACTCCGAAAAAATTTGGAATATATTTTCGAAAATGTTTTCAAAAAAAACTGTTTTTTGAAAAAACTTTTCGAACGATTTTGACAAAAAAAAATTCTTAAAATTCTAAACAGTAAACGAAATCAGATGGCTTACTTCATTTATTCCAAAAATCGATTTAACTTGTGATTTTTAAGTGATCAATTAAATTACATATCATTTTTTCAATGCTTTTTTCCAAAATTTCAAACCCCAAGACCGCTGCCACACATTAGAGCAAGTTCGTCCGACACAGTCGTGCACTTTATTTTTTTTACGAATGCATAACTTGAAAGAAGTTACCTTTTTTTTTTTTTTTTTTTATAATTTACGCGCACTCAAGGGGTTATTAATACCCTTAACATGAATTAACACAGTGCGAGCGGTTAGGAAAGAAGGATAGGAGATAAAAGGAGATATCGATGCACATTGGTTTTGAATGTCTGTATATTACAATGGGAGGGAAAAATTGAGCCGGGTAAAGCATTCCACATTCTTGTAGTGCGGCTAAAAAAAGAGTCTCTATACTTGACAGTACGTCCGAAGTTAGGCTCAAGGGTAAATTGATGGGCATTCCTAGCGATGCGAGTGTTACGGGGAAATTGTTTAAGGGGAGGAATGCATCTGGCTATTTCGCTGGAGCACTGTTTGTGGAAGTAGCGATAAAACAAGGTTAGACAAGAAACATTACGGCGATGTTCAAGTGAAACAAATGTTTCGGTAATGGTTCTTTCACCTATCAGTTTTAAGGCCCTTCTTTGGATCCTATCCAGGAGACGCAAGTGAGTGACAGGAGCACCTGCCCAGATATGAGAATTATACTCAAGCTTCGGGCGAATGTATGCCTTGTAGATTGTAGCCAGATCAGAGGGGGAAAAATATTTCTTACATCGATTTAGGAAACCTAAGCATTTTGCGGCATTTTTAGCGACGTCAAATATGTGATCGTTCCACAAAAGGTGGTTTGTAATACACATACCTAGAACGCAAAGCTGTTCGGTTTCCTCGATGTAAGTGCCACACATGGATAACGGCATAGGGGGCAGGTTGTGCTTTAACGACAGAAGACAACATTGAGTTTTTGAAGCATTAAATTCCACACGGTTGGTAATTCCCCATTGAACAATGTTGTCAAGATCTGAATTTAATGAGCTTATCATACGCTGCCGTTGCATTTCCACGTCCGAAGAACATGGACGTGAATCTGGAAACGAATATGAGAAGCTGAGAGTACTGTCGTCAGCAAAACAATTTAGTGGATTAGAAGTATTAGACAAGAGATCATTAATAAAAATAAGAAAGAGTGTCGGAGACAGAACAGAGCCTTGGGGCACACCAGCATTTATTTTGTGGGTAGCAGACTGAAAACCGTCCAAAACAACGCGAATTGAACGGTCCGAAAGGTAATTTCTAATCCATCGAAGAAGGGGTTTATCGATGCCAAATGCACGCATTTTCGATAAGAGAGCCTGGTGCCAAACTCTATCAAATGCTTTAGAAATATCGAGCGCAATAATCTTACTTTCTCCAAAACGATGTAAAGATTGGTTCCACTGTTCGGTGAGATATACCATCATATCACCAGTGGATCTATTGCTACGAAAACCGTACTGCCGGTCATTAAGAAGTTTTCGTTTCTCAAGATATTTCTTGATCTGAAAATTTATCAGGGTTTCCATGACCTTGGAAAGAAGGGACGTAAGTGCAATTGGTCGGTAGTTGGAAGGGGAAGAGATCTTTAAGAACTCTTACGACTGATCGAGTGCGAAAGGAGATTTGTCCCATAAACCCATTTACGCTCTCAAGAACAGGAGGAGTCATGTCACTCTGTGGTAGTGTCGAATTGGCAGCGAACTTTGCTGCAAATAAATCAGCCTTTGCCTGAGAGCTTACCACAGGAGTGTCGTTATCGACTAGCGTCGGAACCGAGGACGAAGTGGAGTTTCGTACGTTTTTTACAAATGACCAAAAATTTTTACTACCCTTGGGACATTGTAGTATTTTTTGCCTTAATTTTTGTTCATGTAGAAACTTGGTTATTTGAATATGGGCATTACAGGTCTTTCTTGCTTGTTTGAACTTATTCCGGTTTTCCTCAGAAGGGTTGACTTTGTAACAACGGAAACTAACTTCTCTCACCTCGATAGCTTCTTTACAGCTCAAGTCGAACCATGAATTCTCTTTTGGTTTGATACTTTTTGTCCTATTCGGAACAAAATTTCTCATTCCGCAGAGAATAATGTTTGTAATCATTTCAGCGCTGGAGTCTACGTCACTATCGAGGAAGCATAGTGACCAGTTAAAGTTACCGAAGAATTTATTGAGACCGTCCCAGTTGGCTTTCTCGTATTGCCATACGGTTCTCCTTGGGATTTTTTCTTTAACTGGACTGTTGGAGTACGAGAAAAAAGCTGAAATGATACAATGGTCCGACGTGCCTAGAGGCGATAATACATCAATAATGTATTTATCAGGATGAGATGTTAGAAACAAGTCAAGTGTGTTTGGCGTGTGACCTGCAATGTCAGGGATTCTTGTTGGCTTGTCAATTAGCTGAGTTAAGTTGTTGACCTCAGCGAAGATCTCGGCATACCTTCCTTCGGGTGTTGTCTGGCCAGAATATCGAAGCCACGTAGAATTGTGTACATTGAAATCGCCCGTAACAACGATTTCAGTGCGAGGATAATGGGAAACAATTCTTTGGATTGAGTCCGACAGCGCATCGAATTCGTTAAAAGTCGAGACACTGTCCAGACCCGGGCTTCTATAAATAAAACATATATGGATGATGTGCTTTTGGACGGTGAATTTAAACCACATGAAATTAAAGTCAGTGTTTGAACACTGACCATATTGTGGTAGAAGCTGGTAAGCAACATCATTTCTTACGTATACAGCTAGGCCGTGATAAGCGAAGAATAATGGCACTAAGCTGTACCCATGTAGATGAAATTCTAACGGATCAGAATTTTCACCTATTTGGGTTTCACTTAATGCCAAAACAGCTGGCCTGTTTCTTGCAGTATGAACGTATGCTGCATAAAAATTCTTCCTAAGCCCACGAATGTTACTATAATCAACACAAAACTTACCTACCATTATAAAAAAACAAACATTAAATAAAAACAAAACCAACTATACGAACAAAATTCAATATTTTCTCAAATCCCCAATTTGAACCTTTCAATAACACAATTCCATCAGTGACTGCGCCTTCATGGAAATGTGTCTTGAACCGCTCCTGGATTGAAGTGTAAAATATAGAAGTTTACGTAATACGCTTACTTAGATTAAGCAGTGCATATACCTTGCAAACAAGTTTGACTCAGCATATGCATTGCCTAAGCTAGATTAGCTGTGAAGATGATGGGATGGGAAGAGAAGGATTTACCGCTCGTTGATGGTGAATTTTATTGTTTTGCATTTAATGTGCACTGAACTAGTTTTGTTGTTGTTGTTTTAGATTAATATTTCCTATAATCGCAACCAAAAAAAACTCTGATCGAGACACGAAGTTCATTTATACACTTTCAAATCTTTCACTACAAACCTATGGGATAGCAGTCGCTGCATATCTACGTAAAAACGTGTTTAAAAGGTGATCAAATATTGAATGCGATCATGAATCTTAAATTATTCGGAGTTTATCTATACAACTGGTAGTCTGGTAGGTATCTATACATATAATAAAATTGTAACGGGTCGATGTCTGTACATTGAAGATATAGATGCAAAACTAATATAGGGAGTCTCTATTAGACCCACAGAAGCCAAAACAACCGTTTTTAGAATTTTTGTCTGTCTGTCTGTCTGTCTGTCTGTCTGTCTGTCTGTATGTTTGTACGCGCATCACGCAAAAACTACTGCATGGAATTGAATGCGGTTTTCGCAGATTTATTGGTAGCACGCCAACTTAAAATATAGGCTACATTTTATCGCAGGAAAATATATAATTCTGGTTGTTTTTTTAATATTGCTGAAATCGAACATTATTCAATGAACTTAACACAAAATTAAAAGATTTTAAGAAAGTTAGCGTCTCACTTACATAATAAAATATTGCCACACTTACCTACGTATACATGAATAGAAATAAGTTAGTCGTTCTGAATAGAAGTTACATCAAAAACATCATAGATGGCGCTATTTACCACCATATAGACAATGCCTCATTCAGCGAAAGCAGAAATCGAAAAATAATGTAACCATAAAGAACGGTGAACGAGCAATACTTACGCCCAAAACTGATGAAGCGGAGCTGCCATAAATAGCAGTATCGGCGCGCAGCATCGTTTTGAAAGTGGGCATTCCAATTAGGTATATTCGTATATTTCTTCAGAACTTAACCCTCCAACTTTGCAATTTAAACCGTTATGATACTTCGAAATAATACTATACAGAAGCCAAAAATCTTACGGCTGTAGAGTTGGTAAAGTATATAGCTTTCATAACACGCATACCCCCCATTTTGAACCGGTTGTGCAAAAACAAAAATATACTGAGATACCTACTTTATTCTAAAATCCACGCGTACGAAGTAGCGGGCAAAAGCTAGTACAAAATATAACAGTATCTATATACATAGGCCTTGAGAGTGTAAAAAACTAAGATAATACAAACTTACGCCGTAAACATAAAAATGTTAATAAATAACCTATAAATTAATGAGTGTCCGCTATGGCGCTATGGGCAGAATTTGGGGTATTTTTTTTCTTAAAAGTAATTCCAATGCGTTTTTGCTCGATAACTTAGTATTGCGTCATTTCTCATTTCACTTTTACTTGCGATTATAGGTACTATAAGGCAAGTTATGCATTCGTAAAAAAAAAATTTTTTTTTTGAACAATCAAACATAACATTACGATGATAGAGAAGTCGAAAAAAGTAGGTCCGACAATTCTGTCTGCCTGTCTGTCTGTCTGTCTGTCTGTCCGTCTGTCTGTATCGGCACCTACAGCCTAAACGGCTGGACCGATTTGCTTCAAACTTGGTAGATAGTATTATTATGACGTCCTACAGAGGGGTTTTTGGAATTAGTATTCTAGCTTTAAAACTAACGGTACCTGCCATACGATTTTTAGTGAAAAATTAATTTTTCTCGAAAACGGCTCCTACGATTTTGATAAAACTTTCTGAATAATGTTTTCTGTGCAAACTTTATGTTTTGGTTGGAATAGATTTTTCAGGAAAAGTCTTATAACGGTACCTCCCATAGGACCGGTTTTTTGAAATCCGATTTTCTCGTAAGCCACTCGCCGAATTTCGATGAAATTTTTAATGTGGAAGCCCTTTTATAAACGAAATAATAGAAAATTTTTAATTTTTCAAAAAATGTTTTTTTGAATTTTTTAAAAAAGTTTAAAAATTTTTTTTTATTTTTTGTTTTTTCCAAAAACGGTCTAATCAATTTTTTTTTCAATTTAATTTTTCCGATAAAAACTACAAAATTCTAGAAGTTGGCATACTCAAAAAAAATTTTGGAATATGTTTTCGAAAAGTTTTTCAAAAAAAACCGTTTTTTGAAAAAACTGGTCGAACGATTTTGAAAAAAAATTTCCTTAAAATTTAAAAGAACAAAGGAAATCTGATGGCTTACTTCATTTTCTCCAAAAAACGTTCTAACTATTGATTTTTAAGTGATTAGTAAAATTTCATATGATTCTTACAATGCCTTTTTCCGAAAATCTCAATCCCCAAGACCATTTTAGCACATTAGAGCAAGTTCGTACGACCCAGTCGTGCACTTTATTTAATGTAGCAATTCAAACAAATTAAAAAGAAAAGCTAATGATATTTCTACATACATAGCTATCTATACCAGACAAATTGCTTTCAACATCATCAGGGCCTGCAAATACAACATTAGAACTGCGTTTAGCACGAACGGCACCCTTTTTAATACCTTTACAAAAACTTCAACCCTTTTTTATTACTTTTACTCATAAGTATATGTAGGTATGCATTTATGCATATCATGTAATGTATGCAATTGTAAAGCGTAGGAAAGTTGCCCCACCGTGCATTTATATAAACTTTTTAAATAAAAAGAGAAAACGAACATTTGAAACATACCAGAAGATTCCTATAAAAAGAAAAATAATACAAGTCGAACAAATAAAAAAAAATACATGCTAGGTACATCGTTATACAAGTCCAAGAAAAATATAAAAGTTTACACCCTTTTTTAATTTCACTTTGTATACTTTGGCTAAAAGAAATAAGGAGTAAAGCAAAAACAAATATATCTCCTTGTGGTAGGCTGTTTTCAAATATTTATTAACCCATCAGAACGTGCAAATTGCGTTCTGGGTGTGATGGCAATGATGATGGTGACATTTGCACTCGTGGGGGTTGACAAAAAAAACCTCTACCAAGACCCTCTACAACACATTAAGTGTGAGCTTACAAATTTTACACGGGTAATATTCAATTTGAGGGCAATGTCTCTTGAGGCTGTATTTTGTTCGTATAACTGCGAGATGGTTACAAAAGTGAATTACTACATAGTGAAACGAAATGTTGTCCCGTCAGCCATTAATACGATTTTGGTCAAAATTACATCTTAGTTTTAAGAGAGCACTTGAAATGAATAATTTAATTATAGTTTTAGTTAAAGCTTAAAGGTACATACTATAAGGCAAGTTATGCATTCGTCGAAAAAAAAAAGTTTTGAGATAACAATCAAACATGACATTACGATGATAGCGAAGACGAAAAAAGATGGTCTTAAAATTCTGTCCGTCTATACCTAAGTCTGCCTGTTTGTATGTATAGACACCTACACCCTACAGCCCAACAGGTGGGCCGAATTGCTTCAAAATTGGTATGTGGGGTTTTTTATGTATTGCACAGAGGGGAAATTGATAATTTTTTTTATCTAAAAAAAACCGTACCTACCGTTACGTTAAAGCTTATTTTTCTCGAAAACGGCTCTAACGATTTTGATTTTAAAAAAATCAGTGTAACTTTTTAGGTACGACCAATCATATGGCTGAAAAGAAAATTTAAGAATGTCTAATAACGGTACTTTCCAAAGGACCGTTTCTTTGCTTTTGACTATCTCGAAAACGGCTCAACGGATACTTTTTAAATGTCACACATATATAGGTGTAGGTAGCTTAATTTATACTGCATATACCAATATCAAAAAACAATTTTTTTTTGTATTATTTAAAGCATTTAAAAAAAAATTAAATTAATATTTTGAAAACTATATTTTTTCAAAAATTATAAGTAAATGTATTTTTTTCGTTCTGGAATTTTTTTTAGAATTTGTTTAAAATTAAAAAAAAAAAACTTATTTTTCAAAACCGCTCCACTGATTTTTTATAAATTTATTCTCATAAATTCAAATTTATCCAAGAAACAATCAAAATCTCAAGCCACTGTCACACATTAGAGCAAGTTCGTGCGACCCAGTCGTGCATTTTATTTTATATACATATACATACATTCATACATAGCTTTTTCTGACTAGATTTTTCGATTTAGTGCTGTTATGGATCTTAAATTCATGAGTTTTGAGCTTATATGAACTTAACTTTTGATCCGTAATCATCGCGGAAAGTTTTTTTTTTATATTTTTGAAACAATATAACACTAACACTTAAACAATAAATTGATGTTAAGTGACTTAATTTATTAAAATGACCAAGTCAGTTAAGGTTAAATGTATGCAGCTTTTAAATAACACCGTCATACCTACCCGTGCATAAGGTTGTGTTTAAAGTTTACTGTGCCCTTTTTGCATCACTATACTCAGTTCAACATAAATCGGTGGTACAGGAAAGATAAGGATGTTTGTCTATCATTCGCACTCTTTTGTTTTCCGTAAGGGATTTTCATACAAATAAAACAAATGTATCTTTTTTCACTCCACCAAGAGGTAAGGTAAGATAAAACGCGAGTTTATGAAGGGTATCCCCGGTAGGCCTAATCCCTTATAAAAGACGAACAAAAACAAACATTTTATTCGTTAAGATTAATATACACAGTTTAAAATTAAAAACAAATATAACAAAAACAAATTTTAATTTATCATTTAAATAAAAGTATTATCAAAATAAAAAAAAAATATATAAATTCATTAATTAAATATCAATAATAACACAATATTTTCTTATTTTGATTTAATTTAGTTTTTAGTTTTGGTGGGGGCAATACCCCCATTTATTTAGCTTAGTACCAGCTTCAAATATCTTACTATAACTTAAAAACTATACAGGTAAAACTTAAACCTAGTTTGGAGGGTGACTCCGGAGTAAGAGTTTAAGGCATGGAGTGCTGAAATTAAAGTCGAACAAGTCTTGGTTAGAATTTACCCTCCGCAGCATTCGAGTTAAGGGTTCGTTGGAGCCATATGAGGTACATTGTGGAGGAAGATAGAAGAGGCGAGGATTTTTTAGGTTACGAGGGTTCGTGTTGAAGAAAACAGAACTGTAAAGGGTTTCACAGTCAACGGAACCGGAAAGGAGTCGGTGAATAAAGAGAATTTAGGATATTTACCTTCGTTCGTGCAGCGAGTTCAGGTTGATTAATTGAAGGCGATCAAAGGATCATTCCAAGAGAGACCACGAAGAGCAAACCTTACGAAACGACGCTCAATGCTCTCGATTCTAGAGATATGAATTTGTTGGTATGGTGACCATACTTGACAGGCGTATTTAAGGAGCGGGCGTACAAAGGTTATGTAAAGAGATCGGATGACGTATGGGTCGGAGACTTCTTTGGACTATCGTTTCACAAAACCAAGTGTTGAGTTTGTAGAGATAATGTGAAACAAGCACACCCTATACTCTCCATTCTTTAACTTATGAAATTCCTATTTGTAACTTAGTAATAAGCAGGACAGGCAGTTGTAATAAAGCTGTCTTATGAAGTACAACACAGTGCGTTTAATTAATACAATATAATACATGGCGCAGTCGGTGATCTGAGGAGCCGACAGCCTAAAAGGTGAAAGCAAATGATACTCGTATCTGATGGGAATAACTAAACGTATTAGTAAGAATAGCAACGACCAAAAAAAACCTCGTGGCAGACCACCAAAAACCAGAATAATTTACCACAATAATAATATGGATTACATTAAAAAAATCGATGAACTTAAATTGGATGGAAATATTTCCGAAAACTGGAGGGTATTTTGGCAAAATTTCGATGTTTTTGGCGCAGCTATTGAACTGGATAAAAAGGCAGAGGCAGTCAAAATCGCACTTTTTCTAAATGCGTTGGGACCAAAAGCAATCGAGGTTTTCAATTCATTCGACATAACTGATGAAAAGAAAAAAAAAATATGATGACGTCGTCAAAGCTTTCAAAGAATTTTGTAAGCCAAAAACAAACGAAGTGTACGAGAGCTTTTTGTTTCATAGCCGTAAACAAGAAACAGGCGAACCGTTTGATCAATTCCTAATGGATATAAAAAAAAAATTGCGGAAATGTGGATTCAAAGAGCAAGAAAATAGAATGCTGCGTGATAGAATTGTGCATGGAGTATGTGACATCAATTTACAAAAGAGATTGCTGGAGATTGACAATTTAACCTCAGAAAAGGCGGTGGAGATGGCAAGAGCGGCAGAAGCATCGTGTGAGCAGATGAAAAAACTTGGAGAGCAGGCAGGACCATCGGCGGGGGCAGCGGTAGATGTTATTGGGAAGTTTCAAAAACGTTCAAATAGATCGTCATATGATCAGAAATTCATAAATAAAGCTAATAATTCTTTATCTAATAGGTTACCAAATACAAAGAAGAATGATCTTGCTTGCACTTTCTGTGGACAGTTCCATGTAAGAGGGAAATGCCCAGCTTATGGCAAAACCTGTTCGTATTGTAGAAAAATAAACCATTTTGCTTCAGCGTGCAGACAAAAAGGCATAAGAGCAATAACAGCACAAAACCAAACAGGTGACGATAGTGACAGTAGTTTTTGTATAGATTCAATCACAAAAATATGTAGAAGTGTTAAAAAATTGCATATAATTTCGCGCGAATTTCTTACTTTTACCTACTCTTATGCTCAAAAACTAAAGATTGCTTTTAATAATTTGATATCTCGCACATTTCTTTCTATATTTCAAACAGTTTTCGTAATCAATTTTGTGGGTGGCCCGCTTCGCAGGATCTTTTGATTTTCTCCTCCTTTTTCGGGGGCACACCGCGCTCACGCAGCTTCGCTGCTCCACTAAGGGTATGTAAATTTGTCAGGCAGGCGCCTATGTAAACAGTTTTCGTAATCAATAGTACCTGGAAGTCCCGAAGGATATAAATTAATCAAAAGAAGAACAAATAAATTTTTTGTGTTTCAATATTTTTTTGGATTTTGGTCTCTCGCTCATGTTTTCGTCAATAACTTTTGAAATGTTTGAGCTTTCGTTCAAAGTCGTACATATCATTAAAGGTAATGAATGTACCTTTCTAATGATATATAATGTTTAACTATTTTTACGCATATTATTCTTAATATATGGGTTTTAAAACGATTAAAAATGATTGAAATTCTCATTTTTTAGTCATTTTGTTTTTTGGCTGTAACTTCGTTAATAGACGTCCTAGAGGGTCGATTTTTACTCCGTTTTTTGTCAATAACTTCTGAAATATAGAACCTATTATGATAATTTTTGCATTTTCTGATAGGTAATGAATGCCCCTTTCCAACGTTTTTTTTTTTTTTTATTTTCAAAATATATGAAAATTTCTTGATTTGCCGATTTTTTCAATTTTTTCAAGGCAAAAATCAAAAAATTCATTAAAAAAGGGTAGCCAGATTATGAGAATCACCAAGAACCAACCTAAATGATAAGAAAATACAAAAGAAATGTTCCGTCCAACTAGAAAAAATTCTTCGTCGAATTGAAAGTATATAAGGAGGAGTGCTGAGCGATTTTTTCTTAGTATAACTTATACGTTGTACTAACACGGTTCTTCTCAGGACTCAAATTATTTCTTTAAGAGATACAAAATTCAAATTTCATTGAAAATTCAAGAAAAATGTTAGAATTTGTAAAAAAAAAATTAAAATTTAATAAAACAGCAAAAAAAAAATTTTCCATAATTTGACCAAAAATACCAAATAAAAATTTTTAGTACGTACAATACTTTTTCAAAAAGTAGTGTCAATCCCGAAAAAAAACCATTCGGTCAAACGTTACTCATTCAATTATCTTTTTTGCACTAAGTGTTTGAAATTTCATCGAAAAATTCGGTCAAACGTTATTCGGTGAAATGATTTTCGATAAACCGTAACGTTCCCCTTGTTAGTAGTAGCAGAAAATGAAAAGGAGCATGATGAAATTATAGAGCAGGTTATGAAAAGGGCTTTAGAAAAAGGAATCAAATTTAACAAAGATAAAATCCAATGTAAGCAAAAAAGTGTTTCGTTTTTAGGTCATGTCATAAATGAGGAAGGAATACAATGCGACAAATCGAGAATGGATGCAATAGATAAGTTAGGAATTCCAAAAACTAAAAACGAACTACAGAAACTGCTTGGCCTTGTGAATTATGTAAGAGATTACATACCAAATCTAGCAGAAATATCAAACCCGTTGAGAGAGTTGCTCTCAAAAGATTTTATTTTTCAATGGTTAGATACTCATTCTAAATGTTTAGAACAAATAAAATAAAATGCACGACTGGGTCGCACGAACTTGCTCTTATGTTCAATAATTGCGTAGTGGCTGCATATATGGATATTAAAAAAAAATTAAATAATTTCGAAAATTCTTTTATTTTTTAAATTAGTTTAAGAGTTTTCTCGGAACAACTAAGTATGCAATAAAATTTCAAAGCTATACGTCAATCTAGGAAAAAAAATATTGAAAATCGTTGCACCAGTTTTTTTTTAAAAGGTTATTTTTGAAAAACTTTTTCAAAAAATATTTTGAAATTTATTTGAGTAGGCAAATATATGGCAATCTGTAGTTTACATTTGAAAAATAATTAAAAAAAAAAATCAATGTACCCGTTTCCAACATATTTCGAAAACCAAAAATTTTTTTGAAAAAATTATAAAAAATCAAGAAAAAAAGTTTTTGAAAATTTTTAAATGTCATATTAATAAAATTATGAATGACTTCCTGTGGCCAAAATTTTATTGAAATCGAGTGTATAGTTTACGAGAAAATTTGATTTGAAAATACTTGTTCTATGAGATTTACCGTTATTAGACAAATTTTGAAAAAAAAATTTCAAACCAAAAGAAAGATTTTCTTGCAAAAATAGCATTCTGAAAGTTTTATCAAAATCGTTAGAGCCGTTTTTGAGAAAATCAATTTTTGTCTTCAAGATTGTATGGCAGGTGCCGTTATTTTTGGACCTAGAGCAAAAATAAAAAATTTGTTCCGAGGGACGGCCAAATAAATCCTAAATAACAAATTTGAAGCAAATCGGCCCACCCATTCAGCCTCCAGAGGCGCGAACAGACATACAGACAGACAGACGGACGGAATTCCCAGACCCACTTTTTTCGACTTCTCCATCATCGTAATGTCATGTGTGATTGTTATCTCAATTTTTTACTTGCTCTATAGGGCAAGTATTGGTTTCGTGCAGAAAAAAAAAATCGAGGTTTTAATCAAACATGACATTACGATTATAGAGAAGCCCAAAAAAGTGGTTTTCGCCATACCGTCCGTCGGTCTGTCTGTGCGTCTGTGCGGATGTGCGGATGTGCGCTTTTTCACGTCATGCTACAGCCTAAACGGCTTGACGGATTTTCTTCAAACTTGGTATATAGCAGTTTGAAGAAAAACCGTTGTCGAGGTTTTTTTTATTTTGTTTTAGCCCGGCTCAAACTGGTACCTTTCAAGTAACGGTTTTTTTCAATTTGGATTTTCTCGAAAACGGCTCTAACGATTTTGATTAAATTTAAAATTTAGCTAACTTTAAGCATTTCTAACAAAACTGCGTTTTTTGTTTTTGCCTCAAATGGTCGTAACGAAAATCAGGTTTTAACGGCTTTTTTTCAAATAGCCATAAGTTCTCAACGGCTTGATTGAATCAACCCAAACTTTGTTTGACATAGTTTTTTATAGTGTTCTATAGGATGGTTTAGTAAATTTTTCACTGAAGCCTTTCTAAACGGTGGCTTCCATACAACGAGCCGTTGAGTTTTAGCCAACTTTTTTTGGTTTTTTCTAATTTTCTCGAAAATGGCTCTAACGATTTTGATTAAACTTTGCGTGTTATATTCTTTTAGTGTTTTGAAGAGAACTGCGTTTTTAGTTTTTGGCTAAAAATGCAAATAACGGAGATCTGCTCTTAACGGCTTTTTTCAAATGGCCATAAGTTGTCAACGGTTGCATCGAATTCACTCAAACTTTGTTTGGTATAGTTCCCAACAGCTTCCTATCAGATGGCATTGATTTTTTTTCATTTTCTCTTTTTTAAATGGTGGCTCCAATACAAAGAGCCACTAGATTTTGGCCAATTTTTTTCATTTTTTCTAATTTACTCAAAAAAGGCTCCCCCGATTTTTATGAAACTTTTTATGTAACATACATAGAATACTTCAAACAAAACTGCATTTTTAGTTTTTGGCTATACATGATAATAGCGGAAATTGCTTTTAACAGTATTATTAATCTGGCCATAAGTGGACATTTGTATCATTTATAACACCCAAAAGATAACGTCTTATTTTAAATATTAAAGGTTTCTTAACGTTAGCTCCCGTATATCGAGTTTTCCAGTTTTAGCCAATTTTTTTTGGTTTTTACCAAATTTTTCAAAACTGAATTGTTCTTATTGATCGAAAAGTTTGTTTTCATCGGACTATTGCACCAACAGAGCAAGTACGTGCGACCCAGTCGTGCATTTTATTTTTTCTGCACGAATCCATAACTTGCCTTATAGTACCTATAATCGCAAGTAAAAATGCATTGTGAATGCACCCACATTGCGACCGTTTGATTGCAAAGAGAATATATCAATCCAAACTGATGCATCTCAGTATGGACTGGGATGTTGCCTTATGCAAAAAGGAAGACCGGTTTGTTTCGCGTCCCGGAGTTTGTCAAGTACGGAAGTGCAATACGCACAAATCGAAAAAGAATTTTTAGCCGTGGTATTTGTTTGTCAAAAATTTCACTCATATATTAATGGCAGAGAATGTGAAATAATTACTGATCATAAACCTTTATTAGGTATTATGCGTAAGGACTACCATAAGATTCCCTCTGATAGGCTTCAGAGGATGAAGTTAAGATTACAAAAATATATTTTAACATTTAAGTATTTGCCTGGTAAATTTTTGTACATTGCTGATTTCCTATCACGAAATTTTGGAAATGAAAAGAATTATGGTGAAATAAAAGGTTTAAATGAAATGGTACACTCAATCAATATAAGTGATGAACAAAAAGAAATATATAAAGCAGAAACTGAAAATGATAGTGTTTTAAAATATTTAAAGATGTACACTAAAGAAGGGTGGCCAGTTGTTAAGTCAAAAGTGGTCGAGCATATTAGATATTTTTGGAAGCATAAGCATAATTTATTTGTGACCGATGATTTGGTCTTTTTGGAAGACAGAATTTTTGTTCCTACAATGTTGAGGAGTGATGTGTTAAAAAAACTTCATAGTGCCCATCTCGGAATAGAGAAGACAAAAGCTCGTGCTCGCGCATTAGTTTACTGGCCATCTCTTAATGATATAGAGAGCATGATACAAAAATGTAAAATTTGTCAAAAATACAGGTCAAAAAGTAAAAACGAACCAATGATTTTGCATGAGATTATGGACATACCATTTTTACTTGCGATTATAGGTACTATAAGGCAAGTTATGAATTCGTAAAAAAAAAAAATTTTTTTGAACAATCAAACATAACATTCTGATGATAGAGAAGTCGAAAAAAGTAGGTCCGACAATTCTGTCTGTCTGTCTGTCTGTCTGTCTGTCCGTCTGTCTGTATCGGCACCTACAGCCTAAACGGCTGGACCGATTTGCTTCAAACTTGGTAGATAGTATTATTATGACGTCCTACAGAGGGGTTTTTGGAATAATGTTTTCTGTGCAAACTTTATGTTTTGGTTGGAATAGATTTTTCAGGAAAAGTCTTATAACGGTACCTCCCATAGGACCGGTTTTTTGAAATCCGATTTTCTCGTAAGCCACTTGACGGATTTCGATGAAATTTTTAATGTGGAAGCCCTTTTATAAACGAAATAATATGAATTCTTAATTTTTCCAAAAAAGAATTTTTGAGTTTTTAAAAAAAGTTTCAAAATTTTTTTTTAACTTTTGTTTTTTCCAAAAACGGTTTAATCTATATTTTTTTAATTTTATTTTTCTGATAAAAACTACAAAGTGCTAGAAGTTGGCACACTCAAAAAAAATTTGGAATATATTTTCGAAAAGTTTTTCAAAAAAAACTGTTTTTTGAAAAAACTGGTCCAACGATTTTGAAAAAAAATTTCGTCAAAATTCAAAAACGTAAAAGAAACCTGATGGCTTACTTCATTTTCTCCAAAAAACGTTTTAAGTATTGATTTTAAAGTGATTTATAAAATTTCATATGATTTTTTCAACGCTTTTTTCCCAAAATCTCAAGCACCCAAAACCATTTTAGCACATTAGAGCAAGTTCGTACGACCCAGTCGTGCACTTTATTTCTTCTATGAAGCGGCCTGTCTTTATTATTAGTTAGTCCATGGTTACCATAGAACGGCCTGTCTTTAATATCAGTTAGTCTATGGTTATACGAAGGAGGGGATGCGATCGAAGTTTTATGGCGACTAAAGGTACATTGATAGGAATTGAATTAAATATTTCCCGGTAAAATACTACTGTGGTATCCTTCACAATAACGTTATCAAAGTAAAAAAGAAACTCTATTGAGATATTCATTAATAAGGTGGAAGTTTGCTTTATGAAAATCTTAAGAGTACTGATTTGTAGGGGGAGGATTTGGTAGTGGAGAATCATGATAAAATGAGAGGAGGATGAAAGTTGTCGATGGTAGATAGGTGTAGATGAGATAGTGATACAGAGGAGTTACCAGGATCGGTGGTGAAAATAAGATCAAGTTGCCTTTCTATACAGTTTTTTTTCGGATGGTAAAGGCGAGAATCGCCTAGGCGATCTATAAATAGACATTCCTTTGCAGCGGTGGGATTTGAAAGGTTAAAGTCATCAAACAAAAGGATATCATAATTTGGGTCACATAGAGATATTATGTGGTCGATTGTATCAATGGTGAGCTTGTAAGATTTAATAGGTTGTGACGGTAGAATATAACAACACATCACATAAAGTGATTTGTGAGGTAGCGATATTTTTATTGATACATAGTCGAGATTCGATGAAGAAGAGGTTGCGATGAGGGAGGAGTCTAGAGTGTTTTGGATAGCTAGTAGAACACCGCCGTTAGGGCATTTATCAGAAAGATCTCTTAGCTCATCATCGCAATAAACGTTGAATGAAGAAGGAAACAATTCTTGATTCTTTATACTAGGAACTAGATTTGTTTCCGTCAGGGCATATATTTCAAAGGGTAGACCATAAGTTTGTTGCAAAACACTATGAGTTTTGGAGCGAAGGCCTCGCACGTTCTAATAGAAGAAGATAAGAGGGAGGATGTCATTGTTGAGTAAGGGTGGGGTTTAGGAGGGGCTGTTATCCTAGGGAAGGTTTGAGATATTGCGCTAGGGATATAGGGAGAAGTTGAAACTGGACTAGGAACGCAAATAGTTATTATGGTCCGCTCATAAAGTCATTTTCGACATGGGAAGAGGTGAGGTTTAATGTTTCATGGAAGCGGACGAAGATTTTTCTTAGATCAATTGGATTAGTGGGGAGGACTTCTTGATAAATTGAAACTATTAGATTTGTCCTTGTAACACCATTTGTGTGCAAACATTATCTTCTTTATCGTGAAGTTATTTAAGGTAGAGCCGAACATTGAAATATATTCGATGTTCCCTAAGGCGATAAAGAACATAACGGTCATTATCATTTTGATCAATTAGATGTTTTGTTAGCTTCTCGGTTGGAAGGAAAAGTGGATCAAGGACTCGTCGTGGGCGGTTGATTGTCGTGTGCGGTCGCGTTGCTAATTGTGCGCATGTGTGTCCCCAAAAATTAATCAAACAAAAACAAAATAAACCACTAAATCCCCATATTACACATTACATAGTGCACAAAATTACTTCAGCCCATTAAAATACCCAAAATTACGAAAAATTAAAATAAACCAGTGCCAAAAAAAGAAAAAAGAAACTAAACCTCGCTCGTAGTCGAGCTCGTGGATGGGTAAGTAGCATTTGTCGAATAGTTCTATTGTGTTGTTTATACCTATATATATATTAATTTCGTGTGCAAATTGTCTTATGGGCATAACACCTAGGACAGTTTGTTTATCATTGATTTGATATGCACGGTCGAACTTAGTTTCGTCAAAGTTGAATTTTGTGACTTAGTTTTTCAGAATGGTAAGTGATTTTTGTGTCGTCTATTCAAATGTTCGTGGGCTAAGAAAGAATTTTTTTTTCTGTGTACGCCCATACTGTGTAATATGGGCCAGCTGTTTTGGCATTAAGTGAAACCCAGGTTGGACAGAATACTGATTTATCGGAATTTTGTTTGAATGGTTATAACTTAGTGCCATTACTTTTTTCCCACCATGGTCTTGTTGTTTATGTTAGGAATGATATTGCTTGCTAGAGCCTTACCCAATATGGGCATTGTTCTAATACGAACTTTAATTTCCTGTGGCTCAAATTAACCGTCTGCAAGCATATCATTCGTTACTGTTTTTTTTACAGGAGTCCGAATCTTGACAGCATGTCTCCTTGTGATGAGTTAGATGTTTTGCCAGATTCAATTTCCCGAATTGTTTTCCATTGCCCTCACACTGAAGTCGTGATTACGGGCAACTTCAATGTACACAATTCAAGTTGGCTCCGCTATTCTGGCCAGACAGCACTCGAAGGAAGTTATACCGAGATATTTGCTGAGTATAACCATCTTACCCAGCTTGTCGATGAGCCTTACTCATATACCGGACGTTGATGGGCATTCCGCCCATACTCTTGACTTGTTCCTTACTCCCCATCCTCATAAATATACTATTAAAGTAACTTCTACATTTCGCACCTTGGACCATTGTGTCATTTCAGCTAATTTCTCGATCTCCAACCATCCAGTTAAAGAAAAAATTCCCATTAGGACCGTTTGGCAATACGAGAAAGCCAACTGAATAATTTCTTTCTCAACTTTAACTGTTCATTATGCTTTTACAACGACACCGTATGATAAGCTCATTAAACTCCGATTAAAACAGCATTGTGAATTGGGTTATTAGAAATCGTGTGAAGTTTAATGCGTCGAAAACTCAATGCCGTCTTTTGTCGTTGAAGCTAAACATACCCCCTATGCCATTATCCATGAATGGTACTTGCATCGAGGAGGCCAAAAAGCTATCAGTACTCGGTATGTGTATCAGTGACAACCTTCGTTGGAGTGATCATATACTTGAGATTGCTAAGAATGCTGCAAGATGCTTAGGCTTTCTTAATAGATGGAAGAAGTTTTTCACCCCTTCTGATCTGGCTACAATTTACAAGACGTTTATACGCCCTAAACTCGAGTATAACTCCCATCTCTGGGCAGGTGCTTCTCAAACTTTTCTTCACCTGCTCGACAGAGTTCAGAAAAAAGCGTTAAAATTGATAGGAGAGAGAAGCATCATGGAAACATTTCCATCCCTTGAACATCGTCGAAATGTTTCATGTCTTTCCTTATTTTACAGATTCTTTTACAAAAAATGCTCACTCGCGGTAGCCAGCTGCGTTCCACCCCTTAAACATTTCCCCCATAATACTCGAACGCTCATCAGTTTACACTTGAGCCCAATTTCGGACCTACCGTGAGATATAGGGATTCTTTCTTTAGCCGTACAACACGAATGTGGAATGAATTGCCTGGCACAATTTTCCCTTGCCATTTTGATCTTCAAAAATTCAAGATCAATGTTCATCGACACCTCCTTTACCTTCCTCCCTAACTTCCTATCGCTCGCGCTGTGACTTATCATTAAAATTGCTATAACAAACCCCTTGAGCGTGTGTGCCGTTAAAAAAATAATACGGGCAAGTGCGAGTCGGACTCGCGCACGAAGGGTTCCGTACCATTATCTATAAAAACGGCAAAAAAATCATGTTTGTTGTATGGGAGCCCCCTTAAATATTTATTTTATTCAATAAACACTTGCTTAAATTTCTCATTGTAACAGGCGATTAGGATTTGCAAAAGACAACGAACTGATAGTTTGTTTAGGAAAGATTGTGCCAAAAATGATCTTGTTTGTGTGAGTGAAAGAAAACTGGCAAATCAGCAAAAAGAAGAAGAAACAGAGACAGCTATGCATGTAAATTCAAAAATTCCAGAAATCCGCAAAGAAGAAAAAAGCCAACCTATGTATGCTTTTAAATCTCAGTTTTCTTTTATTCGTGTTCGAATTCAAATTCGAATGGAAAACAAAATAGAAAAGAAAACGAATGTCAAACAAAGAACCAGAAGTCATTATTAAATTTGCAATTAATTTTTAACGTCTCAAAAATAAATATGTATGTATATGTATAAATAATAATAACTTCTTTAAAATCGGATCGAGACCTCCCAGTACTTCTTTTGTAAGTTTAATTTAATATTTTAGGATTAACAGTAGTTTTAATAATTCATAATTAATTCAGTGATTTAGTATTAGCAGCAGAAGAAGAAGCAGCAAGAAGAAATTATATGTATCGAATTATAGAATAATAAGAAGTTATTATTATTTAGATTAATTTTTAAGATTTTAAAATTTGGTCGGTAAAAAAATCTAATACTGACTTCTTGTTCTTTATTTGACATTCGTTTTTTTCTTATTTTGTTTTCTATTCGAATTCGAATTCAAACACGAATAGACGAAAACTGAGCTTTAAAAGCATACATAGGTTGGCTCTTTTCTCCTAAAAGAGTTTCTGGAATTTACATGTAGGTAAAGCTTTTTCTCACTCTCACAAACGAGAACAGTTTTGGCGCGATCTTTCCTAAACAAACTGTCACCAAGATGTCTTTTGTCAATTTTGCTCAAATATTGCACTGAGAAATTTCAGTAATTTTTTTTTTCAGCATAGTTTTTTTTTTTTATTATTTCTAGAAATCACTCAAATCACCTCTTATGACAATAAAATAAAGAAGAACTTACGTTTGAAAACAATTAATCCTGATTTTATATTATTTTATGAGAGAATCTAATACCGACTTGTTGTTTTTTGTTTGATATTTGTTTTTTTTTTCTATTTTGTTTTCTATTCGAATTCGAATTCGAACACGAATAGAAGAAAACTTAGCTTTAAAAGCATACATAGGTTGCCTCTTTTCTTCTAAAAGAATTTCTGGAATTTACATGTAGGTAAAGCTGTTTGTGTGAGTGAAGGAAAAGTCGCAAATCAGCAAAAGGAAGAACTAACAGGGACAGATATATTTGTAAATTTCAGACTTCAAGAAATTTCTAAAGAAGAAAAGAGACAACCTGGTGATGGACAGACAAACATAGCAAAAACGAACAAAAAATTACGTTTGTTGTATGGGAGCCACCATAAATATTTTATTTTATTTAGTTTAAAGGGCGGACAGACGGACAGACGGACGGCGAAGTCTCAGTAATAGGGTTCCGTTTTCACCCTTTGGGTACGGAACCCTAAAAAGGAAAGAAGCTTTGTTAGAGGGAACGGTAGGGGGCTGAGAATCAATAGGGGGAGAAGGAATTGGAGGATTCGGATAGGATTTGGTTTTTGCATTGAATGAAGAAGTGGAAGATTCAGGGTTAAGGGTATGTGAATGAATAAAGTTGGGATAGAATTGATTATTGGTCGCAGTCTGAGAAGCGGGCGGGGAATGATGTGGAATGGTTTGTGAGACTTGTTTGCAGTTTTGATTGATGGACATATTAGTATAGAAGTAGTATATATATTATAGAAGGGAAAATGTTAGTTTTATAACTCTAATTAGAGTTAGATCGAGGAAGAGAGGACTTAGGTGTAGAGGTTTTGGGTGAACTTTATTTATAGGTTTTGGTTTAAGCTGAGTTTTATTTTTTAAGTTCTTACGGTAATAGGATAAAAAGATGGGATTTACATAACTAGATTTATAAGTATTTTCAGATCTTAGATACTCTAGCTTATCTTCTAAAGAAAGTCACACTATCGGCATAGAGTCCACGTTGTGTTGAGCTGGGTGAAAGTGTTGGTTGGTGAGTAGGTGTTAAATTAAGTGCTGATTGAAGGTGAATTGATGCAGCGTGAGATGATGGCGCTGCAGGGGTGATGGACGGAAACAAAGGTTATAGGCAAGCAGGTGGAGGTGGTGTAGCATCTCCAATAGCTGGTAAGGGAGCTAGTTGGCAAATAGTTAGAGGTGAACAAGTAGAAGTATCCATAATTTCAGCCATTAAAGATGTGTTGTAAACAGAGGCATTAGGTTGAAGGTGGATTCCATCGGTTTTGCAAGTGGCTGTCTGGATGTCGTCTGCAAGTAGTCCAATGCATTAACGGGTTTCGATGAGTTCGGTACTCTACTCTGTTACACATAAATCGGCGGTACAGCGATGTTTGTCTCTCATGCGCACTCTTTTGTTTTCTGTAAGGGCGTTTCATACAAAAGCTCTTGCCGGGTTTCCGTAGTAAACATTTCAAATAAGCAACAATCTTAAAAAATTGTATGTAGGGTTACCGTCCTGTTTTTAAGATTGAAATTTTCATTTAGGTAATAGACCAGTGCCGCGAAGCCTTTGAAAATGGTAAAAAGTAAAAAAAAATTATAGTAGGATGAAACCAGTTGGAAAAGGAAGAAAATATATCAATTATGAAAGGAAAAATAAATAACGGTTTATCTGTGGTCGGAAAGTGGGCGGAAAAGGGGGTTATAAGGGATTTTAAGGAAAAAAAAACGATCCATCTCAATTTCCGGCAAAACTGCAAGTCCTATGGAAAAAAGTTAAATAGAAAAATTTTCGGTTATTATAGAAGACTTACAACTTTTGTTAATACACTTTTTTCACATAACCTCAAAATGTATGTCCAAAATTCAAATAACAAAATGTTTGTTTTTTTATTTTTATTTTTTACAAAAAAAAATTTTATTTCGCGAAATTTGGCGAAAACCTGCCGTTTTATGCCTCAAACATACGTCAATTTTTTCACCAAATTTTGGCTAAATATTGAAAAAACACCTTTAAAATATCTGCGCACCAAACGTTCCTCTTATTGGGAATACTATAGATTATAAATACAATCTTTTGGCTCAAGCTAGAAAACTTTACATGTAATCTTAATAGAGAAATAGTGTTGCTTAAAGCACGTGTTGTAAAAAAGAAAGGAAAAAAGATAGCAAACAAAATCCAAGGCAACGGCAAAAGTAAACAAAACAAAATAACTTTTTATAAATAAAATCCAGGCAACGGCAGTCGTAAACATAACAAAACAAGAAGAAAGAATGAAAAGGTTGTACAAAAGAAAGAGAAAAAAGATAGTTTGGTGTGCAACCAACACTTTATTAGCAAATTTCCAAATTACCTTATTTCAGCCCTAATGAAAACGTAGTATAAGCTTAAAATCATGTGATTTACATTTTATTTAAGTGTTTAGAAACGCTCTCTTGTGTATTTTGAAGGACTAGTTAACCACACGAGTAAAGGAAAAAGCAAAAAAATCTTTTAAATTGGCGTGCAGACAAACACTACAATCTCCCTTCGATTTGACAGAACTAGGCATTATACAATTTCAAAAGTATGCACATCTGTTTTGGGTTTGGCTCTACATGCAGCGCTGCGTGCAGACCCTCTGCACGTCTGTTTTCGGCTTTAGATGATAAGATCTACACACTCCACGACAACTAGCCCAGTCGAATTATACAAAAAAAAGGGCTGAAATGGAAAAATTTAGATGGGTTTTTTTTTTCTTTTGATCGTTAGAGGGGCTCATAAGGAGGATATGTATCGGTTTCCGACCTCGTAACTCTATTGCGTTGGCCGCCATCTTGAATTTAAGGAAAACTGGTTTTTCTTAAATAACTCGCTTATTTTCAATTTTTCACTAAAAATGCTTATGACAAAAGTTGTTAAAATTGTATTTCCTACAACTTTGTTCATGCCAATTTTTTGCCTACGACTGATATTTTTCGATTTAATTGGAAAAAACAAAAAATAAAAAATATATTAAAAATTTCATCGAAATCCGTCAAGTGGTTTACGAGAAAATCTGATTTCAAAAAACCGGTCCTATGCAAGGTACCGTTATAAGTCTTCCTGAAAAATCTATTCCAACCAAAACAAGAGGTTTGCATAGAAAACACTATTCAGAAAGTTTTATCAAAATCGTAGAAGCCGCTTTTGAGAAAAATTATATTTTCACTATAAATCGTATGCCAACGATTTATTCTTAAAGCAATTTTCTTTGAAGTATTCTATGTATGTTACATACAAAGTTTCATAAAAATCGGGGAAGCCGTTTTTGAGTAAATTAGAAAAAACGAAAAAATTGGCCAAAATCTAGTGGCTCTTTGTATGGGAGCCACCATTTAAAAAAGAGTAACTGACAAAAATGTAATCCCATCTGATAGAGAGTTGTAAGGAACTATACCAAACAAAGTTTGAGTGAATTCGATGCAACCGTTGAAAACTTATGGCCACTTGAAAAAAAGCCGTTAAGAGAAGATCTCCGTTATTTGCATTTTTAGCCAAAAACTAAAAACGCAGTTCTCTTAAAAACACTAAAAGAATATAACACACAAAGTTTAATCAAAATCGTTAGAGCCATTTTCGAGAAAATTAGAAAAAACTAAAAAAAGTTGGCTAAGACTCAACGGCTCGTTGTATGGAAGCCACCGTTTAGAAAGGCTTCAGTGAAAAATTTACTAAACCATCCTATAGAACACTATGAACACCTATGTCAAAAAAATTTGAGTTGATTCAATCAAGCCGTTGAGAACTTATGGCTATTTGAAAAAAGCCGTTAAAACATGATTTTCGTTAATACCATTTGAGCCAAAAACAAAAAACGCAGTTTTGTTAGAAATGCTTAAAGTTAGCTAAATTTCGAGTTTTATCAAAATCGTTAGAGACGTTTTCGAGAAAATCTAAATTGAAAAAAACCGTTCCTTGAAAAGTACCAGTTTGAGCCGGGCTAAAACGAAATAAAAAAAACCTCGACAACCGTTTTTCTTCAAACTACTATAAATCAAGTTTGAAGAAAATCCGTCAAGCGGTTTAGGCTGTAGCATGACGTGAAAAAGCGCACATCCGCACAGACGCACAGACAGACCGACGATGGACGGTATGGCGAAAACCAATTTTTTGGGATTCTCTATCATCGTAATGTCATGTTTGCTTAAAACCTCGATTTTTTTTCTGCACGAAACCAATACCTGCCCTATTGAGCAAGTGAAAATTAATAATTTAGAGGGTGTCCAAACCCAATTTTTTTTCGGGCTGTAGCTCACGGATTTCTTATGAAATATTGGCTTTAAGTGATATAATCGCTTCCGGATTGTTGGCATAACGTCGGTCCTTCACGGTTTCCCACAAAAAAGTCCAAAGTAGTCCAATCGCAGCTCCGAGGCGGCCAATCGATAACACGATTTTTAAATTTAGTGAGCAAAAGATCGATTGTAGAATTGGCTGTGTTTAATAGCGCGTTAGCCTGCATGTGCATGAAGCAAAGGTCGTCCAAATCCGTGTCTTCACATTGTAAAACAAACCGTTGACCGAAACGTTGTTCCCAGCCTCATTTTCGAACAAAAATGGCCTAATGAACTGTCACACTCTTTGTGGATGTATTGGCTTCTCGACAACAACGGGCGAGTTTTCCCGAGAAATTTTATTTGTTAACGTAGCCGCTGAGATGAATATGCGCCTCATCAGAAAATTTTATTTTTCAAGCTGCCCTTAGCCCCAACGAACTTACACAGCATTCAATTTGGAAATAAGTTTTCAGTATTTTCCAACGCTGTTCAAGCATAAGTCCACTCACTGCGTTCCGCGGAGTTATGATACTGACTATCCTTCAAGATTTCGGGCGAGAAACAGCTGTCAATGTCAAAAAAACCTACGATTGAAAAATAAACCACAAAATAGCCCACCCTAGATTTAGATTTTTATAAAAAAGTTTAATTTTTAAATCTACTTCGATTTTTACTTGCTCTATAAGGCAAGTATTGGTTTCGTGCAGAAAAAAAATCGAGGTTTTAATCAAACATGACATTACGATGATAGAGAAGCCCAAAAAAGTGGTTTTCGCCATACCGTCCGTCGGTCTGTCTGTGCGTCTGTGCGGATGTGCGCTTTTTCACGTCATGCTACAGCCTAAACGGCTTGACGGATTTTCTTCAAACTTGGTATATAGCAGTTTGAAGAAAAACCGTTGTCGAGGTTTTTTTTATTTTGTTTTAGCCCGGCTCAAACTGGTACCTTTCAAGTAACGGTTTTTTTCAATTTGGATTTTCTCGAAAACGGCTCTAACGATTTTGATTAAATTTAAAATTTAGCTAACTTTAAGCATTTCTAACAAAACTGCGTTTTTTGTTTTTGCCGCAAATGGTCGTAACGAAAATCAGGTTTTAATGGCTTTTTTTCAAATAGCCATAAGTTCTCAACGGCTTGATTGAATTAACCCAAACTTTGTTTGACATAGTTTTTTATAGTGTTCTATAGGATGGTTTAGTTAATTTTTCACTGAAGCCTTTCTAAACGGTGGCTTCCATACAACGAGCCGTTGAGTTTTAGCCAACTTTTTTTGGTTTTTTCTAATTTTCTCGAAAATGGCTCTAACGATTTTGATTAAACTTTGCGTGTTATATTCTTTTAGTGTTCTGAAGAGAACTGCGTTTTTAGTTTTTGGCTAAAAATGCAAATAACGGAGATCTGCTCTTAACGGCTTTTTTTCAAATGGCCATAAGTTGTCAACGGTTGCATCGAATTCACTCAAACTTTGTTTGGTATAGTTCCTTACAGCTTCCTATCAGATGGCATTGATTTTTTTTCAGTTTCTCTTTTTTAAAAGTTTGGCTCCTATATAAAGAGCCACTAGATTTTGGCCAATTTTTTCATTTTTTCTAATTTACTCAAAAAAGGCTCCCCCGATTTTTATGAAACTTTGTATGTAACATACATAGAATACTTCAAACAAAACTGCATTTTTAGTTTTTGGCTATACATGATAATAGCGGAAATTGCTTTTAACGGTATTACTAATTAGGCCATAACCCATAAGTGGACATTTGTATCATTTATAACACCCAAAAGATAACGTCTTAATTTTAAATATTAAAGGTTTCTTAAAGTTACCTCCCGTATATCAAGTTTTCCAGTTTTAGCCAATTTTTTTTGGTTTTTACCAAATTTTTCAAAAATGAATTGTTCTTATTGATCGAAAAGTTTGTTTTCATCGTACTATTGCACCAACAGAGCAAGTACGTGCGACCCAGTCGTGCATTTTATTTTCAATCTACTTCCATTTTTTCTTCAAATCTGCTTCGATTTTTTTTCCTGAAGTGGTAGCACTGGTTACCAAAAGGAAACTGGCAAATCTGAATGAACATCAATTTAATAGGGGTTGAATTTTGAAACAGCCAATCAGTGCACACTCAGATGTGCTAGGATCTACGTCAGATGCAATTTAAAATTCAGTGGTGGGTAAACAATTTGTATGGGGGCTTTCCTTCAACTTAGTGTGGTGCAAAAATATGGCACGCTACTGATATAAAAACAGCTTCCTCATAAGAAGTGTACTGCCGATTTATGTAGGCTGTGGTTTTTTCTTAAAATTTATAACGGTATGTTTGTTGATTTAAATCTTTCCTTGACGACTTGTTATAGGGTATGGTTTGTTTAGTTTAACTTAACTCGATTTTTATTGTTTCGCCAAAGTGGTTTTGTTTTATCGTTAATTAGAATTTTTTTGTTTAATTTTTCATTTGTTTGGTTTGCGTTTATTTCGAAATAAAAACTCATAAGTCTTCTGCTCTTGGTATATAAAACAGCAACGAAACAAATAATATCGAAGAAATTTCGACCAAATTTTAAAAGTTTGAGCTCTTGAAATTAGCAATAAAAAAACGTTTGATGGAAAAAGCTATACATTTATACCAATATTTTGGATTCCAAGAACTAACTTTTCGACCACAATTAATTTCAAAAGAAGCCTTATTTCACAAAAAGTTATTGAAACTACAATTCTTTTACACAAAAGAAATTGATATGCATTTAACTTAGTTTCAATTATTACCAAAAATTAGGTTCATACATAAAAAAAAACTTTTTTTAATAAATAAAGTAGTCAGTGTATTCTTTGTTGATTTTAAGGCCGCCTTCGATACAGTCGACAGAAGTGCCTTATTTTATAAGCTGTATAACTTGGGATTATCGCAAAAATTTGGTCGTACACTGCAGGATCTCTATGAAAAAACTAACGCTTTGGTATGGAATGGCGAAGAACTATCGAACAAGTTTGAAACAAGGTCGGGGCTAAGACAGGGATGTACGGGATGTACATTAAGCCCTGTGTTATTTTCGCTATTTATTGAGGACATAGTTGATGCTCTACCTGGTGGAGTAAGATTTGCGGGAGTGCTAATTAAGGCCCTCCTTTTTGCAGATGACATTTTCATGTTCGCATATTCATCCACATCTTTACAACTCATGATAAACAGGTTGTATGAATACTGCAGTTTATGGGGACTCGTTGTTAATTTAGAAAAGTCGAAGGTGATGGTTTTCAAAAAAAAATGCAGCTAACGAAAAATGGACGTATAACGGCGCCAATATTGAGGTAGTAAACGAATATAAATACCTAGGAGTACATTTTTCAAAAAACCTTAGTATGGAACGTCACCTAAAAGAAAAATTGGAAAAAGCAAAAATAGCCCTAAACATAACCTGGAGAAGATGTTTCTTGAATAAAAACATAGCCCACAGCACTAAGTTTAAGGTATTTGAAGCAGTGTCTGAGTCTATTCTCTTCTATGGGGCGGCGCAAGTATGGGGTGGTAAGAAGAACAATACTGTGGAGAAACTTTTAACGTACTATGTAAAGAGGACATTTTGCCTGGCAGAAAACACTCCAAACTATGTGATCATGTTGGAAACGGGGCTGTCTCCCTTATTCGTCAAGACCCTAAAGCTACAAGCAGACTACTTGTATAAAGTCCTTCACAAGCAAGAAAAACGGCTATCGAAAATTGTAGCGCTTAAAGCCTTGCAAGATAAGAGCAGCTGGTACGAGGAGTGGCGAGAACTGGCGGAAGGATGCGGTGTGGTGTTTAACATCAATAACGGTGCAACTGGAAGTTGTAAGAGCCAATTCTATGAGATAATTCAAAAGGTGGATGAACGTTGCAGAGAGGAGTTTGAAGCGGAAGCAGCTGGGTCATTGTACAGACAAGTTTCTAACAAACTTAAATACAACTTGGGGGATAAAAACTACTTCAGGGATGAAAACAGCATCGAACGACTTTCAACAATGGTTAAGCTACGCGGCGAGCTTCTAAACTTAAATTGTATGCCTCATAGAAATGATCTACCGATTATTTGTGAAATTTGCAATCTCAATGAACGAGAGGATATAATAAATTTCGTCGGAAGATGTCCCACCCTGAGAGAATCAAGAAGAGACGTTTTTGGAAGAGACTTTTTGTCGGAGGATCAAGTTGTGGTTTTACTCAACGATATGGACGTTATCAGTCTTTTTAATTATTGCAAATTAGCTTTAAATTACAGGAATAATATCCATAGAGGTGATTTTTGAAAATCACTAATTGTAAAGCTTAACTTGTATATTTTGTAATTATAATTTAAAAATGTTATGTAACGTGTAATAAAAATGTATAGTCAATCAGGCAGACAGCTTTTTGCCAAGCTTTAATGATATTTAATCCATTTTGTTATGTATAAGAATATTTCGCTACAATAAATATCTATCTAAAAAAAAAAAGTAGTCAGTAGGGTTTCATACCTATAATAACTGTTTCCGATTCCGACTAAACTGGAGCAGAATGACCTGCTTTCAAAATAAACTTTAAGCAAAAAAAAAAAGTTATCGAGATAAACCTGACCTAAATGACGCTTTGCTCTTTTAACTGAAATGCAAAATAACCAAAAAACCAAGTAAACTGTAATAAAGTGACAGTAGGGCGAAGTGATTGAAAGGCGAAATAAAAAAAAAAAACTAAATAAGGTTTTGGGAACTGAACAAAATATATAATGAATGAAAACGGAACAACTGATGGCTTGGAATTGAAAAAAAAAAATAACGAAACAATAGTCACCCCCTGTTATATCATTTTGAAGACAGCTAATATTCTACACCGATCGGCGGGCGCTATGATTTGTTTCTGTATTTCTTTTGATCGATCGAATTTTTGTCTTTTCGTCTTTTCATGGGGCAGAAGCTTATGTTGGGAAATAAAAGGTCAGAGTACAATATTTGACTTTTCAATGCTCATCTTACGGCAAATGTCTCATTTGAGATTACATGTTTTAACTAATTTTATTTTAAATATGTAAATAGCTTTCCCGAAGTCTCCAGCGTTACCGGGCCCTTGTGAGTTAAACTCGCTCGAAATTTTCCTCTGCTAAACGGCTTGTCCGATTTTGATAGCAAAAATGTGTGTGGACTTACTGCTGGAGCGCAATGGTGCCGGAGCCGGAGCCGGATCCGCAAACGCATCCGTATCGCATGTCAAAATATTGAATACACACGAATTCAATGTTGTGAACACAACGAGACGGATTCGCAAACGCAGCCGCAAACGGCGGCGGACGAGTTGGCCTACTTTTAATAAATACGTGCGTATTTTTGACATTCCATACAAAAAAAGAGAGCAACGTGCTAATAAAATCCTTTAATTTAATTACAAATTTATAGAAAAGACTATACATTATGCGATATATGTTTAATCATCTTTTATATGCATATATATGTATGTTTCTCAGTGGAAATTGTAAAAAAAACGTGGAGTACGTACGACTCCATTGTGGGCACTTCTAATTAGGTACGTACGGCATGCGATACGGTTGCGGCTGCGGTTCCGACTGCGTTTTTCTATTGTGTTCCAGCAGTTATGGGTTCACCTGGATAGTTTATATCTATATTCAGATTCTGTTGGTGCCACTTAACTGGGCGAAACGCATTTGGACTAAAGGTCACAAAATCTTTCAAATTTAATTTACATCAATGAAATCCATAAAAATAATTTTTTTTATGTTCCTATGTGCATGAATACAAATTCCCCTAAAAATTTAAGAATTCACAGCGTATTCACGCTGTAATTTTAATAAGTGTCGGTAATCATCGACCGGGAGCGTATCGGAATCCCGCTTTTTTTAATCCAAATGTTTCAAAATCTGACAAGTCCTGCTAATCCCGTTTTTCTTACAAAACATTCTTATTAAAAACTTAAAAAGTTTTTTTTGTTCCCTTTTGCAGAATATCATGTAACATTAATTTTTTTTTAATTTATTGAAGATTGTCATATTTATTACTTAAAACTTTATTTTGATATTATTTATTACTTATTTTGTTACTCTTTGCTTAATTTATTTTTATTTTCTTACTATTCCGGTTTTGCAAACGGGATTATAAGAGACGTTATTTCAAAGAGCGGGATGAAAAAAAAGCGGGATTTTAATATCGTTATTTTAAGAATCTAGATTATAAAAAGCGGGATATCGAACCCAACCTGGAAGTCCATATTAAAACAACTTCTTCAAATTCAATTTTATTGATTATATTTATTTTGAGCAATGAATTAACGTTTTTCAGTCCACGTATAGAAACAGAAATGGAAGAAACCTACAGTTTGGGTACATTCAAATCAACTACGAAGTCGGTATAGGTAGGTACTTATGCTTGTTTGATCCGAAATCATATCCGATATTGAAGGATACACTTTGTGAATGTTGATCATTGTCTACAAGCAAATCTTGAACATGTATCCATAAAGTAAGGATAGGTACGAGTACTAACCAAAATAAAACTATCTACTTCTATTATGTCTACTTCTCTATGTTCTAATAAAAAGTGTGTTCCTTCAAATTCAATAAAGGGCTCAATGAAAGGTTATTGCTGGGAACTATGCATATGTATAAATCGAGAACGCTTTATTGACATTAAATTAACACAACAAAAACTAGGTATCCATTTACACATTTATAAACGTACTCGGTAGTAATAAACAAAATCTTAATCCATTTTTAAAAAGGCAATAAATGCAAGCACCAAAACGCCCACTTCATTCTGCACGGATTGCCCTTCTTTAAATTTGTATTGTGCACAGTAGAAATTTATCAGAACTCAATTCACCATAAACGAATTTGTCTAAATTATAAGGTTTACCTTTTGTGCATTCATTTTTGTTGTCACAATATACCATACCTACTTTTTTATTTGATCCTATTTTCCATTCAAAGCATAAGGGTTAATACTCTTGATAAAAATTCAAATACTATAACCATAGCACATGTCCTTCCTCTGCCACAAGAACAGAGATTTCGCATAGATTACAGGGAAAGGATTCCTTACTTTCAAGAAACACCATTGTGACATTTGAAGATACTCACACCAAAAGGTGTTAAGCTCTGAATTGATATTTGATATGACGAACTAAGCGATTTTATATTCTTTACCATTTTTTATGAATGTTCATTCATGTCTTTATTTTATTTCTGTTACAGAGCAATCCCGCAACGATTTTCAAAATAGTTTAAATGGTAACGATGAACACTGTAGCAGTGGCAATGGACCAAACACATCGAATACTGCTCTAAGACTACACACTGGTGGAGGAATCTCAACAGTGGAGCATTCCCCGGCTGCTGCAGCGGCTGCCTTAGTTGGGGCACACCATGCTGCTGCTGTTGCAGCGGCTGGACATCATCACCACCATCATCATCACCACCCGCACCATCATCATGACGTAGGGTACGTGAATGGTGGCAATAATGGAGTCTCAGGACCTGGAGGCTTAGGTGGTACAAATAGCGGAAAGAAAAAGAATAAGAGACGGCATGGGAGGACGATTTTTACGAGCAATCAATTAGAGGAATTAGAAAAGGCATTTAAGGAAGCACACTATCCAGATGTCAGTGCTAGGGAGTTATTGTCAATGAAAACAGGCCTCGCCGAAGATAGAATACAGGTACGTTGGTAAACAATATTAATTCTCTTGCTGCCTAGAACTAATTTAATTGTTGACCAAGATATCGAATTTCCTGTAGGTGTAACTAAAAGCATGTCGTTTGGAAAATATTTTTGACATTCTTCCCCCTGATGAACTGGATGATCTTATTAAAAGGATCAATATTGATTTTATAACTGACTCTTATTAAAGGGAGACATACAAAATATCCAGGCAATATTTTGACACTGGAAATTTTTTCCCCCTAAAAATCGTACCTGCTCGGAACAAAATGAGTAGCTAGCTGTTGGCTTGAACAACATTGTTAAATATGAAAATTCATTTCCAAAGTGAGTGCTGTGAAGTCCAAACAGTGCGTTTTTTGGTCTTGGCGATGTTAATTAAACAAATCGGAGTTGCCATTTGACCACTTTGGATGTTATGCCAACAATCCGAAAGCGATTTAAGCACTTAAGGCCAATGTCATCAAAGCAATCCACGAGCTACAGCCCGAAACCATAAACAAGGTCTTCTAAAATTGGGGTGACAAAACGCGCTACTACGTAGCAAAGTTTAAAACTGATTTGAGTTTATAATGGTCAAATTTAAAAAAATGCAAATAATGAATTAAGTTTATAATTTTATTATATTCTTTATAAAAGAAAAAAAAAGAAAAATAACGTCGTTTTAATTATTCCCCATATTCCGCCATTTAGCGCCGGATTTCGATCCTTTGAGATTTTGGTTATGGTTATTAAATTTAACTTTAATGTGAAGGACAAACTCTTAAAAAGCTGAACGTGCTCCCAATACCGCAATATCTAACTATATACCTTTGACTGATACTTGCAACGAGGAAATTGAAGAGCTTTCCTTGATATATTAATTATAAGACGACGTCTTGTAAAATAAATTAGAAAACTGTTTTTAAATGCGTACGTTTGTACAGCACGGCGGCGGCGGCGGCGCGTGGCGCCCAAGAAATGTGTTCTCTTTCTGATCTCGTAAAAGTGTCCTGAAACCTTAATAGATTTGGATTTTTTAGATTAGATTAGATATTTATTGTAGCGAAATATTCTTATACATAACAAAATAGATTAAATATCATTAAAGCTTGGCAAAAGGCCGGCTGCCTGTCAGTGATTTTCAAAAAACACCTCTATGGATTTTATCCCTGTAATATAAAGCTAATTTGCAAAAATTGAAAAGACTGATAAAATCCATATCGTTGAGTAAGACCACAACTTGATCCTCCGACAAAAAGTCTCTTCCAAAAACGTCTCTTCTTGATTCTCTCAGGGTGGGACATCTTCCGACAAAATGTACTATATCCTCTCGTTCATTTAAATTACATATATCATACATGTATATTTAAAACAACATTTTAGTCCGGCACTAGCAGGTAGAAATTAAAACAAAATTTTAAACACTTTAATTGGAGAAGGGATTACAAAAGAAATATTAATTTCCTTCGAACAACGTCTGCTATTCTTCCACAGAACTTCAATAATAACAAAAAATTGTTATTTTCACAAAAGCTTGCCTACTACCTATCTACTGTTTCTATTCAAGTTGAACAAAAGCCTCGTTAAATGGCAATAAACTATTTTCGGTATTCTTTTTTGTAATGCTAACATAACATTTTTTACTTGCGATTGTAGGTAAGTTATGTATTCGTGCAAAAAAAAATTTTTGAAGATAACAATCACACGTTATAGTCAGTATAACTCTTGAAGTGAACACATCTTTTATCTTCGTTTTGATCATTTTTTGCCCTGAGTTTTATACCAATCAGTGTGTTTTTGCTTGCCTAACAATTTATATGCAATAATAAGTGCAATAAACTATTTTAACGTCTGTTTAATAGTGTTATTCTATCTTCATTTATAAATTGAATCAAGTCATAATTTGGTGATTAGTAACATACATATATCTACATATATATTTATAATATTCTAAGAAAGAGAATAATTTTGCTGCTCTCATTGTGTACATGTATCTGACTTTTCGCTCCCGTAATGATCTTTGACTCTCGTCTCCTTGGTGAGTGAAACTTTTATATATTATGTTCTGCCTATGAAGCACTATGTGAGACTGCATTTTGTATCCCAACATTTTCGCCTATCGTTTCATGCCGAAACCAACTTTTAACTGTTTGACTGAGCCGTACTGCGGATGGATGGAACAATAAACTGCGAAAGTTAGATAAAGCGAGCAAGCCATTTTGGAATATTACTAAGGTGATAAAAAATAAAAACCGTAATATACCTGCGTTCATAATAGGAAACGCGGTTTTACTTTCTAACGCCGAGAAAGCTGATGCTTTAGCTCGAGAATTCTCCGCAAATCACTTGTTGTCAAGTAATATTGTAGGAAATCATCAACTAGAAACTGAGGTTCAACAATCATGTGATACCATACGTTCACATATACCTGACACGATAGATGTTTTAGTAACTCTTGCTGAAGTTAAAAATGTTTTGTCAGACCTTAAGATTTCAAAAAGGCCTGGCCTTGACGGTCTAAGAAACATATATCTTAAAAACCTACCACCACCAGGTGTAAAGTATCTTCATAAAATACTCAATTCTTGCTTAAAATTAGGATACTTTCCAAAGGAGTGGAAAACTGCAAAAATTATACCCATTCCTAAGCCAGGCAAGAATTCAAGCATGCCTTGCAACTATAGACCAATAAGCTTATTAAGCTCAATCAGCAAATGTCTTGAAAAAGTTATCAAAAACAAACTTCTTATTCATTTAAATGCAAATGATATCCTTCCTGTCGAGCAATTTGGATTTAGAGCTTATCACAGCACAATTCACCAGGTACGTCGTATAACAAAAGACATACAAAATAACTTTTTTGTCAGGGAAAAGCACAGGTCTTGTTCTACTTGATGAAGAGAAAGTTTTGGACACTGTGTGGCACAAAGGTTTGATTTATAAACTCAGCATCCTCAACTTTCCTCAATACATCATTAAAATCATTTTTTCCTTTTTGACCGAAAGAACATTCAAGGTTTCAGCCAATGCAACATATTCTGAAGCGACAGAAATTCTTGCAGGTGTTCCGCAAGGATCTGTTTTGGGTCCTTTTTTGTATAACATATACACATCGGACTTTCCTAAGCCTAGTAATTGTGAAATAGCTATCTTTGCCGACGATACATGCATTTATTCAGCGGATTCAAATAGTTTAGTTATTGAAACCAATTTGCAATCTGCTATAGATGATATACAAGACTATTTTACAAAATGGAAAATTAAATTGGGAGCGGTTCGGAAGCCCGTTTTTTAAAATCCCGTTTTTTATAATCCCGCAAAAAAAAATTAAAATCCCGATTCTTATGAACCGCTTTTTTAAAATCCCGCTTTTAATAATCCTGTTTAAACAGAATCTCGTTTCTCGTGAGTCCGCTTTTTAAAATCCCGTTTAATCCCGCTTAGCCCGTTTCTAGAGCAATATCTAAAATAATTAAAGATAGAAAATCAATGACTAAAACAGATTTTTTGCGCCGTATAGCTCACAATATAAAACTTTAATCTTAATATTTCGAAAAAATATCTAAAATCTTGAAACCTCATTTTTGTTATGTTTCTTTATTTTTTTATTTGTTAAGTTACAAAATCAATAAAAAGAACTTCTCCAAATATTTGTTTTTTGTTTTCTTTTTGTCTCCTTTCATACGACATAACGCCCATGAACATTATGTCACCTCATCATCATCAGCATTGGGCTGTAAAATAAATTCAATCCCGCTTTTGGAATCAACACAAGGTGTTTTATTTTAAAAATCGCCGCGATTTTTAAAATAAAACACCTTGTGTTGATTCCAAAAGCGGGCTTATAAAAACGGGAATTTAATAAACGGGATGGTAAAAAACAGGATTTAAAAGCGGGATTTTATAAAAACGGGATTTTTAAAAACAGTATTTTAAAAAACGGGATTTTAAAGACAGGATTTTAAAAAACAGGATTCTGAAAAACGGGCTCCCGAACCCAACCCAATTAAATTGAATGCTGGAAAAACTCAAGCAGTCTTTTTCACTAGAAAAAGGAAACCTTGCTTTTTACCCAGCGGAAGATTGAAAATTAATGGAACTGAGACAGAATGGAGATCAAAAGCCAAATACTTAGGAGTCCATCTTGACAAAACTTTAAATTTTGGATTACATATCCAAGAAACACTTAATAAGGTTAACCTGGCGATTAAAATTCTTTATCCGTTCATCAATAGAAAATCTAAGCTAAGTCAAGAAAATAAACTTATTATTTTAAAATGCATATTTCAAAGTATAATGCTATATGGGTCACCCGTTTGGCGTCAATGTGCGAAAAGTCACATTCAGAAATTGCAAAGAATTCAAAATAAAATATTAAACACAATGCTTAACCTACCTTGGCATTATTCGACTGAAAATCTTCAAAAATTGGCAAATATTGAGAGAATTCCAGATAGAATAATTTATTTATATGATCGTTATAACTTTTCCTGTAGTTTGTCTGAAAACTTCCTTATTTCAAATCTAGCTCTATAATAAGTAAGATAAAGTTTTTTTTTTGTTTTCATTACATTTATGTATTACTTATATTCTGTCATATTCTTGTAGATATTTATTTATTTATCTGTTGACTTATTTAGTTATAAGTATATACATATATTTATTCATTACTTTAAGCAATCTCTGTGATATTTGTATTAAGTATGTATTCAGTGTTAACTTATTAATTTCAACTCTGTGATATTTATATATTTTTGTTGTATTCCTTTATTTATTTATTTATTTATTTATTTATTTATTTATTTATTTATTTATTTATTCATTTATTTATTTATTTATATATTTATTTATTTATTTGCTCATTAATTGGTTTATTAATATATTTATTTATGGATGTATTTTTTTCACGTTAATAATATTTATTCAATTATTTATATCAAAATACATTAAAATTTTAATAGTCATAATGTTTTTTTTTTTTTTTGTTGTTGTTATTGTGTGAGGTCTTTTCTCAGTTGACTCCTCCTCTTCTCGTTCTCTCCATATAATTGAAAGAAGGTTTTTCCTGTAGCTTTTCCTTCTACCAAGTATTTATGATATGTGAATATTTAAAAAAAACTGTAATACATTTTTTCAGTAGTAAGGTAGCTTAATACCATTTCTCTGTGAATTGTGCAATATAGGTTTAATTAAAAAAAAAATTGTATTCCTTTTAAGCTACAATAAATGATCTAAGTCATAATTTGGTGATTAGTAACATACATATATCTACATATATATTTATAATATTCTAAGAAAGAGAATAATTTTGCTGCTCTCCTTGTGTACATGTATCTGACTTTTCGCTCCCGTAATGATCTTTGACTCTCGTCTCCTTGGTGAGTGAAAATTTTATATATGTTCTGCCTATGAAGCACTATGTGAGACTGCATTTTGTATCCCAACATTTTCGCCTATTGTTTCATGCCGAAACCAACTTTCACCTGTTTGACTAAGTCGTACTGCGGATAGATTCATCATCTGCGATAAAATAAACATTTTTTTCATCGGCTTTTACAATAACAAACTATTCTCTCATTTTGCTGCATGTCATGATTTTTGACATCTGTCAACTATCTGTCATCGTTCTGCCATCTATCATCTATCAATTACTAAAAACTGCATTGCCGACTACGCTATCCGATTGGTTTGAGTTGTTACTAAGTTGAAACCTAGAAGTCCTGGCAAGTTAACATCTTTATTTCTTCAAATTTTAATTTCATCAAAAAAAAAAAAAAATCTCGAATCATTATGCCTTCGTGCGCTCTTTGTGACAATATTGCAGACTATCTCATTGATGCAATTATTTGTCATAGAAATTGTCGCAAATTATTCTTGTTGACTGCATTAGTGCTCCGTTTAGCACCATCAAGCTTTTTAAAGATAGAAAATAATTTTATTATTTTTGTGATGATTGTGATCCCTTTGCATATACAAACATTGTCCGAGAAGTACTGCAAAATAAGCAAACTATTGAAAACTTGCATAACCAATTAGTCCAACTAAATAAGAACATTGAAAATATTACCTCGAACAGTCAAACACTACAAGATGAAATTCATAATACTAGTATAATGAATAATCCTTCAACTAATGATATTGCAAACCTCAAACGGAAAATTGATGAAACTGATACAGAAACATCTAAAATCAATCCCTCAACGAAAAACCAGCAACGTCTTTATCGATGAATCTTTCGCAAGCTCCAGTAAGTTTAACTCCACAACCGGAACAGCTCACACTAAACGTATGTTCAATGACGTCATATAATATACTTATGCAAAAATCAAAACCAGCATCGAAAGATTCAAATGTGAAAACTGTTTCTGTTCCTGAGAGATCTGCTTCCTACCCGCAGTTTTCTCAACAGAACAATTAAAACGTATCTCCCATTACATCGGGAATAAAAATAGTGGAGGGTTATAGGACGATATTTATTTCTAAACTGGATCCATCAACAAATGCACTTGATATTAAAAATTATATCTCTACGAAGATTGAAAATATCTTAACAATTAAAGTTGAGAAAATTATCCACCGGAACTACTAAAAATATGCCTCCTTCAAAATAAGAGTACCAGATTCTTCATTCACAATACTTAACTCTTCATCATTATGGCCAAATGGAATAGTAGTTCATGAATTTAAAAACAAACAACTCAACGCCAAAACAAACCCTTTTCAAGAGACCCAGACAACGCAAAAATACCAAAAAAGCAGCTTTTTCAGATATTGATTTACTTCCAAAATGTTAATGGATTACGGACAAAGATCAATCGGTCTATAAAAATATAAATAACCTCCCGCATGGAATTATTGCTCTTACTGAAACTTGGTTAAATAGTTCTTTTCTAAGTACTGATCTTTTTGATTCTACATATCAAGTCTTCAGACGTGACAGACACCACTCGAATGATTTGGATACAGTTGGCAGAGGAGTTCTAATTGCTGTCAAAAATAACATTATCTGCACATTGGTTGATGATTTCCTTTCTTCAGGCATTGAGATTATATCTATAAAAATTAAATTAGAAACTGGATACCTATTTATTATCTGCATCTATATTCCACCTAGATGTAGTAACGAAGTTTATGAAAAATACATTGAATGCATTGAAATCATAAATAATCAAATGGAACCAAATGACGAACTTCTGATCCTCGACTATTTTAATCTATCAAAATTAAATTATACACAAACTACAGATTGCAACTTTTTATCTCCTGGAAACCTATCTACTTCAAACGAAATTTCTATCATCGACGGTTTAGCCTCATGTGGACTAACTCAATTCAATGGTATCCGAAAGAGTTTCAATAAAATACTGGATCGAGTCTTTTTTTTCGGAACCAGTAAACTCCGACATAGCTGTAACTCCGGCTGACTTATTATTACTAGACGAAGATAGACACCATCCTGCGTTAGATATATCGATAAATGTAAACATATGCAAGGCATCCACTAATTCTAATGAAAAACTTGAATTTAATTTTAAAAAATGTAATTTTGATCTTCTTGATAATTTATTAAGCAATGTAAACTGGAATCAATTGTTCATTAACTGTACTTTAAATGAAATGTGTTTAAAGTTATATAGCCAACTTTTCGACTGCTTATATAAAACTACTCCCTTACGAAATAATATTACAAAATCGAATAATCCTCCATGGTTTGACCATCACATTAAAAATCTGAAAAATAGAAGAAACAAAGCTTGGCTAGTTTTTAGTAAATCCAGAGCTGATGAGGATTATAGCATTTACTCGGAACTAAAAGATGTGTTTGTAGAATACTCGAATGTCTTATACTCTAATTATGTTTCAAAAGTTATCAAAAACAAACTTCTTATTCATTTAAATGCAAATGATATCCTTCCTGTCGAGCAATTTGGATTTAGAGCTTATCACAGCACAATTCACCAGGTACGTCGTATAACAAAAGACATACAAAATAACTTTTTTGTCAGGGAAAAGCACAGGTCTTGTTCTACTTGATGAAGAGAAAGTTTTGGACACTGTGTGGCACAAAGGTTTGATTTATAAACTCAGCATCCTCAACTTTCCTCAATACATCATTAAAATCATTTTTTCCTTTTTGACCGAAAGAACATTCAAGGTTTCAGCCAATGCAACATATTCTGAAGCGACAGAAATTCTTGCAGGTGTTCCGCAAGGATCTGTTTTGGGTCCTTTTTTGTATAACATATACACATCGGACTTTCCTAAGCCTAGTAATTGTGAAATAGCTATCTTTGCCGACGATACATGCATTTATTCAGCGGATTCAAATAGTTTAGTTATTGAAACCAATTTGCAATCTGCTATAGATGATATACAAGACTATTTTACAAAATGGAAAATTAAATTGGGAGCGGTTCGGAAGCCCGTTTTTTAAAATCCCGTTTTTTATAATCCCGCAAAAAAAAATTAAAATCCCGATTCTTATGAACCGCTTTTTTAAAATCCCGCTTTTAATAATCCTGTTTAAACAGAATCTCGTTTCTCGTGAGTCCGCTTTTTAAAATCCCGTTTAATCCCGCTTAGCCCGTTTCTAGAGCAATATCTAAAATAATTAAAGATAGAAAATCAATGACTAAAACAGATTTTTTGCGCCGTATAGCTCACAATATAAAACTTTAATCTTAATATTTCGAAAAAATATCTAAAATCTTGAAACCTCATTTTTGTTATGTTTCTTTATTTTTTTATTTGTTAAGTTACAAAATCAATAAAAAGAACTTCTCCAAATATTTGTTTTTTGTTTTCTTTTTGTCTCCTTTCATACGACATAACGCCCATGAACATTATGTCACCTCATCATCATCAGCATTGGGCTGTAAAATAAATTCAATCCCGCTTTTGGAATCAACACAAGGTGTTTTATTTTAAAAATCGCCGCGATTTTTAAAATAAAACACCTTGTGTTGATTCCAAAAGCGGGCTTATAAAAACGGGAATTTAATAAACGGGATGGTAAAAAACAGGATTTAAAAGCGGGATTTTATAAAAACGGGATTTTTAAAAACAGTATTTTAAAAAACGGGATTTTAAAGACAGGATTTTAAAAAACAGGATTCTGAAAAACGGGCTCCCGAACCCAACCCAATTAAATTGAATGCTGGAAAAACTCAAGCAGTCTTTTTCACTAGAAAAAGGAAACCTTGCTTTTTACCCAGCGGAAGATTGAAAATTAATGGAACTGAGACAGAATGGAGATCAAAAGCCAAATACTTAGGAGTCCATCTTGACAAAACTTTAAATTTTGGATTACATATCCAAGAAACACTTAATAAGGTTAACCTGGCGATTAAAATTCTTTATCCGTTCATCAATAGAAAATCTAAGCTAAGTCAAGAAAATAAACTTATTATTTTAAAATGCATATTTCAAAGTATAATGCTATATGGGTCACCCGTTTGGCGTCAATGTGCGAAAAGTCACATTCAGAAATTGCAAAGAATTCAAAATAAAATATTAAACACAATGCTTAACCTACCTTGGCATTATTCGACTGAAAATCTTCAAAAATTGGCAAATATTGAGAGAATTCCAGATAGAATAATTTATTTATATGATCGTTATAACTTTTCCTGTAGTTTGTCTGAAAACTTCCTTATTTCAAATCTAGCTCTATAATAAGTAAGATAAAGTTTTTTTTTTGTTTTCATTACATTTATGTATTACTTATATTCTGTCATATTCTTGTAGATATTTATTTATTTATCTGTTGACTTATTTAGTTATAAGTATATACATATATTTATTCATTACTTTAAGCAATCTCTGTGATATTTGTATTAAGTATGTATTCAGTGTTAACTTATTAATTTCAACTCTGTGATATTTATATATTTTTGTTGTATTCCTTTATTTATTTATTTATTTATTTATTTATTTATTTATTTATTTATTTATTTATTCATTTATTTATTTATTTATATATTTATTTATTTATTTGCTCATTAATTGGTTTATTAATATATTTATTTATGGATGTATTTTTTTCACGTTAATAATATTTATTCAATTATTTATATCAAAATACATTAAAATTTTAATAGTCATAATGTTTTTTTTTTTTTTTGTTGTTGTTATTGTGTGAGGTCTTTTCTCAGTTGACTCCTCCTCTTCTCGTTCTCTCCATATAATTGAAAGAAGGTTTTTCCTGTAGCTTTTCCTTCTACCAAGTATTTATGATATGTGAATATTTAAAAAAAACTGTAATACATTTTTTCAGTAGTAAGGTAGCTTAATACCATTTCTCTGTGAATTGTGCAATATAGGTTTAATTAAAAAAAAAATTGTATTCCTTTTAAGCTACAATAAATGATCTAAGTCATAATTTGGTGATTAGTAACATACATATATCTACATATATATTTATAATATTCTAAGAAAGAGAATAATTTTGCTGCTCTCCTTGTGTACATGTATCTGACTTTTCGCTCCCGTAATGATCTTTGACTCTCGTCTCCTTGGTGAGTGAAAATTTTATATATGTTCTGCCTATGAAGCACTATGTGAGACTGCATTTTGTATCCCAACATTTTCGCCTATTGTTTCATGCCGAAACCAACTTTCACCTGTTTGACTAAGTCGTACTGCGGATAGATTCATCATCTGCGATAAAATAAACATTTTTTTCATCGGCTTTTACAATAACAAACTATTCTCTCATTTTGCTGCATGTCATGATTTTTGACATCTGTCAACTATCTGTCATCGTTCTGCCATCTATCATCTATCAATTACTAAAAACTGCATTGCCGACTACGCTATCCGATTGGTTTGAGTTGTTACTAAGTTGAAACCTAGAAGTCCTGGCAAGTTAACATCTTTATTTCTTCAAATTTTAATTTCATCAAAAAAAAAAAAAAATCTCGAATCATTATGCCTTCGTGCGCTCTTTGTGACAATATTGCAGACTATCTCATTGATGCAATTATTTGTCATAGAAATTGTCGCAAATTATTCTTGTTGACTGCATTAGTGCTCCGTTTAGCACCATCAAGCTTTTTAAAGATAGAAAATAATTTTATTATTTTTGTGATGATTGTGATCCCTTTGCATATACAAACATTGTCCGAGAAGTACTGCAAAATAAGCAAACTATTGAAAACTTGCATAACCAATTAGTCCAACTAAATAAGAACATTGAAAATATTACCTCGAACAGTCAAACACTACAAGATGAAATTCATAATACTAGTATAATGAATAATCCTTCAACTAATGATATTGCAAACCTCAAACGGAAAATTGATGAAACTGATACAGAAACATCTAAAATCAATCCCTCAACGAAAAACCAGCAACGTCTTTATCGATGAATCTTTCGCAAGCTCCAGTAAGTTTAACTCCACAACCGGAACAGCTCACACTAAACGTATGTTCAATGACGTCATATAATATACTTATGCAAAAATCAAAACCAGCATCGAAAGATTCAAATGTGAAAACTGTTTCTGTTCCTGAGAGATCTGCTTCCTACCCGCAGTTTTCTCAACAGAACAATTAAAACGTATCTCCCATTACATCGGGAATAAAAATAGTGGAGGGTTATAGGACGATATTTATTTCTAAACTGGATCCATCAACAAATGCACTTGATATTAAAAATTATATCTCTACGAAGATTGAAAATATCTTAACAATTAAAGTTGAGAAAATTATCCACCGGAACTACTAAAAATATGCCTCCTTCAAAATAAGAGTACCAGATTCTTCATTCACAATACTTAACTCTTCATCATTATGGCCAAATGGAATAGTAGTTCATGAATTTAAAAACAAACAACTCAACGCCAAAACAAACCCTTTTCAAGAGACCCAGACAACGCAAAAATACCAAAAAAGCAGCTTTTTCAGATATTGATTTACTTCCAAAATGTTAATGGATTACGGACAAAGATCAATCGGTCTATAAAAATATAAATAACCTCCCGCATGGAATTATTGCTCTTACTGAAACTTGGTTAAATAGTTCTTTTCTAAGTACTGATCTTTTTGATTCTACATATCAAGTCTTCAGACGTGACAGACACCACTCGAATGATTTGGATACAGTTGGCAGAGGAGTTCTAATTGCTGTCAAAAATAACATTATCTGCACATTGGTTGATGATTTCCTTTCTTCAGGCATTGAGATTATATCTATAAAAATTAAATTAGAAACTGGATACCTATTTATTATCTGCATCTATATTCCACCTAGATGTAGTAACGAAGTTTATGAAAAATACATTGAATGCATTGAAATCATAAATAATCAAATGGAACCAAATGACGAACTTCTGATCCTCGACTATTTTAATCTATCAAAATTAAATTATACACAAACTACAGATTGCAACTTTTTATCTCCTGGAAACCTATCTACTTCAAACGAAATTTCTATCATCGACGGTTTAGCCTCATGTGGACTAACTCAATTCAATGGTATCCGAAAGAGTTTCAATAAAATACTGGATCGAGTCTTTTTTTTCGGAACCAGTAAACTCCGACATAGCTGTAACTCCGGCTGACTTATTATTACTAGACGAAGATAGACACCATCCTGCGTTAGATATATCGATAAATGTAAACATATGCAAGGCATCCACTAATTCTAATGAAAAACTTGAATTTAATTTTAAAAAATGTAATTTTGATCTTCTTGATAATTTATTAAGCAATGTAAACTGGAATCAATTGTTCATTAACTGTACTTTAAATGAAATGTGTTTAAAGTTATATAGCCAACTTTTCGACTGCTTATATAAAACTACTCCCTTACGAAATAATATTACAAAATCGAATAATCCTCCATGGTTTGACCATCACATTAAAAATCTGAAAAATAGAAGAAACAAAGCTTGGCTAGTTTTTAGTAAATCCAGAGCTGATGAGGATTATAGCATTTACTCGGAACTAAAAGATGTGTTTGTAGAATACTCGAATGTCTTATACTCTAATTATGTTTCAAAAATTGAGAGTGAATTAAAACTCAGCCCTAAAAACTTTTGAAACTTCGTCAGTAGTAAAAGGAATACTGATGGCTTCCCCAACTCTATGTCCTTAAAAAATGTAACCAGTAACGACTCAAGTGATATATGAAACATGTTTGCAGATTTCTTCAAAGATACATATTTAGTTAGCAATTCCGATGAACCCATGGTTAATAACTGTTTGCAACAAAATTATTCACACCTTACCACGATTAATTTTACTATTCAAGAAGATTCTATAGTCCAAACAATCCATGAACTTGATAACTGTTTCAGTCCTGGTCCTGATGGTGTACCATCATGTGTTTTGAAAAATGTGTATCCCAATTATCCTACCCTCTCTGTTTATTATTTAACGAATATCTGAAATGCTCAACATTTCCCGCATTGTGAAAAGTGCTTTAATTAAACCAATTTATAAAAAAGGACCAACAAATGATATAGCGAACTACCGTCCCATTGCTAAGCTATCTGTTATTCCAAAAATCTTTGAGTCTCTTATTTGTAACGTCTTGTCGTTTAACTGTAGTTCCGTCATTAGTGAAAGTCAACATGGTTTCGTGAAAAATAAGTCTACCGTTACAAATATGTTCCACTTTACGTCTTTCTGTATTGATTCCTTTGAAGATCGGAAGCAGGTAGACTGTGTGTTCACTGACTTTAGCAAAGCATTTGACAAATTGTGTCACAAAACTTTATTGATAAAGCTTAAGAAGTTAGGCTTCTGTGATCGTTTTTTAAAGTGGATCGCTTCTTACTTAGACAATAGATGTTATGCTGTTATTTTCCGTAATGAGACTTTCGAACAATTTTATGTAAATTCTGGAGTTCCACAAGGAAGCCATTTAGGTCCTCTGTTATTTACTTTATACAGAAATGACATGACCTCTGTTATAAACAATTCTTCTATTCTCATTTATGCTGACGACATAAAATTTTTTAAAAAAGTATCCTCTATTAATGACTGTTCAAAACTGCAAGAAGATCTTCAAAATTTCAGGGAATGGTGCAATAAAAATCATTTATTTTTAAATATAGACAAATGTAAGACAATGAGTTTTACACGCAAAAAGAATATAATTACTTATGACTATATGTTTGACACAAGTCCTTTAAAAAGACCATCTAACTTTTCTGACTTGGGGACTATCCTTGGCTCTAAACTTACGTTCACTGACCACTATGATTTCATTATAAAAAAAGGCCAATAAAATGTTGGGGTTCATTAAACGATTTTCCCGTGATTTCCAAGATCTCTACGTATTGAAACTTCTTTTTATATCCTTTGTTAGGCCTGTACTTGAATACGGTTGTGTTGTTTGGTCCCCTTACTATTCAGAGAAGACTTATGCGTTTTTGCCTTCGTTTTCTGCCTTGGTCCCCCAGAGTAGCACTACCACCCTATGTTCAAAGACTTAAGCTTTTGAATCTTCCACTGCTTTCTAAACATAGAGAGTATTTACAGTCTTGAAACTCCGTCGGTCTGTCTGTATGTCTGTTCGCACCTCTAGAGCCTGAACGGATGGGCCGATTTTCTTCAAATTTGGTATTTAATAATAATTTGGCCGTCCCTTGGAACTTATTTTTAATTTTTGCTCTAGGCCCAAAAATAACGGCACCTGCCATATACAATCATGAAGAAAAAAAATTAATTTCTCAAAAATGGCTTTAACGATTTTGATAAAACTTTCAGAATGCTATTTTTTTAAGACAGTCTATCTTTAAATTAGAAAAGATTTTTTTTGAATTTGTCTTATAGCGGTACCTCTCATAGAATCAGCATTTTCTTGTGAACTGTACATCCGATTTCAATACAATTTGGGGAACAGAAAGTAATGCAACATTTTATTAATATGGTTTTTCAAAATTCTCAAAAACTTTTTTTTTTATTTTTAATAGTTTTTTTTTTCAAAAAAAAATGTTGGTTTTCGAAATATGTTGGAAACGGATATGTTGTTTTTTTTCTTTTAATTATTTTTTCAGATGTAAAATTCAGATTTCCAAATATTTACATACTCAAATAAATTTTAAAATATTTGTTGGGAAAGTTTTTTAAAAATAACCTTTTAAAAAAAACTGGTAGAACGACATTCAATATTTTTTTCCTAGATAGGCATATGGTTTTGAAAATGTATTGCATATCTACTTAGTTTTTCCGAGAAAACTCTTAAACTAATTAAAAAAATAAAGGAATTTTCGAAATTATTTTTAATTTTATTAATATACATATGCAGCCACAAAGAAATTGCTTAGCATAAGAGCAAGTTCGTGCGACCCAGTCGTGCATTTTATTTTTATATTGTTGAGGCTTTCGGAAAATTAAACAAAAAAATTTTGTTTCGAAGCGCCCTTTTTACTTGCGATTATAGGTACTATAAGGCAAGTTATGCATTCGTAAAAAAAAAAAAAAAATTCTAACAATCAAACATGACATTACGATGATAGAGAAGTCGAACAAAGTGGGTCCGACAATTCTGTCTGTCTGTGTGTTCTCGTGTCTGTCTGTCTGTATAGTTACCTACAGCTTAAACGGCTGGACCGATTTGCTTCAAACTTGGTACATAGTACTATTATGACGTCCTACAGAGGGGTTTTTGAAATTAGCATCCTAGCTCCAAAACTAACGGTACCTGCAATACGATTTTTTGTGAAAAATTAAATTTTATCAAAAACGGCTCCTAAGATTTTGATAAAACTTTCTGAATGATGTTTTCTGTGCAAACTTTATGTTTTGGTTGGAATAGATTTTTCAGGAAACGTCTTATAACGGTACCTCCCATAGGACCGGTTTTTTGAAATCCGATTTTCATTTGAAAGTTTCAATGAAATTTTTGATGTAGAAGCCCTTTTATAAACGAAATTATACAAATTCGTAGTTCTTTCAAAAACATTTTTTTGAGTGTTTTAAGACAGTTTAAACATTTTTTTTTGTTTATGTTTTTTTCCAAAAACGGTTTAATCTATTTTTCAAAAATTTATTTTTCTGATAAGAACTACAGAGTGCTAAAAGTTGGCATATTCAAAAAAAACTTGGAATGTATTTTCGAAAAGTTTTTCAAAAAAAACAGTTTTTTGAAAAAAACTAGTCGAACGATTTTGAAAAAAATTCTAAACAATAAACGAAATCAGATGGTTTACTTAATTTTTTGCAGAAAAAGTTGTAACTAGTGATTTTTAAGTGATCAATAAAATTTCATATTATTTTTTCCCTGCTTTTTTCCAAAATCTCAAACCATAAGACCATTGTCACACATTAGAGCAAGTTCGTCCGACCCAGTCGTGCACTTTATTTTACTTGCGATTATAGGTACTATAAGGCAAGTTATGGATTCGTGCAAAAAAAAAATTTAAGATATCAATCACACATGACATTACGATGATGGAGAAGTCGAAATAAATGGGTCCTGAAATTCCGTCCGTATGTCTGTCTGTCTGTCTGTCTGTTCGCATTTTTACATCCTAAACGGATATGCCAATTTGCTTCAAACTTGGTATTTAGTAATTATTTGGAATTTCTCAGTGGGAATTCTAATAACGGTACTTCTCATAGAACCGGTTTTTCCAAACTATGTTTTCTCGTAAGCCATTCTTCCGATTTCAATTAAAATTTTAATGCAGGAAGCCATCCATTAATAATTTAATTTATATAGCATTTTAAAATTTTCAAAAACTTATTTTTTCGGTTTTTAATAATTTAAAAAAAAAAAAAAAAATTTTAAATTTTTTGAAAACGATTTTTTAATTTTTTACTTGGTGAAGACTAAACATTTTCTTATAACGACATACCTACTCAAACAAAATTTTAAATATTTTTTCGAAAGGTTTAAAAAAAGCTTCAAAAAATGGTGGAACGATTTTAAATATTTGTGTTCCCTATATAGATATTAAGCAGTGAATATTATTGCATAACTACCTAGTTTTTCCAAGAAAACTTTTAAGAAAATTAAAGATGTTTCCAAATATTTTTTTTTTTTTCCAAAATACATAGACCCTAAGCAAATATCTAGCATAGATAAGAGCAAGTTCGTGCGACACAGTAGTGCATTTTATTTATTAAATAAATAGGTAGTTTACAATACATTGCAACTTAAATTACCTAATGTGATCCAATTTTCAATTTATAAAAGTGAAAGGAAATCTGAAGGACTGCGCTTATGAGAGGCGTATATATACCCACAAATTTAAATATATGCAGGTACTTCTAGTACAAAAATTCAGTAAAAACAATTTCTACCCGTCACCTATATTATCATTCATAAATGCTGCTCATATCCATACACACAAAGGACACATACGGCTACCACAGCCATATTGCATTTTTTTAAGATGAATATGGTTGCGTCATAAACTATCTGTATCTTCATCGAGAGAGGTGTGCCGTGTGTTGGATTTCTTGGCGTTCAACATAAAAAGGAATGGAAGCCAACCTATGCGATATACATATGAATACGAGCGCATATACACTTATTTCTCCGGCCTCTTTATACCTTCCATCATACGTGCATGAGTACGCGACGGGTAATAATTGAATAGGTCCTTCTCCTTTCGTTTTCACAGTACACGCTTCCGCTTAAGTAACACAGAGCAGGTTGCTGTGTTCTGCTGACTGCTGGTTGTACTACTTTTTGTGTTCGTTGTCTTTTACAAACATTCTGCAATGAGTTTTTATGTTGCCCTCTTGTTTTAGCAGCCATTGTCAGACATGAAACAGAAATGGCTGCCGTCCGCTACCTAACCTACCTATAATGAAAAGAAACTTGTTTTTACGGTTACAAGCTCTGTAGCAACATATTGTGCCTGTCGCCAGCCCTTCTCTCTACATAAATTATAATTTATAATAAACTATTAGCCCCCGCCCTCTAATGGTTTCATTTGTAGCGAAATGCGTTGTTGTGTAACATTTTGTACTTCTTTTTCAAATCTTTATTAATTTTTGAGAGGGTTTGCCGAAAATCGAGAATCTGAACGGCCGATCGGCGGAGGCGGCGGGCGTTGCTGCTACATGTTTATCATTGTCATCTTCTATTTTAATTGGGTGGTGGAGTGACAGTTGATGCGAATTAACTGCTATAGCCTTATACCTACTTACTTATTAAGACTTATTACTGAAACCAATTTGAATTTAAATTGGAACGTGCCGTTAAACAGAAGTTCGCATCAATAGGAAGTCAGTAGTACCTAGGTATAGTAAGGTATACTTAAGAAATATCCATATAGTTTTTGAGATCCGTTCCTCCTCCATCACGTCCATTTGTAGTCAAGATTGTTGAAATTCCTTTGCTATGGTATAATAATTAAATCATTTGACCAAAATACAAACAACAAATGAGGAACGAAAAATTCCTCTTGCCAAAGCATACACCCATCAAACATCCCATAATTCAACTCCACCATACCATTGCCATTGCCACAATAACAAACACTAGAAACAAAACAGAAAAAGAAAAGAAGAAAAACAATTAAACGATTATTCTATTTCATGCATAATGAGCACGAAAATTATAGTCTCCCTTCATTCTCTCTCACTCACAACAGTCACAGCAACATTTACCCGGCATCAGCAAAGAAAGTCAAAGTGTCAGTCATAAAATCCTGGTTTTGTTTCCTGTTCTCATTTAATGTGATTTTTTAAATCCTTTTTCCTTTTTTCTTGAATTAATTAAATTTAATTTCACAAAAATAATCATATAATTATAATTCGTAAATGACTTGCCTTTGTTAAAGCTTAATAAAGCACATTAAATACTAACAGTTAGAGAATTAAAATTTCCGCGAAAATAGCATAAATAGGTAGGTATGTATATAGATATAAATGCAACTGTCACCAATGAGCCATGAAGGACCTGCTGCGCTGTGCATGATTTTTATTATTTTTATTTTCATATTATCTATACCTACCTAAATATTTAATGCTTATATCGTTGAGTCAATGTGTTTAAACGATCTAAGTGAGAACCACAGTTTGAAATGGTACATGATGTGTAAGAAACATTTTGCTGTATTTAAGAATTTGAGTTTTTTTAAAATAAATGTTCTCAAAAAATTAAATACAAGATCAATGCATTATTAGAATTAAGTTTGAATTCCACCGAAAGGTTAATTTTAAGTTTGGTTATGGTATAATTTAGAGTGCCCGCATAGGGCCAGTAAGTTAATTTTAAGTTGATATTTAAGCTAGCTTTTAAGGTTTTTGTTAGCATTAAAATAGATATAAGACTGAATTAATAAAAAACTGAATTACAAAAATAAAACATCCTGCTCTATAGATACAAAATATTAAAATTAAAACAAATTGTGTGTTGAACCGCGTGAAATCCGATAATAAATTGAATTAGTTATGTTTTTATTTAATAAACTTATTAACAATCAATGTTACTAAAATATAAAACGAACCTTGAATGCATTTCGAAACTCATTCGTTTCATCATCATCATCATCATCAGCATTGCACTACTGAAGTTGTGGCTGTAGGCGGCAGTGTATGGCATCAAACACGAAAAATAAACACAAAACGGAAGACAAACAAACGGTCAAATCAATTAAACATCTATTCCACATAAACAGACAGTACACGTCTTATGGGGAAGCTTTTTTAAATCAGTAGCGTGCAATATTTTCGCACTATTACAAAATGATGGAAACCCTCCATAAGAGTTGTTGAGCCGCCGCGCCAGTGAATTTCCAATCGCATCTGACGTGGATCCTACGTCTTATTATTTAGAGCACATCTAAATGTGCACTGATTGGCTGTGGCATCTGCTATTTAAAATTTAACTTCAACCCCTTTTTATTTGACTTGCATTCAGAAGTACCAGTGTTCTTTTGGTAGCTCGTTCAGCTTTCTTTCCTTGGGTTTCCTTCTTCTAATGAATGCGCCGCAACGGCCGATCGATTAGTTTGGTTTAAGCGAATACAAGTTAAGTGATCTCTTGCTTATACTTCTATTTGTTTGGTCAACATATATTTTTTTTCGCAGTTGTCGCATTTTACAGCATAAATGCCTGATTTTTCCAAGTCTGCTAATTTATCTTTAGTTGAACCAAGAAAATTGCTTCATTTGTTTATGTTCTTATAGACAATGTCGTACCCATGGTCTTTAAATTTCTTTTTTAATTTATTTGTTATTTGTGGTACAAAATTCATCGTAACTTTGTTGGTTTTAAACCTTATTGGTTTGTAAGAAGAACATGGTAAGATTTGAGTTTCTAGCCTTAAGTGGTATACCTACTACAAGCTCATCTACCATTGCCTCACTTTATCCGTTTACGGGATCTACATTTTCGATCTATTCATATTCCTTTTGTAAAGTCAACATAGAAAGGGATAGTTGGTAGAGTCTGTGCACTAAAGTGTGATATGCAGCCTTTTTATGCTGATAGGAGTATTTGAGTCAGCTGTTATGGTTCTCAGTGCTTGCTGGTTTGTGATAAACACCAATTTCAATTGTCTGTCCTCTACGTTGCGATTCGAGATCAAGGTATGGTAGTTTGCAATTTTGTTCCTCACATCACCAAGTTTATCGGCTGGAGTTATGGCTTTAATTATACATTATACATTATCTCAATTTTAGTTTTTCATTATTTTAAGGCGCTGTAATAGAAATAGAATAGAATGTAATAGAATAGGCAGGCTCTGTTGGATTCGGAAAATATTTAAAAAAAAATTACTTCAAACAGTGAAGTCAAACAAAGTTACTGCCCAAGTTTAAATTTAGAACATCTTGATACACGGACCAATAAGATACAGACCGCCAACTCACTGTATGGTTTCTCTTTTTGCAGCTAAAAATTAGCTGATATGCCATTTATTTTGAGAGTGGGACGCTCTCCCTTGCTTTTAAAACCCATTTAGCAAACACACCTAAAAAATAAATGGCATACGCAGGTACAGTTGCCATTACAAAATGCACAGAGAGAGATGTACACGTATTCACAGACAGGAAAAAATATTTCGAGGGTGTTTCAGGCAAGAGGAGTACGAGTTGGCGGTCTGTATATTGGTCCGTGTCTTGATATAATGTGTCTTTGAAATAGTGTTGTGGGTATCGTTCGTACAGCGCTGGATATTTAGTAATTTTTTTTAAACAAATTTAAAAGTTTTCTTGAGAAAACTAGGTTTCGGAAAATATTTAAAATAAATTACTTCAAACAGTGAAGTCGAACAAAGTTACTACCCAAGTTTAAATTTAGAACATCTTGATATAATGTGTCTTTGAAATAGTGTTGTGGGTATCGTTCGTACAGCGCTGGATAATTAGTAATTTTTTTAAAAAAATTTAAAAGTTTTCTTGAGGAAACTAGGTATGCAAAAATATTTCATTGCTTATTTATCTAGGAAAACAAATATTGAAAATCGTTCGACCAGTTTAAAAAAAAAAATTCGTATGTCATAATAAGAAAACCTTTGGTCTCCACCTGGTGAAATTATTTAAAAAATCCACCCATTTTTAAAGTATTTCTAAAAACTAAACTAATTCTTTTTTTAGGAATTTACTAAAAATCGAAAAAAAAAACGTTTTTGAAATGCAATATAAATTTTATTATAAATGACTTCCTGTGTTAAGGTTTTTGTTGAAATCGGAAGAATATAGTTAACGAGAAAACCTAGTTTGGAAAAAGTGGTCCTATGAGAGGTACCGTTATAAGACAAATTTCGAAAAATCTTTTTTTTACGAAAAGATAGACTGTCATAAAAAAATAGTATTGGTATTGGAGAGTGGGGCTTAAAGTAACAGGGGTAAGAAGTAACAGCTAAAATAAACAGGGTTCTCCTTTAATTTAAGAATTGCGTGAAGGAGAAAAATGTGCATCTTTTCCATATCTACCACCATACCTACTTCAGGTGTCAATTGGACGTCAATGAGAAAAGTTCAGTGGTGGGTCCCAAAAAAAAGTGGGTTTCTAACTTTTTTATTTTTTTTTTAAATTTTGGTCCTCTTCACACGGAAGAAATGAGGAGGTAGTAGTTTTTCTAAACATGAATTTGAGTTTTGATTGCGTTTGTGAGTATTTCTTATATATGTGTGACATCCGGTTTCTTGTAAATTTATTTTTTCGTGTAAAATTTTATGCTGAGGCAAGTTGTAACACTTTTGAGATGTAAATTGTAACAAACTTTCCACTTGATTTTCTTACTGATCGTTGTGAACAACAACGATCGAGATCGTTTTCTTCTTTCGTTCTTTGAATGTTTGTTTGTGTGATAGATAACCTAGAAAAAGGTATATAGGTTAGGTAGTTCTCATCAACAACGATTTTCGAGGAAAATCAAAGTCTTCTCCAGAAATGTAGTCAAAAAAGGAACCAATAACGAAGCCAAAAAGGGGCCCAAAACAGAAACAACAGGTGAAGAAAAAGATATCAGCCTCTTCATCAGGAATTGATGATGATCAACAAAATGTATGTCCGGTTTTTTGGGGGCATGTCCTTTAAGTTTGCAAGGGGAAAATTGGGTTCAGTGCATAATATGCAAAAAATGGGCCCACACCAAATGCGTTAAGGAATCTGTTGGTGTATTCTTATGCTTAAACTGTTACACGGATGAAGATTTTTCCTTCTAGTCATATACGAGTATGTATGCTTTTTTACTTGCGATTATAGGTACATACTAGAAGTTATGGATTCGTGGAGAAAAAAAAATTTGAGATAATAATCACAAATGACATTACGATGATGGAGAAGTCGAAAAAAGTGGGTCTGGAAATTCCGTCCGTCTGTCTGTCTGTCTGTATGTCTGTTCGCGCCTCTGGAGGCTGAACGGGTGGGCCGATTTGCTTCAAATTTGGTATTTATGATTTATTTGGCCGTCCCTCGGAACAATTTTTTTATTTTTGCTTTAGGTCCAAAAATAAGGGCACCTGCCTTACAATCTTGAAGACAAAAATTGATTTTCTCAAAAACGGCTCTAACAATTTTGATAAAACTTTTGGAATGCTATTTTTGCAAGAAAATCTATCTTTTGGTTTGAAATTTTTTTTCAAAATTTGTCTAATAACGGTACCTCTCATAGAACCAGTATTTTCAAATCAAATTTTCTCGTAAACTATACATTCGATTTCAATAAAATTTTAGCCACAGGAAGTCATTCATAATTTTATTAATACCTATGGAATTTCAAAATTTTCAAAAACTTTTTTTTTTGATTTTTTATAATTTTTTCAAAAAAATTTTTGGTTTTCGAAATATGTTGGAAACGGGTACATTGGTTTTTTTTTTAAATTATTTTTCAAACGTAAGCTACATATTGCCGTATATTTGCATACTCAAATAAATTTCAAAATATTTTTTGAAAAAGTTTTTCAAAAATAACCTTTTAAAAAAAAACTGGTCCAACGATTTTCAATATTTTTTGCGATTATAGGTACTATAAGGCAAGTTATGGATTCGTGCAGAAAAAATATTTCGAGATAACAATCACACATGACATTACGACGATGGAGAAGTCGAAAAAAGTGGGTCTGGGAATTCCGTCCGTCTGTCTGTCTGTCTGTCTGTCTGTTCGCGCTTCTAGAGCCTGAACGGATGGGCCGATTTGCTTCAAATTTGGTATCTAGGATTTATTTGGCCGTCCCTCGGAACATATTTTTTATTTTTGCTCTAAGCCCAAAAATAACGGCACCTGCCATACAATCGTGAAGAAAAAAATTGATTTTCTCAAAAACGGCTCTAACGATTTTGATAAAACTTTCAGGATGCTATTTTTGTAAGACAGTCTATCTTTTGGTTGGAAAATATTTTTCACAATTTGTCTTATAACGGTACCTCTCATAGAACCAGTATTTTCAAATCAAATTTTCTCATAAACTATACATTCGATTTCAATAAAATTTTGGCCACAGGAAGTCATTTATAATTTTATTAATATGGCATTTCAAATTTTTCAAAAACTTTTTTTTTTGATTTTTTATAATTTTTTCAAAAACATTTTTGGTTTTCCAAATATGTTGGAAACGGGTATATTGATTTTTTTTTTAAATTATTTTTTCAAATGTAAACTACAGATTGCCATATATTGGCATACCCAAATAAATTTCAAAATATTTTTTGGAAAAGTTTTTCAAAAATAACCTTTTTAAAAAAAAACTGGTCGAACGATTTTCAATATTTTTTTTCTTAGATTTACGTATAGCTTCGAAATTTTATTGCATACTTTGTTTTTCCGAGAAAACTCTTAAACTAATTTAAAAAATCAAAGAATTTTCGAAATTATTTAAATTTTTTTAGTAGCCATATATGCAGCCACAATAAGCAATTGCTTATCATAAGAGCAAGTTCGTGCGACCCAGTCGTGCATTTTATTTTACTTGCGATTATAGGTACTATAAGGCAAGTTATGCATTCGTCGAAAAAAAAAGTTTTGAGATAACAATCAAACATGACATTACGATGATAGCGAAGACGAAAAAAGATGGTCTAAAAATTCTGTCCGTCTGTATGTCTGTCTGTCTGTCTGTCTGTCTGTCTGTCTGTCTGTCTGTCTGTCTGTCTGTCTGTATGTATAGAGACCTACAGCCCAAACGGGTGTCCCGAATTGCTTCAAACTTGGTATATAGACTTTTTTAGGTATTGTACAGAGGGGAAATTGAAATTTTTTTTTTAGCTCAAAAAATAACGGTACCTGCCATACAACCGTTACATTAAAGCTTATTTTTCTCAAAAACGGCTCTAACGATTTCGATTTAAAAAAATCAGTGTTGGTTTTTTAGGTACGACCAATCATATGGCTGAAAAAAAAATTTTAAAAAATGGCTAAGAACGGTACTTTCCATAGGACCGTTTTTTTTGCTTTCGACTAACTCGAAAACGACTCAACCGATTCTTTCGAAATTTCACACACATATAGCTGTAGATAGCTCAATTTGTATTGCATACCAATATTTTTGAAAAATATTTTTTTGTATTTTTAAAAGCATTTTTTAAAAAAAAATTAAAAAAATTAATTTTTTGAAAACTGCTTATTAAATTTTTTTCTAAAAATTTTAAATAAATGTATTTGCTGAATACCTATAAATTGGCGTTTTTAAATTTTTTTAAAAATTTTTTTCAAAAAGTTTTTCAAAAAAAACTTTTTTTCTCAAAAACCGCTCCACAGATTTTTATAAATTTATTCTCATAAATTCAAATTTACCCAAGAAATAAAATGGCGTACTTTTTTTTCAGCTCAAATTTGTTTAAGTATTTATTTAAGAATTTTGAAAAATTTATTTTTATCAAAATCTCAAACCCTTAGACCACTGTCACACATTAGAGCAAGTTCGTGCGACCAAGTCGTGCATTTTATTTTTCCTAGATTGACGTACAGCTTTGAAATTTTATTGCATACTTAGTTTTTCCGAGAAAACTCTTAAACTAATTTAAAAAATAAAAGAATTTTCGAAATTATTTAATTTTTTTTTAATATCCATATATGCAGCCACTTCGCAATTGCTTATCATAAGAGCAAGTTCGTGCGACCCAGTCGTGCATTTTATTATGATTGAATTGTGATTTTACCTTTTTTGTTTTGAAGTTAGTGTTGTTTAAAGAATGGCTGTTTGTTACATATTATATTTAAGAAACATAATATATTCTTGTCATAAGTTTTATTTATTCAAATTAAGAGTTATGTTTTTTCATATCAGCTTTAAGTAAAATAATAACTGGCTTAAAATAATATTTTTTTGTTTATTTGTAATTCTTGTAACAACTTCCCCCTACCTATGTTACAACTGACCCCACTGTAAGGGTTAGTTGTAACAACACGTTTTTTCTTCTCAATGTAAAATCCTATGTCATCTTCTGAGCAGACTTTATTTAACTTTTTTGAAGAATCTTGTAGCTGAAACATGGTTCTAAAATTTAAAAAAGGTTTGGCTGACTTATTTTCAAAATCTTAGGAGCTACATAGGTTTTCGTTAAAAGTGTTACTTTTAGCCGCACTCTCCCCTACCCTGAAAGTTTCCCAGAAAATCAGACTTTTTGTTATGATTGTAAGTATATGGCAGGTACCGTTATTTTTCGACCTAGAGCAAAAAAAAGATCCCTCTATTGAATTCCAAATAATTACTAAATAGGAAATTTTTAGCAAATCAGCCTGTAGAAGTGCGAACATACATACGGACAGAATTTCCAGTTCCACTCCTTTCGACTTCTCTGTCATCGTAATGTCATGTGTGATTGTTATCTCAATTTTTTATTTGCACGAATCCGTTAATCGCAAGTAAAAATAATTGTATTAGTTTTCCCTCCAACTAGGTAAATACGTACATTACATTTATATGTGTATAACAATCCCTTAATCATTATATTCTCTTTATTTGTTGTGCCCACTATCTCGGTAGTTGTCACTTTTGAAGCTGTAATTTTTCTTACATGTGACAAGTAAAAACACGCTTTAAATAAAAATGGAACGATACAAGCTTCAACAACGTACTAAAATTTTAAAAATTAACTATAGAAGTGGTGACGATTTGGCAGAGACGGTTCGTAAAACTAAAACTTTTTTTGGTCGACGTGAAGCACCTTGTTGGACCGCAATTCAGAAATTGGTGGACAAATTTGAGCTGCTGGGACAAGTTAGCGATGTGAAGAATAAAACCCGTGCACGTCGCTCAAGAACAACTGAGAATATTGCTGGTGTAGCTCAAAGTGTTGAAGACCCAGGTTTGTCCATTCCTCGTCGTTCTTTAGAATAGGGCATTCCACAAACGTCATTAGGTACACCATATTGTGCATAAAGACTTGGGTCTTAAGGCTTATAAAGTTAACACAGTTAACACAAGAACTCAAGCCGGCCGATCACCAACAACGTCGTGTTTTTGCTGATTGGGTCCTCGAAATGCATGAAAATGATCCGGAATTTCATCGAAAAATCATCTTGACTCATGAGGCCCATTTCCACCGCGGTGGCTACGTCAACAAGAAAAATTATCGCATCTGGGGCTCGGAAAACCCAAGATTTATTGTTGAAAAGCCTCTCCATTCTCAAAGAGTAACTTTTTTTTGCTGTGGTTTATGGTCCGGCGGCGGGGTCATTGGACCTTACTTTTTCGAAAATGAGGCTGGAGCAACAGCTACGGTGAATGGATTGCGCTATCGAGAGATGATTAATAGTTTTTTATGGCCGGAATTGGATGGTATTAATGCGGACAACGTTTGCTTTCAACAAAACGGCGCTACGTAAAACACAAGCAACGAATCCATCGATCTTTTACAGAAAGTTTCCGGACCGTGTTATCTCTCGAAGAGGTGATCACAATTGGACACCGAGATCTTGTGATTTAACGCCTTCCGACTTTCTCCTTTGGGGCCTTGTGGAAGATAAGATCTTCGTCAACAGCTCAGCAACGATTCAAGACCTCAAATATGGAATTCGTGAAGCTTTTGAGGGCATACAGCAGCCACTTTGCGATTTGGTGATGGAAAACTTCATGAAAAGGATATTGCTGTGTAAGCGTAGCCGTGGCGGCCATTAAGCTGATATTGTTTTTTATTATTAATGGAAACTGTCGCGAACTGTCAAAAAGTAAGAAACAAAAAAATCGCGGCTCTTCAATTTTTATTTATAATTTAAACTAAAACTTAATTTAAAAAACATAATTAGTGCACATATAAACCAATAGTGGTTTGAAATCTATAAAGTCGTTGAAAAACACCTTTCGTTTGCTAAATTAGTCGTTTATTTGTCTGAAACGCAAAATATACATATATATATATATATATATATATATATATATACAAAAGACAAAGCTTTGGTACCTACACTGCAAATGCTCAGCTCAAATAAACGCACCTTAACTGACACATCTCCAGAAACATTAGGAACCCCGAAAAAAAGTACTTCCCAAAAGATGTCGATTCCTTCCATATCCGTTGCTGAACTGGAAGAAAGGATAGATAGACTGCTGAACAAAAGAATATGCAAGCTCCCTCAAAAAGTTGACACGGATCGTATATTACTGCAGGTGGAAGGTCTAAAAGCACAAAACGATATAATGACAAACGAACTACAACAAGTAAAAACGAAGAACAAAATGCTTGAGCGACGAATTGAACACCTTGAAAAACAATCAACAACAAATGAAAATATAGAAGAAGCCGTCAAACATTACGCAGACTGTCTCAAAGGCCAGAATAATATTTCTCACGATGATATTTCCGTCCAAGCAAAAACATAACCTCCAAAATGCTGAAAAACTCCAGCAAGTTGAAAGGTACTGGTGTCTTTATCAACCCGGATTATACAAAAGAGGACCAGCTAAAACGTCAAAAAATGCTACAGATAAGACACGCAATCAAACAAAAGCACCCGACCGCAAAACCATTGATGAGAGGTCTAAGACTTCACGTAAACAACAAAATCTTTCCGACAACAAAAGAAGGAAGAGTTATTTGCGGCAATGGAAGCGATGGGATAGCAGTACTCCAGGAAATGTTTGGAGAACTACAAGTACAACAAATCAAAACAAAACAAATGTATAAGACTTCAACGACAAGCTCATCAACCACGAATATGAGCTCAACTTCAGCTGTCAATGCATCAACGTCAACGAATCCATCTGGTAGTCAACGTACAAACCAAAACCATCAAACCAGATGAAACAGTGTTGCCGTCTGCCAAAATGCAAGTACTAAATTTAACAAAACAAAAAAAATTAATGATAATGAATATAAAAATATTAGTTTGTTATTACATTTCGGGGTTAGGAAATAAATTACTATTTTCAGACATTTTTGAATTTGTCAAGAAACATGACATATTTTTTCTGTTCGAAACATTGGTTATACGTGAAACATTTGATATTTACAACAAATACTGTAGCGAATTTAGGTTACACTGGGGCTTTGCTACTCGTTCGGCTAATTTCGGAAGAGCCTGTGGGGGCTTCCTGTTCGGATTTAAAGAATCCAACACAAAAGCCAGTTATGTGGAATTTAACGAATCTGTTTTTGTTAAAATAAATTATTATCACATTTACCCAGTATTTATATTAATTGTAATAATTGGAACAATAACTTCGAAGAAGTAAATGAATTACTGAGCACTACTAATTTGGAAAATACAGGGTGATTCACGAGCGTTGTGCCAAAAAGCTAGAGCGTGTAGGTTGAGTTGAGACAAGAAAAAAATCGTATGGGAGGGGGGTCTATTCCCCCCCGTTTAGCCGGGAGGGGCAATTTTCTGAAAAATTGACTTATTTTGTAAAAAAAAATATTAAAAATCAACGGCTTCGTTTACAACACCGTGTTATACCTTTTTGGAAACCCAAAAATTTCTTCTTTGATTTTGTTTTTAAATTAAATTATTTTAACGAATAGTTTAAAAAATATAAATTTTCAAACTCAAAATTTTGAAAAAAAAATTTGAATTGACATTGATCGATAATTTTAGAAAAAGGACGTCTATGGACACAGTTACCAATAAAAATGGTAGCGCATTCATAGAAATGTGTCAAATCAATGACCTTTTTATCCTTAACGGATGTAGTAAACAAGCCAGTCAAGGGGCATTCACCTTTATAGGAGGTCCAGGTAAATCAGTCGTAGACTATTGTGCAGTATCTCTAGGTTGGATGAAACTAATTAAATCATTCCAAATCGACCCTCAAACATTTTCGGATCACATGCCACTAGTTGTTAAGTTTTCGATCAACGCTTTAGAAGATCAAGACATCTACACCTTTAACTTACCGCCAAAATTACAATGGAAGGAATGTAAAATAGAAACTTATCAAAATAATATTGTACAAACTTTACAAAATTTAGATCTTTCTACTCCAAACGGGGTTAATGCCGAGTGAAAAATATCTTTTTTCAATAGTTGTATTATAAAATCAAACCCCAATAGGCAAAACTCCAAAACATACAACTACAAACAGCAATGGTTTGACAAAGAATGTTACACGGCCAGAAACCTATCATTTGCATTACTAAGGGAAATAAGTTCTTCACCGAATTTAAACGAAACACTTACCAAACAGTACATTATGGCCAACAACAAAAAAAAAAAGCTGTGCAAATCAAAATAAAGTGCAAGACTGGGTCGTACAAACTTGCTCAATGTGTTCAAATGGTCGTGAGATTTTCGGGAAAAGGCATTGAAAAAATCATATGAAATTTTATTAATCACTTAAAAATCAATAGTTAAAACGTTTTTTGGAGAAAATGAAGTAAGCCATCAGGTTTCTTTTACGTTTTTAAATTCTTACGAAAATTTTTTTCAAAATCGTTCGACCAGTTTTTTCAAAAAACAGTTTTTTTTGAAAAACTTTTCGAAAATATATTTCAAATTTTGTTTGAGTATGCCAACTTCTAGCACTTTGTAGTTCTTATCAGAAAAATAAAATTTAAAAAATGTAGATTAAACCGTTTTTGGAAAAAACAAAAATTAAAAAAAAATTTTGAAACTTTTCTTAAAAAATCAAAAACACTTTTTTTGAAAAATTTAAGAATTAAAATTATTTCTTTTATAAAAGGGCTTCTACATTAAAAATTTCATCGAAATCCGTCAAGTGGCTTACGAGAAAATCGGATTTCAAAAAACCGGTCCTATGGGAGGTACCGTTATAAGACTTTTCCTGAAAAATCTATTCCAACCAAAACATTAAATTTGAGGAGAAAACATCATTCAGAAAGTTTTATCAAAATCGTATTAGCCGTTTTCGAGAAAAATTGAATTTTCACTAAAAGTCGTATGGCAGGTACCGTTAGTTTTAAAGCTAGAATGCTAATTCCAAAAACCCCTCTGTAGGATGTCATAATAATACTATCTACCAAGTTTGAAGCAAATCGGTTAAGCCGTTTAGGCTGTAGGTGCCGATACAGACAGACGGACAGACAGACAGACAGACAGACAGAATTGTCGGACCCACTTTTTTCGACTTCTCTATCATCGTAATGTTATGTTTGATTGTCCAAAAAAAATTTTTTTTTACGAATGCATAACTTGCCTTATAGTACCTATAATCGCAAGTAAAAAGAGGAATTCTTTCGGTCAGTAGCAGCAGAACTAACAAACACATGCAATGGTAGAAATTTTTGGTCCAAAATCAACCAACTAAAAGGTCAAAATATGATCTGCGGAATTAGAATCAATGTTAATGATCTTACCAATTATTTCAAACTTCTCCTGAATCCTCAGCCATAACCCAGTAATTTTGTATATGCAGAACCATATATTCGTAGTGATCTCTTGGATCGAGAGGTATCAATGATCGAACTGCAAGCCGTGTTATTCAAAGCTGCAAATAATAAAGCACCAGGCCCTGATAGAATTTCAAACGAATTTTATAAAAATGCTCCTTCTGAATTTCAAACGAAAATGCTAGAGATATTCAACTATATCTACGAAACGGGGGATGTACCACAAAATTTCAGAGACTCCATTATGTACCCTATCTTCAAAAAAGGTGATGCAAATTTGCCATGTAACTACAGAGGCATATCTTTTATGAATTCGGTAGTTAAACTTTTCTCGCCTATTTTGTTAGAACTTATAAATTCATGGATAGATCTGAATGAGATACTTAGTGAGTTCTAATCCGGATTTCGGAAAGGATACTCAACCATAGAAAATATTTTTGTACTAACGTCTGTTTCGCAATACTTCTTGAGACAAAAGGGAAAATTGTACATATTCTTTATTGATTGATTCGATAATGCATTATTTTACAAACTGTCTCAAAAAGGGTTATCAACTAAACTTATTCGAATTTTAAGAAATATGTACAAAAATACTCGTCAGTATGTATGTGGAACGGAAAGAGTACGTCTGATTGGTTCGAAACAAAATTTGGAGTTAAGCAGGGGTGTCTGCTAAGCGCGGTTTTGTTCGCAATATTTATAGATAATATTACTACGCAACTACCAGCTGGCGTATAAATAGATGACCTTGTCATAAAAGTTTGACTATATGCGGACGACATACTCTTGCTGGCAGAATCCCCTCAAAGCTTACGACTTATGATTAACAGACTCTCGGAATTCTGTAAGACGTGGAATTTAACCATCAACCTTGAAACATCAAAAATAATGACTGTGAAAAACAGACAAACGAAACTTGAAAAACTGAAAAATGAAATAGTTGCAGAATACAAATATCTTGGTATTCTTTTCTACCCAAACATGAATATGTCTCCCCATCTAGAGAAAAAATTGGTATCAACAAAAACCATGATCAACGTTTCCTGGAAAAAAGTTATATCCCGTGCTGAAATACCAACATCAGCTAAATATAGGGTATTCGAAGCTATAATGCGCTCGGTCATGTGCTACAGTTGTCAGACATGGCGATATATTTCCTTCGAAAAACATGAAAAACTACAACGCTTTTTTCTCAAAAAGCTATTTCATTTGCCAACAAATACGCCAAACTATACGTTCTTTCCCTTGAAACCGGATTTCCAACCCTTTTTGTGCATACACTCAAACTTCATTTTGATTATATCTTGAAAGTTCTAACTTACTCATTTAAGAGAATACCAAATAGACTTGTTAGATACACCTTTCAAAAGCAAGTAGAGTGGATAAATGAGTGGTGTCTCCTTATTTTGAAAATAAAAAGGTATAGAAATAACAAATAAGGGTATACGTGACTCATGCGGCCTCATTTCTTCGAGCAAATAGAAATAACATCAGATAAGGCCTTATTTCGTTGGGGGCTATTTTTATTCAACCACACCCATATTGAACAGCAAATAGCTTCTTGTTGCGGTACAAGAATATCTTGAACTATTGCAATGCCTAAACCAGACGCAATGTATTGTGTTGCACCACCTTTAATAAATAATATTAAATATCTATATAAATAAAAATGGATGTATTGGATGTTTGTTTGTTTCTTTATTTTTGTAAATATGTTATGGACTTCGAACCAGTGTTGGATAGTTACGCGTAACTTTGGAATTTTAATTAGTTACACGTAACTAATGTAACTTATGTAACTAATGTAACTAATATAACTAAATGTAACTAATTGTAACTAAATGTAACTAACTATAACTTATAGAATTTTCCAAATATAAAAACTCACATTTTATGTTAAATTGAAATTTAGAAGTTCCATCCACAAACCGGATCGAATGACGATTGACTACACTCTTTTAGGGCAAAGCTGGATGATTGATGAATTGCCGTCAAGGAATACATTTTTAAATTACTACATATATTTCTACAAAAAAAAATTAAAATTAAGTATATAATAATACTTATGTTATTGATGAAAAGGAAATCTAATAAAATATTATATTCTTGGAGCATACAATAGATTTTTAATTACGAGTACATTTAAAGTTTTCCCTTTTTTTGAGATTCTTCTACATTTCTCTGTTTATTGTGATGTTTTTTTTTTTTTTTGGTAAATACTGATTTGATCTCTGATTTGATCTCAAACTTCAGATTTGGGTCGCCCAAGGAAATCAAACGAGATCTATTTTGTTTTATTTTGTGTGTTTGCGCTTTTTCACAATTAATGTACATTTATGTTGAATCCTACAAAATAGCTTATTACAATATTCACTTAATTCACGAATTTCACTTGTCTTAACAAAATTCACAAAATTCATAATAAACCATTTTCTGTTCCTAAGAATTTATTTTCTACAAATATTTAATCAAAATGAAATAACACTTCTAAAAGCAAATGTCAAATACTGTGGTGTGTGTGCAAATATGTATGTGTTAAATCTCGATTGAAAATAAGATTTAAGATTTGGAAATTTGATCTGAAATGAAAAAAATATGATCTGTGAACAAAGGAAAAACAGATTTTGATTTCAGATTTTACCTGACAGCAAACAAAATATGATCTGACGTACCAAAAAAAATCACATAATGTTTAATATTCAATTCACATTAAGATTTAGTTAAATTTAATTTTATTTATCTGACATTGAGAGCAAAATAAAAATGCTGCCGAGTAATTCAAAATAGTAAAGGAAGGGAGCGTGGATTGGGTAGTTCAAAAATGTTTCTTTGTCTTTTCTCTTTCTTATTTGACATTAATGAAGGGTATACGTGATGAGTGAATTCACCGGCGCAGGTGACTACTGCGGGGTTTACACATGCATGCATTTACCGGCGGCGCCTGTATCCGTGAAAGCAAGCCAACAATTACATAAATATTTGTTGATTGCATTCTTGTCCTTAAAAGTAGATTTTGTTTTCTCACTAGATTTGTTTGTTTTACTTAGCAGTTTGGCACTGACATTTCTGACACCTTTCAATTGAACATTTTGTTCGTACGATATATCATACCTATTTAGAATATTCCATTTTCACGCAGCACTGTCACCAGAGTATCACAGGTTCACCATTGTCAAATTAAAAAACTGCCGATGTAGGTGCTTGCCTGACGACTGGATATGCTTCTAACTTAACCTGGAAAATAAAACAAAATAGATCTAGTTTGATTTCCTTTGGGTGAGCTAAATCTGGAATTTGAGATCAAATTTGAAATCAAATCTGAGATCAAATCTGAATTTACCAAAAAAAAATCATAATAAAAAAGAAATGTCCAAGAATCTCAAGAAAGAAGGGAAAACTTTAAATGTAAGTAAAAATCTTTTGTATGCTCCAAGAATATAATATTTTATTAGATTTTCTTTTCATCAGTAACATAGTAATTTCAATTGTATTCCTTGCCAGGCTGCCGTTGCCCTTGCTTATAAAACAATTTCGTCAATAGCCGATTGGGATTCAGGATGAAATGTGATTTTTTTATTTTGTATTATTAAGTAAGACTTAGTTTTATTTAGTTAAAGTTAGTTACATTTAGTTACATTAGTTACATTAGTTACGCCAAATATTGGGCGTAACTAATTCATATTAGTTACGCGTAACTAAACGGGTAACATACTTCATGTAACTTACTTGCCAACACTGCTTCGAACCCGCCCATCCAATTGACCTTAAGCTTTCAAGAACAAATTGGTATTGTTTCGGGAGCGTTTCTGTAAAGTTTGGTCAAAGTCGATTATGTAGTTTGGCCACAAGTAAAAGAAATGCACGCCGGGTCCTTGAAAAACTTCTATACAGGGTGATTCACCAGCGTTGTGCCAAAAAGCTAGAGCGTGTAGGTTAAGTTGAGACAAGAAAAAAATCGTATGGGAGGGGGGGTCTATTCCCCTCCGTTTAGCCGGGAGGGGCAATTTTCTGAAAAATTGACTTATTTTGTAAAAAAAAATATTTAAAATCAACGGGTTCGTTTACAACAACGTGTTATACCTTTTTGGAAAGCCAAAAACTTCTCCTTTTATTTTGTTTTTAAATTAAATTGTTTAAACGAATAGTTTAAAAAATATAAATTTTCAAACTCAAAATTTTGAAAAAAATTTGAAAAAATAATTTTAAAACTAATTTTTTTCAAAATTTTACGTAATTAAGTATAATTTTTGTTCTCAGAATTCAACGTTTCCATTAATCTTTAATCCAACACTGAAAACCGTATGGCTCTACGACTTTTTCTTGCCAAGGTATTCAAAAATAACCGAACCTACTTCTTCACAAAAACAAGAAAACCTAGCCTTACGGGATGGCACAAGTGACCATTTAGCCAATTTTTTCATGTTTTTGTGAAGAAGTAGGTTCGGTTATTTTTGAATACCTTGGCAACAAAAAGTCGTAGAGCCATACGGTTTTCAGTGTTGGATTAAAGATTAATGAAAGCGTTGAATTCTGAGAACAAAAATTATACTTAAATACGTAAAATTTTGAAAAAAATTAGTTTTAAAATTATTTTTTCAAATTTTTTTTTCAAAATTTTGAGTTTGAAAATTTATATTTTTTAAACTATTCGTTAAAACAATTTAATTTAAAAACAAAATAAAAGGAGAAGTTTTTGGCTTTCCAAAAAGGTATAACACGGTGTTGTAAACGAACCCGTTGATTTTTAATATTTTTTTTTACAAAATAAGTCAATTTTTCAGAAATTTGCCCCTCCCGGCTAAACGGAGGGGAATAGACCCCCCTCCCATACGATTTTTTTCTTGTCTCAACTTAACCTACACGCTCTAGCTTTTTGGCACAACGCTGGTGAATCACCCTGTACATATATTAGTTTTTTGCTAAGAGTAAACTAAGAAACCCTTCCAAATTAATTAATTAAATTAAATTAATTAAATTTTTATTTTGAAATGTTATAGCTTGCGGGTGGCATAAGGGCTATAGCTATTTTACAAGACTTAGCTGTTTATAGGGTGAAATGAGCTAAAAGTAAAAAATGTAATATCGGATTTTTTAAAATTCTTACTGTGTTTGATAAATTACACGTACTTAAAGTGTGATTTTTTTAAGCTGGGGTTAAAAAAGGAGGTATCCTATTGAATTTTTTTTTATTTACCACAGATAAAGCTATAACAGTGCTTTTTTAACGCTATCTAATGGATTCTCTAGTTTTGAAAAAATGCATGGTAAATAAATACGCGCATAGGTACTTTTCTGAGTTTATTTTATTTTAACAATTAATCGCCTCATATTTTAGAAAACCTAATTGGAGGGCATAAACATAATAAAGAAGCCAAAATTATTGCTCTCCACAAAATTGAATAAAAGTTGCGATTTTTGTTATTAATGAAGTTGAAGATGAACTTGCAGTAAATGAAACGAAAATTAGTTCAAATAAAAAGCTTTGTACACCATTCATAAACTATTCAAAAATAAATAAGGCCCATCCAACGGCATGTTGTAATACCATTTTCACAGAGAATTAAATTTAAAATTTCATTTATTAAATGGATATGATGGATGTAACATTTTTCACTAAAGGATATGTGAACTCAATTTCTTAATTCTTCGCTTAAATATATTTTCAGAAAAATATAAAAAACATTTGTATTTAATGTAATGTAATGAGTTTTAAGTCTTCAATATATGCTATATGTATCTATACATAAATAATATTATTGGTTTCCCCCCAAATATGTATATAATAATCACTGATTTATTTCAAAAAAATTATCCTAAAGCCGCTCAGAAACTTTTTGAAATGTTTGTGTAATCGCGGGCTTACATCACCGTCGTCAACAAGAATTCGTCACCCCCCTTACTCATGGTTTAAAATTTAAACATATGAACTAAATCGATGCTCTAATTCTCCTCAGAATAAAAGTCTCAAACTTAAATCTAAATCTAAGGAAACTAAATTTTCATTTATTCATTTCCATTTCATTTCTTCTCCCGATTTTCTTTTATAAATAATTTTTAATTTACAAAAATTACAAACTAAGTGTTTTTATAATATTGCTAGGTATATGACAAACAAAAGAGTTTTTCAAAAATTGGTATAAAAGAGGATATAAACACATCACCGGTGATAGTGACTATAGCTACTTTCACTAAAGTTAAAAGGAATATGCATATGATGTGTAAACCTAACTGGCTGCGCACAATGGTGTAGCAGTAGCAGTAGCACGCAGCAATGTCAAAGTAAATGTCAAAAAAAGTAGCTCACAAAGCAGCATACACGAATACAATGTGTAGCACTGAACTCAAACAAAAATCATGTCTGCCATTTTGGTTTGTTGTTGTTTTGCAGCGCAGCAGGTCGTGAAGTTCAAGTCGAGTCGACTTGTACTTCAGCGACTCTCTCTGCTGCATCTGCTACTTCACATTGCAGCCGTGCAATACGATTGACATACATTTAACATGTCAAAGTTAAATGTATGAAAATCGTATTGCTGCGTGGTACTGCTACTGCTACACCATTGTGCGCAGCCAGTAAATTACGCATCAGTTCGGAAGATGCGGAAACAAAATTTGCTAAAGTCTTGCACTGAACTGAGACCGCGCTATCCGACACTTTGCATCAGCACCGGACAGATGCGACGGTATTCAATTTAAAGTTATAAATTTAACATAGTGGTAAAACGACAAGGCTCAAAAACATAATATTCAATTCACTAGTTAAATCGTACAACTTCGAGTAGGGGAGAGTGGGGCTAAAAGTAACATTTTTCATTTTGAGAATAAGTCACCCAAACATTTTTAAAATTTAAGAACCATGTTTCAGTCACATGATCCAAAATAGCTAATAATATGTTTCCACCGTGATTTACCATACCTTTTCATGATTTATTTTTACGTGATTTAAGCTGGATTTATTTTAAATAACGTATCTGTCATCGCAAAACTGCACAAAATAAAATCAAGCCTACTCTCTCTCTCTTAATTCAGCAAAAAAAAATTATAATCAAACTGTCAAAATTTTAATTTAAATTGCTTGTGATCGGTGAGTTTTTTGGTATATATAGTGGTTATTTACATATTATTTAAAAATGAATTTAGCCCCGTAAGAAATGCTAAACAAACCTAGACATGGATTTGGACGATCTATTTTCCGGAAGCTTTGGCAGTAGAAGTTTGTGAAATTGAAATTGAGAAATGTAATATCAAAATTGACATACATGTCAAACTTAATCGGGTAATTGTTCGGGTTGACCGCCTTTCGTGATTTATTAATCATTTAGCTAAATCGGTGGTGGGCACTGGAGCGTGGTACTCCAAGGCCTTGCTGAGAATGCCCCTCCAGGCGGCTCGATCTCTAGCCTGCTGTCTCCCATTGCGTACTCCAAGTTGACGGATGTCTCCTTTTACCTGGTCGCTCTATCGAAGATGAGGTCTACCTTGGCTTCTGACTCCGTCGGGTTTGGCGTTGAAGACTTTACGAGCTGGAGCGTCGATGTCCATTCGCTCTACATGGCCCAGTCATCTAAGTCTTTGGATTCGAATTTTTCTGGCTAGGCTTATGTCGCTGTACAGCTCATACAGTTCGCTGTTCTATCTTCTTCTCCAAACGTTGTTTTCGCGACAGGACCATAGATCGTACGCAGAACTTTTCTCTCGAAGACTCCAAGAGAATTTTCATCCGATTGGGAGAGGGTCCATGCTTCCGCACCACATAGCAGGACCGGGATGATGAGTGTTTTATACAGTGTCACCTTGGTTCTTCTCGATAGGGCTTTACTCCTCAATTGCTTACTCAGCCCAAAATAACAGCGATTAGCAAGAGTTAGTCTGCGTTTGATATCAGCGCTGATGTTGTTGCCTGTGTTTACAGCAGTGCCCAGGTAGACAAATTCACTGACTACCTCAAAGTTATACCTATCAATGGTTACGTTCTGACCAAGTCGGTGGTGGGATTGCACTTTTGTTGATGAAAGCATATACTTCGTCTTGTCCTCGTTAATTTTCAGCCCCATTCTGCTTGCTGCTGACTCCATAGTAGTGAAAGCACCGGTTACTGCTCGCTGTCGCTTTGTTCTTCCTATCACGTCAATGTCGTCAGCAAACCCAAGTAATTGTGTCGATTTATTGAAAACGGTGCCTGATGTACTGGCATGGGTGCTCCGTATTACATTTTCAAGCACAATATTAAAACAGCTGCATGACAGTGCGTCACCTTGTCTTAGCCCTCTGGTGGTTTCGAAGGTTTCAGTAGAGTCTCTACCAACTTGGACGGAAAAGCGAGCATTCTCCAACGTTATCCTGATAAGGCGTATCAGTTTAGCAGGGATTCTAAAGTTAGACATGGCACGATACAGTTCAACTCTATTAACACTGTCGTAGCGCTTTAAAATCGACAAACAGGTGGTGGGTGTCGATGTTATACTCTTGGGTTTTCTCCAGGATCTGGCGTAGTGTGAATATTTGGTCGGTGGTAGATTTTCCAGGTCTGAAGCCGCATTGGTAAGGACCTATCAGGTCGTCAGCAAACGGCTTGAGACGTTCACATAAAACGCTGGACAGGATCTTATAGGCGATGTTTAAAAGGCT